>PVIC010000004.1:0-305708 GCA_004025085.1 Thryonomys swinderianus
CAGGTTTCCACATGTGCTCTCCTTACCATTTCAGACCTGCCCCTGTTTTGTACTCCTACTCGCTCTTACAATGTGTTAATGTTCTCGTATTTTCGCATTCTTTTGTACATGAGATACTGAAGATTAAACCTAGGACCTGTACATTGAGCTATACACCCATCATCTCACTAAGGTGCCCCTGCTGGGCTCAACCAAGATCTTCCTGTCTCAGCCTCCCAAAGTGCTGAGATGACAGACTTGCACCAACACCCCTGTCTTATTTCTGTATATAGTTACATGGTAAATACTGTTTGTAACACTACCAATGACAATGCAGAAACATCCAGGGAACTTTTAAAATTCTTTTTCTATGGGTAGATGTTTTTGATCTGCTTTTTATGAAAACCAAAGTTAATCAGTGGGTCCTCTCTCTCTTCCTGGACACTTCACCGCTTAGGCTGGTCCAGAAACTCAGCCCGTCAGCTTGGTCTTGTGCATTTGAGTTTGTGCACTTGCCCACTGCCAACACCTTCCTTGATGCCAGCACCCGGCCCTCAGAGAAGATTCCGGGGGCACCCACAAGAGAGGCGCCTTCCATGACTATTGGCTTTTGCAGTTCACGGTATCCTGGGGACATGGACCAGCCTTCTGCAGTCTTCTCCAATGTGGCCTTCCCTCTGGGAGCTGAGGGTATGCACAGCATGAGTGGTGGGCTGGGCGCAGGACCTTTGGGGACAGTTCCGTCTTCCTGGGAGCTGGTCTTCAAGCCCCAGCATTTCTCAGGGACAGACCTTGCCACTCCATGGCTTTGGCCTCTGGCTTCCATGAACCCCTTTTCTGGGCTTGGTTTTTGTCCCTGACTCCTGGGAAGCCCTGGACAGAGGCCCCACAGCTGTGTCCCAGTGATGGCCAGTAACACCCCAACAACACAGCACCTGAGCCCCATGCAGTCCTCACCCTCTTGGGGAGGGGGTTCCCATGGTTTGTTCCTCAGGGCCCCTGCCATTTCTGTGCAGCCCCACCTCCTGGGGGCGCTCACGCACTGGCCCTGGCCCTGCCCAGGTACTGCTAGGTGCACAAGACCTGGTGCTGTGGTGTGGCGGAGGGAGGGAGCTGAGGCTGGCTCAGATCCAGCCCCATCAGAGCCCCTCGTGGGAGGGAGACAGCCAACTGGCCTGAGTCCTGTGGCCTTAGCCAGAGAGGAGTTCTACCTCCCTCCACAGGGGAAGTACACATGTTCGGATCCTCAGCTGGCCACTGGCCGAGCCTGGGTGCTGACCCTCAAGGCCCACAGGGTCATGTCTCAAGTCACAGATTTCTTTCTAAGAATGTATCTGGTGATCAGGATGCAGGGGCACCTGCCAGCCCAGCTTCTCAAGAGACTGAGGCAGGAGGACTGAAGGTGTGAGGCCAACCTGGAGACTCAGTGAGATCCTGTCTCACTAAAAATTTGTAAAAGGGATGTAGCTCGAGGTACAGAACCCCAGTTCAATCTCCAAAGCTGCAACTATAATAACACAATTAAATAAATAAGAATGTTGCCAGTGTACCCGGAACAGGGCCGGAAGAACGCTGGCCAAGCTCAGCTCCTGCCTCCTCTTCATAAAGTCCTTTGCTGCCTGGAAAGAGTACAGGCGCAGAGGGAGAGGACCCGCAGCTGCCTTGGCCTCCAAGCTGCTGCCCTAGGCTTGGTGGGCCAGCACCGCGAGACACCTGAATGTGAGGCCTTGGTGCTCTCTGATGGCCGCATCTGCACCAATTCCAAAGGCTACCTGATTACAAGGGGCAGCCGAATTACGGCTGCTGACCAGCAGCTCACACCCAGGAGAGCAGGGTTCTGAATAGCACAAACGGGCTATTTTATAACAGTACAACAATACATCTACAGACATGGAAATTGTCAGGGAAACAAACTTACTTAAAGTGCTGTATATACTCACCATGGTTACAGCTTGGCTCATACCCTGGGCATTTTATATCGATAGGATAAAGTCCAAATGATCTGCAAATGTACGTTGAACCGAGACAGATCCACAGGGGAAAACAGGCTGATGAGGCTGGTGGGAGAAGCTGTCCTCCCCCCAGGGTGGGGCCTGGCACATGCAAACTATGTTTACAGAGACATGTGAAGGGACACGGGCTTCGCTCAAAAGTCCCCTGGAACCTAGAGTCAAAGGAGGTGTCCCTGTGCAAGACAAGTGTGCAGCCAGCCCCTCCTCTGGGGATAGCAGAAGCCACCGAGAGTCCCAGCCGGCCACCCTCATTCACACCTGACAACACTGCAGGGCTCTTGGCCACAGCACTCTGGCTGCCCAGCCGTGTCTCCAGAGTGGTCACCAGATCGTGAGGTCACTGTTCCAACTGTGGCTGGCTGGCTGGCCAGCCGGCTGGGATGTTTGTGTGCTTTTTGTTTCCTTGAGATGGGTCTCATTATGTAGTTCAGTCAGGCCTTGAACTCACTATGTAACCCAGGCTAGCCTCGACTCACAGCGATCCTCCTGCCTCAGCCTCTTTAGTGCTGCAAGTATAGGCATGTAGCACCACACCCAGCCTGAAGTGGTTTCTAGAACAGAAGTGTTTATAAATGTAGCTGCAGACCCAGAACACCACTCCTGTGTGCAGAATTCAAACCTGCACAACAGGTTCCTTCCTCTGCTCCCCTTGTCAATATAATGCCCAGCAGCAGGCCTGTCTCTCAGTCTGTGCCTCCTCAAGGAAGCAGCAGATTGTTGCCAGGGACAGACCCATGCCAAGGAAAGAAAAGAAAGCCAGATAGTGAGAGAGGACAACAGAATGCAGATTTCCACAGCTGGAATAGTAGGAGACAGAGAGCACTGTAGGGAGGAGGCTGAGGCAGAAATGTGCAGACAAGACACCCACTTCATCACACCCAGGTGAGGGCAAAAGATAGGCAGGAGCCAGGAGGGACTGAGCTCAAGGCTTGGTGAGTTGAAGAGCAATGTGATGGGACTGGAGCATCAAATGCACCCATGGGAAATGGAAGGCTGTTTTCTAGTGGGACCACTGCCCTGTCACAGCAACATGCTGCTGTCTTCCCAGCCCCAGACAGCAGGGCTGATCCCCACAGTGCCCAAACCCCGGCAGTACTTAAAAAGACAGCTGTTCCCCAGGGCAGACCCCCGAGGACAAGAGCGCTGAGGGAAGCCTCCCACCTCCTAAGAACCCTTCATCCCAGGCAGGGTCCTCCACCCCTTGCTCCGTGCCCGGTGCCCTGGGTCCCAGCTGCTGTCACCCACTCTGGTGCTCCCCTGAATTCAGTATCTTCACAAGGAGGTTTTGGGCACAGGTGACTGAATCTCTACTCAAACAGCTTCAGTCAGAAAAGGATTCTTTGCCTTCTTCAGCTGGGAAGGCTGCTGGGACCCAAAGAAGGGGAGCGCTACAGGACTCAAGCTTCCAGAAAGAGGAACTGAGACCACCCGTCATGGCCTCCCCTCCCCACTTCCCCTGTCAAACTCCTATTCAATCCTCAAGACCCCAAGGAAGTGCTCTCTCTTTCAGGAAGCCATCAGTGACCCCCACTACCAAGTAAGGTCCCTCTCCATCTTCTGGGAGTTCAGAGACCCGTTTGTGCCTTGCTCATGGTACTTTTCACATCACAGGTGTCTTCACGCACCCTCTCCTCAGGAGCTAGACTCATGCATGTGCACCATGGGCAGCTGTGTAGGGCACTTCAAGCCAAGGCTGTGCAGCTCCCCAGCAGACTCAGATCCTGCTCCTTCACGCATGGCCAACCCCTGCTGCTCCCAGGATCTGCATCACACTTGTCCCCATAATTACAGGCTGCCAAGTCCCTCTCCCCACCTCTGAAGCTCCAACAGCAATTACTAGGCAGCCTCCCCTCGGAGAGGGAGAGGGCAGGCGGCGTTCCTGACATGGCTCTCACGTGTGCTCACCACCGCCTTCCTGGGTGTAATCACTGTGTAATTAAGTGGTCGCCACTTACTGTGTAAACACTCGCACGGTGTGCCTCTGTGGCCTGCACAGCCCATGCACACACTTCAGCTTCCATGTTAAATGGGAAACGGCTGGTCCATAAGGACGGGTACAAGGCTGGGAGCCAGGCAGGGGTGACTCTGGGGCTTCTGCATCACAGGCATGTGCTGAGCTGAGGACCTACAGCCAGGATGCAGGAGCCACAGGCCAAAGCTCCCTGTGCCCAGACTCCCAGCCAGGCCAGGACCTGCATCAGTGTAACTCAGTGGTCTTTGGGGAGCAGCTTTAGCAGGATACATTCCAGGCCACCCCAGGAAAGGTTGAAAGAGGACCCTTCTTTCCCAGGCTGGAGGGATCTCGGGGCAGCCATTCAAACTTCCAGTCCACTCTGCAAACCCAGGTCTGCAGTATGACAAGGCTGAGCAGTCATTCTCAGGACCAGAGTTCTGCATGTTCCAGGATGGCAGGTGCCTCCCATGACGACTAATTATGTGTGTCACCTTGACAGGACAAGGGACCCAGTTAGGATGACTCACTCTCCACAAGAGCTCAGACACCATCTCCTTGTCGACAGCTTGCTCTCAGGACTATCCCACATGAAGGAGGTGCCCAGCCACAGGCACAGTGGCTGCACACCACCCCGTCGTCTTGTCAGACCACTGGTGAAGGCATCACGAAGTGGACAGGAGTGAGCTCTGGCTCTTCATTCCCCAGCTGTGGCTTAGCTCCATCTCCCTGCCTGATGCCCACCAAACCACCTACTTCCCAGAGTGCTCTGAGCCACTCTGCATCCCCGAAGAACCCACACTTCCTTGGAAAAGCTCTGCCTGCCCACTGTCTTCTCCAGCACCTTTTATGACACCTGAACATCCAGATACTCTGCTTCTTCTGCTCTCAATTCTTTTGTTTGGAACCTGCAGTCACTGGGAGCCCTGTGTGAGCTATTCTGTACCCTGCATAGCACTGTATGGAGTATGACGTGTGGCTTGAGTGTTGTATATATTAGCAGTTGATGTGGTTTGGGGCTTTTCGAAGCTGGATGGACCTAGGATGTGTGATTCTGAGATTAATGTGATACTAAATCAGTCTACTGATTAGTTTAGCATGGTTGTGGGTGTGAATACAGGAAGGCCTTCCCTGGGTGTGGGTGGCACCACCCAAGGGTTTGTAGCCTGGATGAAATAAAAGGGAAAGGAAGGCTCACTTCACTTCTGGTTGCTTGCTGCTTTTGGCTGACCCTGCCATGGATTGTTTCTCCTCTGCCATGCCAACCTGCCTTGAAGCCAGCCAACTACGGACTGAAACCTCCACAAACTGTGAGCCAAATTAACCTCTCCTCTGTAACTTGTAGGTGTAGGGTATTTCTCATCTTGTGGATGAGAAAGTAACTCAAGTGGTAATTAAAACTAGAATGAAAGAGCTGTGGTCACCCAGCTCATTGACTAGTGCATGGCTCTGCTAAGACTGAAGAGACTGATGTAGCTTATGCAGCTTTAGTGTCATTCAATAAATCCAACATAATGGAGTGACACAAGCATGTCTTGTCTGTTACTGACACAGCTCAATTCCAACAGCTGCTGCTGTCCACAGAGTCCCTGGTCACCTCTTCCTGAGCCAAAGCCCCACCATAACTCCAGGGACAGGCCAGAAATGGGGACCATGGAAGGTGAATCTGTATCCCCCATGTGCCATTCTGACTTATGTGAGGAACAGAACTGTTGTGTCCATCAGGATCCTGGGGGCATCAGGTAGCCACAAGGGCCCAACCAGCCAAGCTGTGAGTCCCTGGGAGGCCTGAACCTCTACCAGATCTCTCAGCTTCACTGACAGCAGCCACACAACAAGCCCAGCTCTAAGCTCACCTGTGTATGCAAATTCATGGCAAGCAGAGTCCCTGTTTCTGAGTTAAGTGCCCAGGGTCACCACTGGGCATTAGCATAGGCCCAGGCTGGACACTCTGCATTCAAACTTCTGTCTAGCAACACAGCTCTCTTCCTATGCGAGACTGGCCATGTGCACAGCTACTTGCTGTGTCCCTGAGGGCTCCTGTCTTTCTAGTGTGGCCTTGCTGTGGAAATGCCACTGTCCAAGCCACAGGCACTGGTGTCCAAGCCATGGGCACTAGTCAATGCTAACACTCCACTCAGAAAGATGACCTATTTTTAGTTGAGTCTTCTGCTAGTTGCTAAATATCTGTTTAAACACATGAATTAACACATCTGTCAACAGTGTTTAGAGTAGGGATAAAACATTCTCAAGGTGGAAGCTAATTTAACTCCCTGGCAGCACAGGGAGGGGGTGCCCATGGCAACAGGGACCCAGAGAGGGAACAGAGAGACAACAGGGGACAGGCCTGGGAGCAGGAGAGCCACTGTTGTGTCAGGTACAGTGCCTGTGTCACAGGGGCTGGAGCTAGACAAAGTCCACTGGGCCAGGTGTGTGGCATTCGGGATATCCATGATACCCATAGCAGGCTGAGATGCAGCCCTCGAGACTCCCTGGCTGTCCTCTCTGCTCTGGTCCAGCCCATAGCATCCCCCAGGCATTGTCACCCTCAGCGAGTAGCCCAGGGTCCCTCACTACTGCTCAGCAGTGCAGCTGGCTGACCCTCATTGGGGACAAGATGCCCAGATCTGCAGGAGTGGCCACTCCTGGGCTCCCACATGGTGATGCTGTTGAGTTCTGACATAGAAGGCACCAGGAAACCCGGGCCCATGCCCAGCCTGGCTACTCCCTTGGCAGGCGACATTCAAAACGCACTGAGGTTCAGTGAGGTTCAGTGTCCCCTTGGGTGGAAGAAGTGTTGAAAAATGGCTCCGTCACCCTCACCCTTTCCTGGGCTGGTCAGAAGTCTGTAGAGTAGACCAAGGGCAGCAGGTTGAAACTTTGAGACTTTGAGACTTCCCTCTGAGTGTTAAAAAGCCTGCTTTCCCACTCTTCTTTGGCCTCAGTGGAGGATAAGAGGGGCGCATCCATGGATGGCCATGGGGGAAACACTTCAGCCCTAGTGAGAAAAAGGAAAACCCAGAAACTGAAGTGAAAGCTGGCCTATCCTGAGAAATTGCCATCAGCAAGGTGGGAGGTCCACTGCGGGACCCTGAAAGTCTCCTGTCACAGCCGGTGTGACTTGGGAAGCCGCTCCAGGGAAGAGAGCCAAGTGGTTGGTAAGGTTGGGCCATTGTGCCTGGAAACAGAGGATGTTCCTGCTGCAATGTGCCCTGCAGGAAATGCCACAATCCACAGGACTGGACCTGACCTTTACCCGGCAGCAAGAAGCCCCAGAGAGGAAGCGCACACTGTACTCCTGTGGACCCAGGAAGCCACAATCCAGCCCTTCACACTGCCAACTACAGGCTGAGAGTAAAAACCCTTCTAAACTCAGGCAACAGAGAGGGTTGCTCCTGGCCCCACCCAAATGCTCAGGGAAGGCACTGTTTGACTACTATGTCCACTAGCAGCACAGGTGCAGGGGCAGGTCAGGCTCCAACTGTCCTCTTACAGGCACCTACTGTGACTTCTGAAGGGGACAAGTAATTTCCAAAATTACAAGATGTGCGCTATTGTGCCAGTATCAAAGACACTGAGGGTACATCTTTGAGAACCCGCATATAATACTGCATTCCCAGGAAAACTACACGACTTTGTCATCTAGAAAACAGGAATGCTGTGACACAAAGGGACTATTCCCAAGCACATGCCAAGTCCTGTGGGTCCAGAGATAGTGAGCTCTGCGAAGCTCACTTCACTGCCTTTGCTGTGCACCAAGCACCATGAGTGGACACAGCCCTGTGCTGTCTACACATGGTGTTCTGAGCCACAGCTGTGTGAGGAGCACGGCTCCCTGTGTGATTCTCTTGGAAGTCCTCTCTGGAAACTGCTTTCACTTGACCTTTGTGTCAAGTGTCTGCTATGGTGGAAGTTTATTATGCCATGGTGCTGACCAGGACGAGGCAAAGCCATGGTATTAGTCTGCTAAGGCTGCCACAGCAGAAATCTCAGCATGGCTTAAACATCAGAAATGCATTTTCTCATACTTGATAAGCTAGAAGTTCACTTCCTCTGAGGCTCTCTCTAGTGGGAGACATCACCCTCATGAGGTCTTCCCTGACCGCAAGTGTCAGCACAGTCCTGATTCCCATTTCTCAATGGACACTGGTTGTATGAGATGAGGGTCTCCTGATGTGCTTACTTCAATTCAATACTTCTCTGAAAGTTCTGTCTCCAAACACAGACTTGTTCTCAGATGTTCAACATACGATTTGGGTGGAGGCACAGTTAAGCATGACTGAGTCGTACAATTGGTCACCATGAACTCTACCCAAGACTGGTGGGTGATCAAGGTACCATGTTTTATGGTTTGGGATGAGCCTTTGTTGCTCTGCGGCTGCGCTCTGGCTGGCCAGCTCTGTCAGTAACCAGGGAACAAGTCATCTGCCTTCACAGGAGGTGCCCCCACCACCAGCTGTGGTGTGGCCAAACCCCCGCAAACTGGCTGAGCCAGCCCAGTGACATTGTTGCTTGTCCTTTATTCCATCCACTGCGGGACTCTGGGCTCAGTCATGAAACACACACAAACACAGCAGAGCAAGTGAAGAAGCACAGATGGACTGAAGCTTTGGACTATCACTGCTTACAAACAAGTCTATGGATCATGTTTAAATAATGCAGAAGTTTAGAAATATCTATGGTGCACAGGGATCCATAATAGTCAGCAGAAACGAGAGTGACAATTTATACAAATTGAAAGTATAGTAATGACAATATGAAAACTCCCACAAATATGTATAATGATTATGTCAAAAATAAAAACATATATTTAAAACTTATTATGAAGAACCTTAGTAATAAAGTAGTTACTCCTCTCACCTCCACAAATTTAGAAAAACACTGAAACTACAAGGGACAGAATTAACAGATTATTAGATACAGCTGAAGAGAGAATGAGTGAACTGGAAGAAAACTCAGAAGAAATTATCCAGAATGTACCACCAAGAAACTGGGAAACAGAACACATACTGGACAGTAACAGTGAGAAGTTTTAGTTCTTGTTGAAGCTGAGTCTCTGTTCCTACACAGATCATGGCCAGAAATCATTTAGTAGGACTAAAATGACTAATTCCCAGGCTCAAAAACCCAAAGTGCCTAAAAATAAACCACAACCAATTTTTTAATAAACCTCCATTACATTGAAGATAAGGAGAAAAATTGAAAAGATGTCAGAGGGGGAAATTTGTTCATATCCAGGAATATTAGGTAGCAAACTTCACAAAGCAATGGAGCCAAGTATCAGTGGAAGAGATTGTTAATGTTTTGAAGAGGAATGTCAATTGAGAGTAATTCTAAAATCACAAAATACACCTTTCAAGAATAAGAAGGAGGGCTGGAGGGTTAGCTCAATGGTTCCGGCGCCTGCCTGGCAAGCGCAAGGACCTGAGTTCAATCCCTGGTAACCACATATAATGCTGGGTGTGGTAGCTCACGCCTGTAATCCCAGCACTTGGGAGGCAGAGACGGGAGGATTGCTGAGTTCGTGGCGGCTTGCCTGGGCACCATAGTGAGCTCAGGGCCAGCCTGAACTACAAATCGAGACCCTGTCTCCAAAAAGCAAAAAAAAAAAAAAAAAAAGAATAAGAAGGAAATAATAAGGGCATTTGCAGATGAGACAACCAACAAAACACAGCAGAGAATTTGCCTCCAACAGAGACGCTCCCAAGAGGAAGTTTTAAGGGCAAAGAACATACTGCTGAACATCTAAATCACAAGCAGTGAGGAAGATAAATACATAAACAAATTGACCAAAGATTGCAACAATGTATTGTGAGATTCAAAGACATGGAAATAAAATAAATGGTAATACATATGTATGTGTGCCACAGCACACCACCAAAGCATATAAAGGAAATTTGAACCTGGCATGCTGCCACACACCTGTAATCTCAGCATTCTGGTGGCTGAGGCAAGAAGATTGCAAATTTGAGCTCAGTCTGGGAAACTTCGAGACTTAGCAAGATCTTATCTCTAAAAAATTAAATATAATAAGGGAACTGGAGATATGGTTTAGGGCAAAGGTCCTGTGTTCAATTCTTGGAACCACAAAAGAGGGGGATATTTGAACAGAACCTCAGAGACACAAATACAGACTTACAAAGGAAAGTTCAACTTACTTCTTTTAATATATAAAGCAGATCAATTCTCATTAAGGATATACTCACTAAGGATGTGCACAATAAAATTAATAAACTTAATGAACTGTTACCCATAACTGAAGAATACGCATTCCTCTTGAATATGGATATATGAAATATTTTCAAAAGGAACTGACCTTGTGCTGAGCCATAAAGCAAAGCTGAACCACAGAGGAAAGTTTTCTGACAACAACAGAACTAACAAAATTATAATAGAAGTTAATTACAGATCCCTATGTGTTTGCTCTGCTTCTCAATAACTCATAGGCTCCAATCATCACAAATGAAATCAGAAAATATTCACATTGACCAAATATAAATATTACACATTAAAACTTGTGAGATGCATGTAATGCTGTATTTAGAGAACAGTTTTATATGTCTGTATTAGAAAAATTCTAAGCATCAAGATGGAGTTAACCATCCATCTCAATGCATTTTGTGTGTTTGTTTGCTTGTTTCATTTTGAGACAGGGTCTCAGCGTGTATCCTGGGCTGTCTTGAACTTACTCTGAAGCCCAGGCTGGCCTGGAACTCCCAGTGACCCCTTGCCTCAGCCTCCCAAATTTTGGGATTACAACTATGTTCCATGGTGGCTCATGCCTGTAATCCCAGCACTTGGGAGGCAGAGGCAGGAGGATTTCTGTGAGTTTGAAGCTTGCCTGGGCTACATAGTGAGCTCAGGGCCAGCCTGAACTACAAAGCAAGTCCCTGTCTAAAAAAAAAAAAGAAGGAGGGTCTCCAAAAAGCACATCAGAGTAGAGAGACCCCAAAACAGACATCTAAGAGTCCACTTTTCTCGTGTGCTAAAGTGGGCTAAAGATGGGCCTCTTTGTTATTTTTTTGTTAGTACATGTTTGCAGCACATAATGATTAAACTTATTATGGGGAATTGGTACATGCACATCTCTAGTTCTTTTTTCCCCATCCACTACCTCATCCCTTCCTTCCAACTCTTGGTCCCCTTCCTATTGGTAAAAACTCTATTTTCATTTTTTCTTCTTAAACTCTTTTTATTTTCATCCCCTTTCCCGCCTCTCTTTCTTCTTCCCTCTGTGTCTTGTTCCTGCATTCATTTGAAAAAGATCTCCCTATTTCTTAATCATCTCTCTTCTAGTTTATTCTCTCCCTTCTTCTATATATAGTATACATATTATCTACAAAATACATACATAAAATACATATTATATAATCTTTTTCTCATATAAGAGAAACCATGTGCTATTTAAGCTTGTGTCTAACAAATATATATGAATTTATAAATATATATATATATATTTTTTTGCTTGTCATATGTTACAGTTTATATCTAGATATCCCCCAAAGCTTCATGTACTCGTAGGTGGGGCTTTGGAGAGATGACTGGATAATGGGTGTGTGATACAAGATTGCTTCATTGATGGCTTTGTAGCTGGGTGTGATATTAGGAGGTGAGGTCAGGTGGGAAGAGGCGGGTCACTGTGGGAATAGTCTAGAAGGGTATAACTTATATTTCTCCCTTCATCTCTGTTCTGCTTCCTGCCTGCCTTGCATGGACTGTTTCTCCTCTGCCAGGGCCCTCTGCCATGCCACTTGCCTTGGAGACAGTCAACGATGAACAGAAAACTCCACAAACTTTCCTACTTTAAGTTATAGGCATTGAGTATTGTGTCTCAGCAACAAGAAAGCAAGACATATAAAAGAAACCCTGCAATATTGTCTATTTCATTTAATATTATGATCTCAAGGTGCACCCATTTATCTGCAAATGCCTCAAGTTTATCTTTATAGTAGAATAGTGCTCCACTGTGCACAACTATCACACTGTCTTTATGCATTCATCTGTTGATAGACCTTTTAATGCATAGTGCTGACTACTGATTATCCATTCAGAAACAATAGGAAATTATACTCTTCACACCATATCTAAATACTCTTCAGGCATGTAGTATATGCTGCAATCCTTGCACTTAAAGGGCTGAAACTGGAGAAGTTTGAGGGCACCCTGAGCTATACAGTGAGTTCAAGACCAGCCTTAATTATATAGTGAGATCCTGTCTCAAAAATCCAAAACAAAACAAAAATCAAAAATGCAATTGCAGTTAGATTACAGATAAAATTACCACCTGTCCCAGCTTAGAGGATGTCCCAGGACTTGAAACTTTTAATTTTAAAATCAGAAGAGTCCTGGGTGAGCCAGGATGAATTCTCTTACACAAATCTAAATCAGAAGGGCAAAATAAGAGAGGCCTTGGGCTTCATTACTATGAGACCGTCCAATCCATGAACCAGAGAAAAGAATCAATATTCATACAAAAACAGACTGGTGTAGTTTTGCTACATTAAAATTAAGTTAATTAAAATTAGTAATCTGCAGTCGTGGACATATCCCTTCTGGGTCCCTGGGGAGCCATCAATGGACATGACAAGCCAAACATGGGCTTGTGGTGGTCAGCATTTGGCTGACATGTGGAATTCCTCCACATCCCTATGTGTGATGACAAAGGCCGGAGAAAAACAGCTGACATGCCCAGAGAGCACTTCAGAGGACAGTCCAGTGGTCAGCAGCACAGGTAGTGCCTGGCCTGACCTGTGGAAAGTGGAAGGAGTTGGTGAAGTATGTACACGGGGCCTGCGCAGTAGTGATCATGACCATGACGGGCACATGAATGAAATAGCAGATGACATCTGAAGAGGGAGGTCAAAAGGTGCTGACAGTGAGGTTCTGCTGATCTGACATTCAAAGCCGGTCCGGGTAAATCAAGAGTCTGATTTCCGGGGCCGAGGGTTAGCTCAGTGGTTCTGGAGCCTGCCTCGCAAGCGCAAGGTCCTGAGTTCGATCCCCGGTAACCACATACAATGCTGGGTGTGGAGACATGCCCACCAACAATCAACACCGCATACCACAATGCCAGACGTGGTGGTTCACACCTGTAATCCCAGCGTTCAGGAGGCAGAGACAGGAGGATTGCTGAGTTTGCGGCAGCTTGCCTGGGCACCATAGTGAGCTCAGGGCCAGCCTGAACTACAAAGCGAGACCCTGTCTCAAAAAGCAAAAAAAAAAAAAAAGAGTCTGATTTCCGAGAAGGCCCCACACCAGACATCGGTGCCCACGCTTGCTGGCTCTGTGCTGGGCTGCAGTGAAATCGTGAGCGCACATGCTCCTCTCCCATCACTCTTCTGTCACCACACCCAGGGGTCAGGGCACTCAGTACTGTTTCTCTGGCTGGAGGAAAAACCCCAGGGCATCCTTTCAGACAAGGCTTGAGCTGCCCAGGATGCTGGAGGCTTCAGCAGCCTGGGGCCAGCTGGAAGTGGAAAAGGAAGAGTTTCAGCTTTGTGAAAGAGATGGCCTGGAGATTCTTTCACGAATTCTCCCTCCTGACATTCCTAATAAATATACTTCCTCTTTACAGTGTCCTTTCAGTGTGGGGGGGTAAAACTTCCTGGAGATTGAACAGTTCTACCCTTGATACTGAAGAAGTGTCAGCCTCTTTATGTCGGTACATGATTCACACAGATATGTGTGGAAGACCCACAGTGCCAGTGCAGTACTTGGGTGCAGACTTTTTGGTGTAAATTGAGCTTTTCTCTATTTAGTTATCTAACAGGGAAGTCCCACAATCTCTGCACATACTCCAAAAAAAAAAATATTTTTTAAAAAGCCCTGTGTTGCCAAGAAGTTTTCCAAAGTTGCTATTTTCGTAGGACCTATAAAAACTCAGCACACTCGCCCTGTGCTGACTCGGCAGCGTGGGCTCCCGAGCCCAATTTCCAGAGGCGGTTGCCATCTGGGCCTTGCACAGATGTTTTTCCCAGGACAAGAACTCTCCAAACATGAGTTTTTGTTCATTGTATTAAACAAAAGCAGTCCTGTTAATTTTGGTTCCATTCAGCACGCTGTTGGAAGGGGGGAGAGAATCAATATTTGCAAAGAGCAGAAGAACAGAATCAGTAAGGGGAAAACAATTATTTTCTGGCTTTTCAGAGAATATTACAAATAATGATGGTTCAAAACCATAAAAATGGTTCGAAGAATTGCCTGTCACGAGCCCTTTAATCTGTGGTTCAGTTTACCCTCAGCTTCATTCTCTCTATGAAGAACTTGAATCCATGAAAATGTTTGTAGGAATACAAACTAATTGCCATGCAAATATGCAGCTCTCGGGTGCGGAGTGCATGCCGCTGATGGGAACGCATGGCAAAGAGCTCACGCCGACGTGCTGGGGCTGGCAAGAGGGCAGAGGACGCTGCCACACGCAACAGGCCGAATCGGCTGCCTGCTGTTTCTCAATCCCCAGCATCAGGCGTTCCGGAAAGTGAACCCACCCAGCAGACACCTGCAAAGCCAGCCAAGAAAAACGTGTCCTGCCCCTTCCACACCCCCACTGCAGTTTCCTCCTTAAAACATTATGAAACTATCCACATTCATGGGAGATAAAGTAATGGCTAATCAGATGCAATCATTTATAAACAGGAGAGCACTCAGCAGAAATTATTCCTCCCAGGAACAAAGGCACCAAATGAGTCACTGCATTGCCAGGGATTCGCCCAGGGTTACACAACCCCTGATCCTTCCAGGAAGTCAATGGCTCCTGAAAAAGAAAACTGAGAGACTCCTGGCCCCAAGGAAGTGGGACCTAAGAGATTCACTCTGCTCTTTCTGCTGTTATTTGCCCAACATACACAACCAGGGTGAAGCCAAGCTATGCACCACTCTGCTCCACACAGGGGGACACGGAGGCCGCACCAGAGCGGGGTGACCAGAACCGAGCTTCTGTCACTTTTCCACTCTGAAGTCCCTTAGGGAAGAACCCCAACCCCTGACCTCCCTCCCTGGCCTCTTGTGGGTGTCTGACTCTGCTCTCACAGTAAGGGAGCACGTGCCAGGCAGGGGCCAGGCAGGGAGGGCCCCCCTGCCCCCCCACCCCCACCCCCACCCCCGGGAGTGTTTTCACAGCTGCAGGGAGACTTTGCCACTTGAGCCTTTAAAAATAGGTTGTCATTCCCCCCAGGGAGGAGTCATCAAGCCAGGCCAGTTCCGAGTTCTGTGAAGGAGGTTTAGAGACATTTTCTGGCTTGGGACCTTGTGGTGCAACCAACTGGAGCCCTCATCACCATTTGGCCCTCGAGGGACTGATCTGAGCCTATTATGCTGTTGGGTGCACCAATCCACACTGGCACTGGTGGGTCTCCAGCAGCTGATGCCAGAGGGGTGGGCAGCCCCCTGCCCGAGTGGCATTCAGCAGCTCAGCCCCAGAGGCCACCACCCCCAGCTCCCTGCAGCAATATCACCACTGCCAACACTAGCATCAGAGAAGCTGGGCAGAGCCAGAGGAGGCCAGGAGGCTGGCTTATTCCTTGGCCACCAGTGCACAGTCACACACACACATACACACAAACCACGCATCCTGTGCCTGGCCCAGGCTGCCTGTGGAACCTGCAGGTGCCTGGATCTCCCATCTTGTGCTCCACCTAGGAGCCCATGATACGCAACTCAGACCACACTGCACTAAACCATTTTGCTCAGGCAAAAACAGCACAGCAATTTCCCTGTGGGAGGGGAGGCAGCAGAGTAGAGCAACGGGCTCTTCTTCTCACCTACTTTCCAGCAAAGACGGCCAGCAAGGGTGACAGATGCATCCCTGGAGATACTTCTTATCCTCAGCTCAGTGGTGGCAGCCTAGCATCCGTGCCAGGGCATCTTGTGCTGGAGGCCCCCACACCCCTCCTGCCAGCCTGCCTGCCTGCCTGCCTGCCTGGCCTGCCCCCTTCTAGAGCCTGAAGTTTCTAAGGGCACAGAGCACCATGCTCCCTGTGGTGGAGCACGCGGACCAGGACTCAGGCATAGGGCCCTGGAGTCGGAGGTACACCCCCACACCATCCCCACACACTGTCACACAAAGGTGACAGGGTGACCCCCTGGGGCACGCAGCACCCTGGCTTCTAGAGGCCTCTCAGGGTGGCGACTCAGCTCTCTGCCCTGCACAGCTGCAAATGAAAAGATTCAGGAATACGTGTCAACTAAATATTTCTGAGATTGCATGTGATTTCAGAGAGTATCTTCCCTTTCTTTCTCTATTCCTTCTCACTTGGCTTTTTTCTCAATTTTTAAAAACCACGCTCAGTAAACTGGACCCTAAGGAACTGAAACACAGAGAGCTACTTTAAGTTATCACAGAAGTTCTGACTTTCAATACCTGATTCCCCAGAAAATTCCGAATTAAGCTTGTTAGTTCCACATTTACAGAAATACTGGAGAATTTCTGGGGAAATTAGTCAGAATGAAATGAGTAGCAGATTCACTCTCCCCACTCTCAATCCACCCAAAGCTGCTCACACTTATGAAATTTTTATGAATGAAAAACCCGGAGGCTACAGCAGCGCCAGCATCAGCAGCAGCCTGGTGCGCAGGAAGGTAAGATCTGGAATGCCACCAGCCTCTGCAGGCATCTACACTCTCCAGGAGGTGGGTCCAGGATCGCAGCCAAATGGTCCTTAAAAGAGACAAGCAGCTGAGTGACATAGCAGATGACAGTGTAGTCAGCTTTCATCACTATGACACAATGCCCAAGGTACTGCACTTAAAAAGAGGAAAAGTTGGTTTGGACTCATAGTGTTGGAGGTTTTAGTCCACAGTCAGCTGGTCCAGCTGCTCTTGGGCCTGTAGTAACACAGTCCATCCTGGTGGGAGCAGGTGGCCAGAGGCTTGCATCATAGCAGAGCAGTGGGGGAAGAGGGAGAAGAAGAGAGAAGCCCTAACATTCTAAGAGTGCCAGGAAAACAAAGGTAGATGGAGAGAAGCTAAATGTACTGTTTTCAAATATAGTTCTACATCCTTAGAAATAAATACAAGAAGCAGTGAGGAGCCAGGTGGTGAAGACCTCTCTCCTCGTTACCACTCATACCCGCTTTGCCCTCTGGACCCTAGTTCACCCCAGTACCAGCTCTGGCCCTGCTGCTTCTGGCCAGGTGGGAGAGCAGAGGAGCCCTGGAGGCGGAGTGTGGAAGAGGTGCAGTGAGAGTGCACTGCCAGCCCACTGGACCTGTCCGCAGGACACAGATTGACCAGGATGCTGAGCAGGTCCAGACAGCCTGTCAAGATTTGCTGTATCTGTGGCTGCCAGACTGGGCAGCATCTGCGCAGCACCCCACTCCACTCATCCCTGACAAGAGGAGAGGGCAGGGTGTAGCAACAGCTCTGAGGATGGAGGAGCTGCCTGCAGTCCCCATGGCAGCTGTGCGCCAGGGGTTGAGGGGCAGAACCCCACAGTCACAGGCTCTAACAGAAGGTGGGGCCAGGCTGGAGGGCCAGGCAGCCAGGTAGGGATGGGGATGAGGGGTACCCGCAGTTCCCATCACTGTGGAGAGACCTGGGCAGTTCTCCCAGGGATTTCTAGGAAACCTGGGAATCCAGATGTTTATGTGTAACCTTTCATTTTTAAACATTTCTTTAGTCACTTTTTCTAAGTCTTTTTTTTTTTTTTTGAGACAGGGTTTCGTTTTGTAGTTTAGGTTGGCCCTGAGCTCATTATATAGCCCAGCAAGCCTTGAACTCAGCAATCCTCCTGCCTCTGCCTCCCAAGTGCTAGGATTACAGTTGTGAGCCACCATGCTCAACATTTTTTTTTTTTAGATCGGGTCTCACTCTATACCCCAGGCTGGCTTTGAACTCACAGAAATCCTCCTGCCTCAGGCTCCCAAGTGCTGGGATTATAGGTGTCACCAGATTGGGCTAAAAAATTAAACAAGCTTTCAAAGTTTCTGAGAAAACTTGTCCTTATAGCTTGAAAGAGAAAACTTCCTCACAAGCACCAGGAATGTGCTTGCTGCTGGCTGAGATAGAAAGAGAGGGCAGGGAGACCCTCGACATTCTCTATGCAAAGGAAATTTCTACCTCCAGCTTCCCTGTTCGCTTTGGACAAGAACTACAGGTAGACAGACTCAATGCCTTTCCAAAGCTCCTTGCTCACTAACCTGCCTCTGCCATAAAAATGGAAATAATTAACTTCTGCACTTCCTCTGAAGATAATATTTGCCTGTGACACTTGAAGAGCACCTGCTATGAATAAAGATAAAAACTGACCAGCACAAAGGCTTTGACTCCCTTTTCTGTCCCCTGCCTTCCTCCCTGAAGTGCTGATGCAAGGTCTGGAGGAACAGTGGCTCCTTTGCACCCTTAAGGACAAAAGCCCATATTGAGCATGGCAGAGCAAGGGCAGGAGTGTGGGTCCTTAATGACATGTTGTGTAGGTTCCCAGCCTCAGCCAATTTCCCTCTACACTTCTTCCTCCTTTTTTTTTTTTTTTTTCCTGTCTCACCTGGCTCTGTGTTCCTTTTCCATCACGTGGCTTTCTCCCTCAGTCCACGGGAGGCAAGCTATCTCAGCATTTGCAAACTTGAAATACAAGGATCTTCTTATTCATCATGAGCCGCCCTTCCTTATGAGTATGCTTAGTAAATAAACTGTGTGTGTGTGTGTGTGTGTGTGTGTGTAGTAGTAGTAGACGGAAATGATAGATTGTATCCACCTTTCTCTCTCTAAAAAAATCCAAGTATTCAGAAAAGCCCCTCACTGCCCCTGATCCCAAGTTTCCCTCACACTCCCAAAAGTAAATGAAGTTCCAGGTTTCATGTGTGACCTTTCTGTTCTTCACCAGGACAGAAATTTCATGGATAGACGTTTTTGTATCCAGAATATATAAAGAATACTTGAAAGTCAACAACAGGAGAACAGACAATCCAGTGGGCAGAAGACTGAAACTGGTGCCTCACAAGAGCATAGGGAGAACAAGGCCATAAGAAGACACTCAGGGGCCAGAGGGTTAGCTCAGTGGTTCCGGCGCCTGCCTAGCAAGCGCAAGGTCCTGAGTTCGATCCCCGGTAACCACATATAATGCTGGGCGTGGAGATTCACGCCCACCAATAATCAACACCGCATACCACAATGCTGGACGTGGTGGCTCACGCCTGTAATCCCAGCACTTGGGAGACAGAGACAGGAGGATTGCTGAGTTCACGGCGGCTTGCCTGGGCACCATAGTGAGCTCAGGGCCAGCCTGAACTACAAAGCGAGACCCTGTCTCAAAAGCAAAGAAAAAAAAAAAAAAAGAAGACACTCGGCAGCACAGGGTTAGGGAGACATGCAGTAAAGCTGAGCAACCTGTCTGTACCATCCAGGAATGGTGAGACAGAAAGTACAAGGATCACACACAAGAAGCACCTAGGTAAGTCAGAAAAGCTGTGGAGCACCTGTGTGGCCCGAGCAAGAGCTCCTGGTGCCTCATCCACAGCAGACAGGGCAAATGGGGCAAATACTGGGAAACAGCCACCCTTCCTTATAGACACAAAAGACACTTCACACAGCACTCAGCAGTCTCACTGTGTGTCCTAGAGAATGAAAATTTATACACACATAGAAACCTGCGCATGAATTGTGTAGCAGCTGTGCTCATAATTACCAAAGTGGAACCAGTTAAAGGCAGCCAACTCTCAAGTTTGCTCTACCCAGAGGGTCTTTTGCTGATGGAGGTAGAAAGTGGTATTGTACATTAGCAGCATCACCAAGCTAAGGAGACAAAATTTAGAGTCTGGTTCCTACCACAGGCAAGGAGCCTCGTGAACAGCCCCACATTGGGTAGAATACTCAAAAAATCTCAACCCTGGGAGGTTGGTAATAAGAAGTAATAAATTCTGTCCAAGACACAAAGCCCTTGTTGGCAACATTTGCTAATTTCCATGGTATAAACACTCCCAGCATGGCCGATTCTGAGCTGAAGTGTGACATCACTGAACAGTGCTGAGAGACATGTGCACAGTCGGCTCTCACGGCACCCACACACTTCCTAGAAGCCAGGGAAAACCGGAGGCTGACAGCTCTGAGAGTCTTGCTCTGAATCACCAGGATGTGGCAGAGAATCTCCCAACCCTAAAAAGAGAATAAAGAGCTCCTAGGTTGGCCATGACTCAGAGACCTTGCAGGTGATTCATGAGTAAAGGCAACTCCTTTGAAAGGTGGAAGCATAGAACAGTTCTCAATCTTTTCCTGAAGAAAAGATACGCTTACTGCACAAATAAAGATGACCAAGCAGATAAGTAAACAAGACCACATGAATGAGAACTGGTACAAACAACAGACAAAAGAAACTTGCCTACATACCAGAAAATGGAATGACCAGGAAAGACACCAGACTCCAAGGAATACAAGCTGTATGATCCCTCCCATCACAGAAAGTTCAAGATGGCAAAACAAAAGCACAATGACTGTAGATGCAGAGCTAGGCTGAAAAGTGTACAGAAAACTGGAAAGCAATTAAAATAAAAGTTGTGGGGGCCGGAGGGTTAGCTCAGTGGCTCCGGTGTCTGCATCACAAGCGCAAGGTCCTGAGTTCAATCCCCAGTAACCACATACAATGCTGGGCGTGTGGTGACTCACGACCACCAGCCATCAATACCACATACCACAGTGCCGGGTGTGGTGGCTCACGCCTGTAATCCCAGCACTCGGGAGGCAGAGGTAGGAGGATTGCTGAGTTTGAGGCTTGCCTGGGCTACATAGTGAGCTCAGGGCCAGCCTGAACTACAAAGCGAGACCCTGTCTCAAAAAAATAAAAATAAAATAAAAATAAAAGTTGTGTTATGGCGGCTTGTAGGGTAAGCAGGGACTGTGACTGGAAAGGGATGTCTAGAGGGGGACTGACCTTTCTCTGGGGTGGTGGTGACTTCAGGCTCAGTTTGTTTAGCTATACATGCACATTTTATGCATCATTTTCTTGATATTATATTTCACATAAAAAGTTAAAATTAATGCATCATATCCAAGCAGTCTTTATCCCAATAAAACAGAAGTGACTCAACATTTGAAAAATATATCTGTGTAATTCTTGACAGTAATAGGTTAATGGAAAAAAGAATCTTAAATGTGCCAAATAAAATACTTTTGATGAATTAGAAACACATGTGTGTGATTGAAAACAAAAGTCTTAGGAAGCTAAGAATAAAGGAAAATGTTATTTACTTAATAAACAGCATTTATTTTACACAAAAGTGAAGCCTACAACAATGTCCATCACTGAAGGCAAAATGGCACAAGTATTTCCATTTAAGAGTCAAAGCCTGCAGTCCTCCCTCTCGGTCAGCAACTTGCCAGCCTCAATACCACGGTAACAGAAAGGAATAATAAAAATAAAATTCAAACTAAAGCGAGGAAATGTTCTTTCCTGTAGATAGATGACAGATGACAGAAAACCTAACATGGATGGGAGAGTCAAGCCTCTGTGCACACCGCTCAGGCTCTGGCCCAGCAGAACACTACTATGTGTGGCTGTGTGCCCCACTGGGTGTTTCAAGGGCCTGTCCAGGGTCCACTATTGAGAGACACTGGATCCTGTCAGGGGGCCGGGTTATGGTGGCCCAGTCCTCACAGGGGACTGTGGCCCATCTCTTCCTCTGTGCCTCCTGGCTCATGAGCTGAGTGACTTGTACCCTTACCAGAAGCCCAAAGCAAAGGGCCCTTGAATTTGGAGCCATGAGCCAAGGAACCTTTTCTCTTTGTAACCCCTAGGCTTTTGTGGGAATGATGGAAAACAGTGGTTGTGCAACACAGGGGCTCTGACCAGCCCACAAATTCTTAAACAAGTGCTAAGAATTAGCAGGAAGATGAGACCAGGTTATCATGGATTCTTGCGTATCCCCGACGTTTACCAGCAGGGCCCTAATCTATACTGTGCTGGTATTTGGGGTGATAAGGTCTCAGAACAGAGCTCTGGTGGAAGAATTAGTGCTGTACTGAAGGGACTGTGAACTAGCTCCCTTGCCCCTTTGGTCTGGGGAAGACGCACAGAGCTGGCCTGCTGTGAGCCAGAAAGCTGGCCTGCACTAAGCTCCTATCAAACTTGTGGAATCTCCAGACTCCAAAATTGTGAGGAATAGATTTCTGCTGTCTGTAAGTTGTCCAGTTGATGATCTTGTTTATACCAACCCAACAAGATGTGAAATCAACACACTACATCCAGTGGCTGCCCTATAGAACCCTGGCAACCAGGTAGAAGGGTGGGAAACACCCAAAAGCTTGAAGACCCAATAGGACAACTCTTTATTTGTCTGAAAATGGCTCTACTGAAAGAGGTTTTTCTTTCAGACCTTAAGAAAATAGAGAAAAATATTTCATTCGCTTGATGAGAAGGTTCTAATCAAACAGACAATTCTCCCTTGTAGGGATTTTAGTTAGATATCATGTATTTTGCAGGTTAACTTTAACCACCTTCAGATGTACATTCAGCGGCATGGGTGTATTTGCTCTACTCTGCCACCATCACCGTGACCATCTCCACGTTTGCACCCACCACCCTGACCTGTCACCCCCCAGCCACCTCCCACTCTGCATCTTCCTGGATCCAACACTCTGGGGGCCTGTCAAATGAGTCATGCAGTTCCTCCTCTTGTGCCTGACTTATTTCAGTCGCCATAACAGCTGCCACCTTCACTGAGGCTATAGTCCAGACCACTCTCTTTCCCTCTTGAGGCTGAATAATATCCCATTGTCTTCATCCCTCCAGTCACTGCCAGGCATTTGGACTGTTCCCTCCTCTGACCACTGTGAAAAATGTGCCAGGACATGGGGTACCTATGTCTCTCATCCATCCTCTGAGTTTTTCTGGGTCTGCACCCAGAAGCGGGACTGTGGGATCATATGGTATAATATGTTACCATATGGCAACACACGATCATATGCTTAATGTTTGAGGAATGTTTCAGTTCTCAAATGCATTGTTGATCCACCACAGTGTGTTAGTTCTTTCAAAGGTTTTTGGCTTAAAGGCAATGCCAAAACTCATGAATGGCTTGGGAAAGAAGTGTTCATCCTCTGGTACAAGTAAGTGTGATACAGGATTTGTAGAACAAAGGAACACGTGTCCTCACCTCCAGCTTCCCCCTTCATACCGTCTTTTTCCATACATGGGCTGACAGTGGTGCTTGTTAGGAATGGAAGGACAGAAAACACTCCTTTCCAGCACTTTGCTGTGTCCACAGCTCTGTGCTTTGTGCTGCCTGGCGCTTCAGCGGTCCTGGTCACATGGAAGTCTCCCCACGAGTCCCTCCCTGGACCCATGCCTAGAACCAGCACCCACACACAATGGGGTCCTGCAGATGCAGCATCACATGGCCTGCTCTCCTGTCCCCACAGGAGAGGGACACTGGCTACTCCACCACATTCAGTCCCCTGTGCCACTCAGGAAACTGAGGCTTGGTGGCTACTCTGGGCAGAACCCATGGTACCTATCATGAATCAAGAGTTAAAGGAAATGTTCAAAATTAAATCTGAAACCACAAGATCTGTACAAGAGGGTGATGATTATGCCTGGGTTTTTATCAGTCACAGCTGTTCCATTATGTTTGTTTACTTTAGGGTAGAAATGGTCCTTTGAAATACATGACCAAAATAAACCCACAGGCAGCTGTAGTCAGCGTGGGTGAGGGAGGAGCAAGAGGGACCAGTGCAGGGGTCATAGGTCACAGCCTCCTGTGTCAGCAGCAAAATAAATAACTCAGAGCTGATTAAATAATGAAGGAATGGCAGCTTTCCTGAAAACTATCAAAATCTAGGACATAGAAAATCCTGTGGAATGTCCCAATTCTGGCAGAAGCCATAAATATTTTAAAAATACTGAATAGGGAATTAAATGTGGTGCTGCAGAGAAGCCACTAATAGTATTGTTCATTTACACTATTAATAATTAATACACAAATATTTACTGAGTGCTTACTATGTGCCAGGCCTTATTCTAAGGGCTGAGCCCTCCATGAGAAAGATGAAAGTGATTATTCTTCTCTCAGAAGCAAAATTGACAACAAAGTAAATAATATAATCTCATATAATAATGTAATAATATTTACAACTATGTATTTAAATTAGTAGACCTTATTGATCACATATATATGTTTTTCTTGAATTAAGGTCAATACATTCTAAGCCCACAGCCATCTCTACCCAAAAATCCACAGAGGAAAATAAAAGTAAAAGAAGCTGTGCAGGATTTGTTTTCCTCATATACACAGAGAATTCATCCTGTTTCACTTCCTTCCATAAACTGTTACAGAAATTTAGGAAGGTTTCAGATATGAAAAATCTTTATTGCAAGGAAAAAATGCTGAAAACAACTGAACATGAAAGGTTGGCATTTGTGTCCCAATCTGAGATAATGAAATTACAGTTTCTTACTGTGCTTCCCTTTCATTGTAATTGAAACCACTCTACAAATGAGAAACAACTTTAAAAGCCATGTCATATTGAAAGATCTGCCTCTGAGATTGAGGGGAGCTCCACGGTACAATTGTTCTCAGAGGGATAACCCGGAAAACAGTGACGCGTGTTTATGCACCATTCCCGGCAGTGAGAGATCACGGAAGAGGAGGGCAGCATGGAAGAGCACACAGAGACAGAGGAGAGGAGAGACACCTCGAGCCATTTGCTCTTGGGACTCTGACTGCTGAACAGGGCAGCCTGGGAGCTGGGCCCAGAGGAGCTGCCAGACAGCAAGCTGGTGCAGCTGGAGTGTGCACAGAGCAAATCCACTCAGCTCCAGGCTGCTGTGGTTCCTCCAGTGGCATGGGAGGACTGGTGACAACCAGTCATCATTGGTGAAGGACTAGTGATAAGCCCAGCACTAACATCACTTTCCCCAGAATCCCATTCTTCAGCCCACAGTGCCATCTGTCTTGAAGTTGGGTCCTTGGTCCTTGGATCAGACTGCACTTGTTTCCACCTGAGATTTGGATTTAACACTGACTGATACTGTGTAGACAGTATTTCTTGTGCTAGATGACAAAGTGGCCAAATCCAATAGTTACTCTTTAGGCACAGAGACTAAGTGTTATAATTTGCACCTGGGTGAGTTTCCCAGTGGGCTTGTGTATTTAGAAACACAATTAGATCATGGAACATGGCAGTGCCATGCTCATCATTGGATGGATCTACTGATCAGTTTATGGCTAACTGTGCTGTTGGGAAGTGGGGCCTGCTCAAAAGAGGGAGGGACATGACCTGGAAGAGTATATCTCCCTGAATGCTCCTGCTATGACTAGCAGGTCTCCTCCACCCAGGCCTTCCACCAGAAAGTTCCTATGTTTAAGCCTACTGAACATAGATTGAAACTTCTGAAACTGTAAGCCAAAATAAACTCTGCCCCTTTAATTTATGGGTTTGTTATTGTGTCTCAGTGATAAGAAAATGACCAAAACAGTTTGGTACCATAAAGTAGAGTTATTGCTATCAGAACTTGACCATGAGGTTCATAAACCTTTGGAATTGGTTTGTGGGAAGAATTTGGAAAAGTTTCAAAATGCCAGCCAAAGAAGATCTAAAATGCTATAAGCTGAGTTTGATGGGCAATATTGGTCAGAGTTCAGAACAGAAATGCTGATAGAAATGTAGATGGTAACAGCCAAGTTCAAGAGGTTTCATTTGGGGACAAGATCTCCACTGGCAGATGGACTCACAACTATGTGTATTATACTGTGGCAGAAAATTTGTTTACAAATTTCAAGGAGGACCTGAGATTAAGGACAGTGGATTAATTAATCTGACAGAAGAACTTTTGAGGCAGCCCAATGTTGAGGATGTGACATGAGTACTGTTAATAACTTTGAGCCATATTTGCCAGGAATAGCAGGACCAAAAAGCAGAACTGAAAATTTTTACTGGTTGCCAAAAAGGAGTTACCTATAAAGCTGGGGCCTATAAAGTTTTGGCCAAGGAGAGATTGGTTGCTGAAAAGATTGACATTAAAAAGAAGCCAAATACTTTGCATCAGAACAATAGAAAGGATACTTTCAGGGGAGATCAGCAAGATCTCACCTTTTTTAGACTTGAAAGTAAAAGGCTTTGAGAAAATAGCTCCATGGCACTCTGCTTAGGAATTGGCTCCTTGGGATTCATTTCACAGTATTCAATCACTTTAGCCATGATCCAAGGGGGCCCACCTACTGCTTAAGCTGACAGCAGGCTTTGGGATTTTTTTTTATGACATGCTGGTTTTCACAGACATGCAGAATCCAAGAATTATGGGGTTGGGAAGACGTCCACCCAGATTTCAGAGGAAGGGCTTGGAGGCCAGGCAGCATTCCCCCTGAGATGGCAGTGAGTGAAGTTGTGACAGTAAAACCAAAAATGTAGTGGAAACTCCAAGAAGTTGGAAAAGTAAGAAATGGGGAGCAAATGAAGATGGCACAGGCAGTGAGCAAAGTCAGCCCAAAAGAGAATCTATAAGGTCTGAAGTAGTAGTGCTGGAGGAGCAGGGCTGCATAGGTCCATTGGAACTCACACTTTATTCCCAGGATACTAGGTACAGTTACAAGACACACATTTGCCCTGCTGGATTTTAGTTTTGCTTTGCTTTGGGATTCCTTTCTATCCCCCTGTTCCTCCCTTGAATGGAAATGTTTATTCTGTGTCAGTGTATGTCAGAAGTGTTTAACTTTCTCTGATTTTTACAAGGGCTTATGCTAAGAGTTTGTCTTGAATCCTGGAGAAGACTTTGGACCTGGACTTTTCAGTAGTGGTAGAACTGTTAAAACTGTAGTGACTCAGAGGTAGACTAAATGCATTTTCATATCTTTTGGGAGTCAGAAGTAGAATATTATCATTTGGATTTGGGGTATATGCCTGCAAAAGCCTCAGGTGTTCCAAGGTGATTGGATCATGGGAACTATATAGTCATCAGTGGACTTACCCACTGATGAATTTGTGGCTGTGTGTGTAGTCAGGACATGCACCCAGTTTAGAAGACATGGATTACCCTGAACATGACCTGAAAGGTATATCTTCCTTCCACTCCTCCCTTCTCACTCTGTTTCCTGCCTGACTAGGGCTGCTCTTGTCCACTGTGGCCCTTCCACCATGCAGGCACTAGAACTTCTGAACCTGTGATCCAAAACTAACCTCTCCTTTTGGTTTTGGCACTGGGTATTTTGTCCCAGAGAGGAGGAGAGTGACTAAGAAGGGCACTAATCCTTTTCTTCGGGGTTCTGCCTCATGATTCAAGGTGTCACCTCCAAAGGCCTCATCTCCTAGCACCATCATCTTTGAGTGCAGATTTCAATACACAAACTTGAGTAACATACACACATAGCACACTGCACATGTGTCAACGTATACACACATCTATGTGCCTAATCATGTGCATATCCACATCTGTTGTACCCCCCCCTTACCTGTTTGGTGATATTGCCTCTCTTCCTTCTTGATTTACACTGTTTTTGCTGTCCTCAAGGGAGACTTTCTTCTTGATGTATTGGGAGCGTTTTTTACTGCTTTTCTTTCCTAGACCATCTCATGCTCCTTTGTTGGGGTATATGTTTACAATACAAAATAATTATTAAGGGGGGGATTGGCACATATTCTTGCTACCTACGATTGACAGGTAAAGCCCAATCATGGTTAAAACCAAGTTTCCCCTTGGAGTTCATTCATGTGTACATGCTGCCCAGGGTCTATAGTGCACCTTGCCAAAAGTAGGATCTTGCTAAAGCCAGCTAGGCAAATCACATTTCTACTTTCCCAGGAAACCTCTAACAAAAACATTTAACATTGACAGTAGAAGGCTTAACATTGAAGGGATCTCTGTTAAGTCAGAAAGCTCACTCTTGACACAAAATAATGACTCCAATTTCAAGAGTCCACATTTTCATATGCTCTTTGAACAAAGCATTGGCTGCTTGGTCAGATTCAGCTTTGCCCTCTTGGTCTCTGACCATGTTTCCTTCCATGGGGGGCCACAAAAGATACCTGGGTGTATGGAGAACCCTGGGTACCAATAGGTAGAAAGTCCATTCCTGGTGATGGGAGACCAGATACCTGTTGTGAAGCTTGGATTCCAGTTCTGTGTGAGTAGGATGCTGGCTGCCACAGAGCACCAGGCCCAGACCCTGGCCTCTGAATCATCCCTGGGATGCACCCATCCTGGGTAAGTGTCTCAGCTATACCTGGCCTCCATCCTAATTCTCTATGAGTCCTTTCCTTTACTGAAACTGGCAAGATTTCTTTAGCTCATTGGACACTTGGCACTCCAGGATGTGGTCCCAGCTGCCATCCATAGGATAAAGGGCTCTAGGGACTCTCCGTCCCTAGGCCCACCTTGGAGTTGCACTGTGTGTGACAGCCACTGGAGTAGTGTCGAGCTGGGGGAAAGTAGTAAGATGCCACTTAGCCTGTGGTTGCTAGGAGGCATAGTGTAGGAACACATGTAGCCCTTGCCTCACACAAGACAGTAGTGGTGAAGTTGCTAGGAAAGGTGGGCCACATTCCAAAACAAGTGTAAGCAAAACTGTCTTCCGCTTAGGGCAGCAAGATGGCTTCATGGACAAGAGGACATCTTGAATCCTGGCATAGAAGGACAAATTTCTATTCTTCTGTCTTTCCAACAACCTTGTTGACTCTTTGGAGGGTAGACCACAAAAATCTATTTTGCTTATCTTGAACATTTAGAGCTGGCACTGAAATGAGTTCCTACTGGCTAAAAGAGATCTTAAAATCTCAGTGCACAAAACTAACCTCTAACAAACATCCCACCTTGTACACCAATTTTCATGCCAGCATCTCAACCATCAACTGAAGCGATTCTGTGGAGAATAGACAGGCTGGCCATGTGGAAGGCCATTCCTCCCACTGCTGGAACTCTTCTGGGCCAGGAGCAGAAGGGCTCTACTCCATGTCAGTCTTGAACTACAGTTACACAAATGAGGCCACTGGCCCCATTATTTCTCATTCATGACTTCCCCTCCAGTGGATTCCACAACATTGGTGTCACTGACCCTACCATCGACCGTGTTGGTGCTCTTGGAAAACCAGCATGGGGCATCACTAGCCATACTCTGCCAACCATTCTCAATACCTCGGGCATGGGACTGCTGACCAGAATGGGTTCCACCTCTCAGACGTCCTTCTTCCTGACCCAGAGGTGGTGCTGAATGCCTGACAGTTGGCTTGTGTTTACAAGCAGTAATTGGTCATCCAGGTCCTCATGAATTTGTTTCAAGAAAAAAAAAAAATCCAAACAACGAGGTTCAATCTGGGAGCTGGGGGAGGGGATGTCTTTGTCCTTCATCCTGCCCCCATATCTTGGAGAGCGCCCCCATCCACACTTACTCTCTGGGATGGATTGTTGTCAAGAGGCCTGTGCAGTGGTGAGGCCTGCTTCAAGGGCAGCAGACAAAAACACTCAGTCTTTCAGGAAGAGTAGGATTTATAGGCAGAATGCAGCTATTCTCAGGCTCTTCAATAAAGATATACAACCTGAACAAAAGGTAAGTATTTCACTCAGTCTATGAAAGCCTGTGAAATTTATTTTTTGCAAGCTTTTACAGTCCGTGGCCTTCCCATTCAATCTTGAATAATAGCACTGAATTGAGCTGTAAAAGCTTCCGAAGTTTGAAGCTTTCTGACAAGTTAATTTAGCAGTATGGTAAAAAGTTTTTCCCCAAGATAGAATAAAGCCATCATATCATGAATGTAGCAGTCATCCTGAGGAAAGAAAACACCATTAGGATTAGAAATGATGTGCTTTATGGAGATAGTTTGTGGTTTCATGTAATCTACTATCAATATTTCAGGAGAAAGATGTTCCACTCATCAGTCAGCTGGAAGTCAATATCTCCACTTAAAACCAACACCAGGGGCTGGATCACATACATCTTTTATTGGAAAAATAACATTCTCTATGCAGTTTTCCTTTCTGCAGTTCTTTAGATTCTAATTGTGGGGTGTATGTGTTACAAAGGAGTCTTTCTTTTTCTAGGAAAAAAACAAGGAAAAGAAAGAAGCAATATTTTTTCTGTCTCCCCCTACACACACATATCTCCTACCCACACTTCCCTTAGCTCTGGGTGTTCTGTACTTCCTTTGCTCACAGTGATACCAGCTGCCTTCTCTCGACAATGTGAAAGCCACTCAAGGCTGTTTGTTTGTTTGTTTGTAAAAATGAAAGCCAGTAACACAAAGTACCTGGCTCCTATTTTATCATCGCAAACAGGAGAGGAAACAGAATTCCTCTACCCCACCAGCATCTCCAAAGTTATGGCTGAGACTCCTCAAGGAAGAGAAATATTCACATATAAGTAAGATAGATGATAAAGATTTGGCTTTGTCATGATGGGGGGGGAGCCAAGAAAAATTAATTATATTTAACAAAGAAATACATCAGATGTCATTTGGTCCTATGCCCTGAATATAAATCTCCAAATGTTTCTCACTTGAATAGTTTAGTGAGAAAGAAAGAAACCTAAAATTAAAAAAACAGATGCACTATTGTGATGTTTACATAGCAATTGCAAGGGCTGCTCTGGGTGTGGGCTGAGGTCAGCATGGTTCAGGGACCTCCCCTGGGCTCTGGATGGAGGGTGTCCATGGAAGGGGGTATCTCCAGGGAGACCCCATGTGACTCTCCCTAGAACAGACTCAAAGTCTCTCATAATGAGGAGGAGCTGTTTGAAATGACCCTTACCTTTGGTATTTCAGAGCAGAGAATGACTTCATTTTAATGAAAGAACAATACTAATTAACTCTGTTCTGCCAAATCACTATAGGGAGAAAATATCCAAGGCATTGAGACCAAAGACAGAGAGCAGCTGTGGAAGTGGATAAAGAATGAGCACTTGAATGGGCCTAGTTTGGGTCCAGACTCCAGCTCTGGCTGGGGGTATGTTCCTTAAATGTGAACAGGGCTGGTTTGACAATTTGATTGGCTTGGGAACCACATCAACTTCTCAGATTCTACTGGAGTTGTACCTTTCCCATGCAGACTGATTTTCTGCCAAGCTTACGTGTGTGGTGTGGTGGTGTGTGGTTGGCTTTCTTTATCTTTTGAGTAGGGAAGAGCCATTTCCACTGTTCCATAACATGATCTCCGTCACAGATTAGGTTTCAGTGTGTGTGAGAGTGTGAGTGTGTGAGTCTGCACTACTCTGTCATATTGCTTATTCATCTGTCCTAGTGCCAACACTTTGTGGCAAATTTCAAAAGCTCAGAATAGATCATGACGTTGGGTAAAGATACCTTTCCTGTGTTCCTTATGGAAATTGCCTGGTCTCTTTTCAACATTACTCAGGTGATGACTTGCGGAAGTGACCAGCCAAAGCCAGCACGGAGGCTTTAAAATGCACCAAGGCACAGCCGCTCCACCAGTCTCCAACCTTCACATCCATAAACACAGGATTTATTCACTTCATTGTATCCAAGAAGTCGTCAAAGAAAAGACACACCATGATTTCATATTCTGAGGAAAGGAAAGTGGCTCCCAACATTCCACAACAAGTGCAGAGGCAATTTTAAGTCACATCTGAGATGTAAAAAACAAAGCATAATTGAGAATAGTGTGTGGTCATGGCCAGTGATTGTAAGTGTTCTAAAATGCCTGACAAGACTATTATACTTCCTAATTTAGGATTCTCAGAGTGGAAGGTTCAATATGTGAACATTAGTAAAGCTTGTTTATTTATTATTTAAGTCTCATATATCAGTTATGGGAAGAATAGTCTCTCATACCATATTGTGGGTTTATAAGTGTCTCTTTGGAATATTAAAAATACTTGTTTTGTATTATCTTGAGGGTAAATTACATGGTACACAATGTTTAAATTGCTGTATGTCCCTGGTGCATTGTCCTTCCCAAGAGGTAACAGCCACCTTTATCTCTAAGAATGCTCCTTCCTTGTAGAAATTTTTGAATGATATTTTAACAACAAAGACTTCTTTTGATTAGTGTTAGCTTAGAATCCCATTTTCTCTCTCAGATTATCTTTTTAGTATTTGGCTGGTAGTGCTTTCAAAAAGTAGGAAGATAGCTTTTATTTTTAAATACAATCTGACAAACTGTTTTTGGCTGATAAATTTAGTTCCTTTATATTCATTGTGATGTATTGATCTATGCCAATATACACTGACTGATATATTTGGAATTATTTGCTAATTTAATTTGGTTTTTCTGTTTCTTCTTTTTTTCTATACTTCTTTTATTATGTTTAATTTTCTACTGAGCTGATGGATATTTTCCCCTTATTTTCCTTTTCTCTGCTTCTCTGCTGCTTTGGAAGTTGTAGATTCTATTCCAAGTCTTCTACTGTTTTCTTTAAAAATGTTAAGCAGTACTATTTGTTACGAACTTAAAATTATAATGCTAGGAACTTAAAAGGCCTAAACACTCAAGGCCCCTGCAGCCTTTGATCTCTGCTTTCTCTTCCCAGGGATGCTCTGTCCTCTTCTTCACATCACCGCTCATGCACAGATTTACAGTCTCTCTTTGCATGGTGCTTTCTTGCGGCTGACTTGATTCCTCCTTGAAGTGGGCATCAGGAGGTCAGGGATGGGACAGGCAGGGACACTTCAGGACCTTTTTGGGGCCTTTCTCATTCACCCCACACCTATGCCAACATTAATGTCAATGAAGAGTTGTGCCTTTCCAACTTAGGAAACATGACCTTTTCCAGAATGCATGGGCCATTCACAATCCCTGGACATGAGAACAAGAACACAGTTTGAAAATGGTTTATACCACCAAAGCTGTGTTAAAGAGCTGGTTTCCAGGACAGTAGTGATGAGAGGTAGTAGTTACTGGCATACCCTGTGTCCAGGTCCCACATAAGTGGACAGGCACAGTGTTATAAAGATGAGAGAAATAGCTCCCACTAGTTAGGAGGGGGACCCAAAAGTAGGTTGCCATGGAGACTCTAAAAGTTTTCTTATGAAAATCCAGATGACTCTAAGTCAAACTAAAGAAACTTATAGGATGAGACAAGGTTTCTTAAACCAGGAATAGGGCTATGAGGAGTTGAGGCACACAGCAAGCACATGTCTATGGGCACTTGTTGGCTGCCACCCTAAAGAACTAAGTGAGAAGGAAAACACGCTTTCCAGTTAGGCAGGAGCAGAAGTTGTCATCATGGCCTGGTATCACCTTGCTTGTTACCTCCCTAGTTCCACACCTCGGTTCTTGTTAACTCCTCACCCATCCAGGCTCCTGCTCTCTGACCAAGGCCCAATCATACCAGCTCTATCTGGGCACAGTGCTGTCCTCACCCCCTGTCTGTAACAGTGGGGCTTGAATGAGTTCATGAGGTCATGGGGCTCCACACTCACGTGTGGATCTGTGTAGTTTGCCCTAGACTGGGTCAGCACCTGTGAGGGGCTCGTGATTGGCAAGGCTGGTGCCTCCTCCCTTTGTGGCTCACACACTCATTCTGCACTCGCTTCTATCCTTTCTGCTTTCTTCTGCCAGAACAGGGCAAGATGAGGTCATCATCAGAAGCCAAGAAGATGCAGTTGCCAGGTCATGGCCTTGCAGCTTCCACAACTGTGAGGTACATAAAACTCTTTTCTTAATAAATGACCCACTCTAGGGTGTTCTGCTACAGCAGCAGAAAACAGATGAAAATGATGTGTTGGGCCACAGGGCAAATATGAGTAGGTACAAGGGACCTGTAAACCCTTGAGGTCCACCCTGGCCCAGCCTTGGTGTCACAGGAAGAACTCCATGATGCCCCGAAGCCCCTCAGCTCTGGAAGGGTGTTCACTTGGCACAAGACAGGAGCAGGAGCAGAGAAGCCCATGTGTAACAGTCACCTAATACATGAGCCCTAACTGGAAAACGAAGCTCCACCGAACCAGTAAACCCTAGTGGATGAGTAGAAGTAATTGTGGGAAGTGTCTAAATTACGCAGGAGGCTAAAGGGGAATAAGAATTATTTTAACAAATGCTGTTTGTACAAAATCTTGTTTGGTGTGATTTCCCACTGAAGAATGTTTCTGTTCCTGCTGGGAGCATGGGGGGAGGAGGCACAGCGGGACATGTTATCTCCTGTCCTTAGGAGGAAGTGGAGGTCAGCATGTCCTTCTCACATCTGCACTTTCAAATGCTGCAATCCCAAGTGAGCATTATGCCAAAGTGGCATACTCTAGGGTACCTCTCTCCACCACCCTGTTTCTTCTTGCATGATGGAAGGAATTTTGTCGATGCCAGGATGGCCCCTAGTCAGTGGAACAGGGTGGACCTATAAGGAGTTGTCCTGACATAATCTGGTGAGCTTTTAAAAGAAGCCAGACAGATGCCAGGCTGGAGGGAGTTCCTGCCAGCCTTATGGAAGGAATCACAGCAGACTGTGAAGAGCCTTGGAGAGCCCAGAAAGACCTCGCGAGCATCTGAAACTTCAGTCCTGCAAGCCAAGGAACAGAAAGGAGGAAGAAGAGCACTCCAAGCCTCAGGTGAGACCTTGGTCCTGGATGTCAGCCTGGGGAGACTGTGTTGAAACCCAGTGGAAACACGGTGGCTCCTGACCTGCAGATGCAGAACCAGAAATGTGTGTGCCCTGTGGTTGCGTGGTCTGTGGTGACTCTGCATAGCCTGGACAGGATCCCAACACCCTGTCCATGTGCCCGCTCCAATGTGGTTGTCAGCTCCAGCACCCTCCCAGTGCTACGGTCAGCATCCTCCAGAGGCCCAGGCACTACTGTGACTGGCAAGCAAACTGCCTCCATATTGCAGGGCCCTCGATGGTGACTTCTGCTAGGTCACACTTGGCAGTTCCTGCCTGAGAGCCTCTCATGCTGAGTTCTCCCATGTTGGCCTGGAAATGCCATAACTCTGCCTTCTCCCTGACAGCAGTGTTGCTGGTCAACACTCTAGGCTGGTCCACCACCCACTGCCTACCCAGACTTCTTCTGGGCACCTGAAGATGTAACTTGTGGTTTCTGTGATTACTGTCAGGAAGTCTGCTGGGCCCTGCTGTCTTTTCTAAGAAGGCAGCCTGGCCCTTCCAGCTACCGTTAAGAAGCCTCTTCACCTGCATTGTCCAGTGTCACTGATGCATCCACTGTGAATTCTTTTCACCTGTCACTTGGAGGGTTCTCTGAATCTGAGGAGTCCCTTTCTTCAGCACTCTAAGAACTTCTCGGCTATTATTCTACCCCTTCTTCTGTTCTTCACTCCTTGATGCCTTGTTTTCATCAGGGATCCCGGAAGCGGAGCTTGAGGCAAGGATTCCTGTGCATATATGGCCCACTGAGAACCCACTTGCAGGAAAGACCTACAACAGTGAGGGTGGCAGGACTGGAAGGAAGCTGAGCCAAAGCCTGAGCTGGTAAGGAGCAGCCTGATCCCACTGGGAGCTCAGGAGCGTGGTGTGTGTCCCAGAGTCCTGCCTCTCTTGTCCCTATCTTCAGACACCAGTCTCCGGGCTCCCTGTCTGTGAGAAGATGGAAGTGAGCCCTGTGCACTCCAAGGCAAGCAACTCCCTGTGACAACAAGTGTCCTCTGAAGGACACAGCCCTAAGCCATCTGCAGCCATTTCCAGCCTGAGGATGGGTGACTGACCAGGTAAGGGCCCAGCCACAGCTCCATGGGCCTTCTGCTCTCTCCGAGGAAATGGGTGCTTCTATCTCTTTCTCTCTCTGGTCTACCCTTGGGTAATTTCCTTGAATCTGTCTTCCAGTTGCTAATAACATTTTCTAATATGCTTTTTATCTTCCCCACTGAATTTTTAATGACTACATTCTTCATTTCTAGAAGTTTTATTTGGCTCTTTTAATAATCAACTGTTCTTTTGCTTAGCATCTTATTCTTTTGCTACCTATCCATCGTAACTTCTCGGTAATTTCTAACATTTATTTTTAAGCTCGTGTGTATTATCTCAGTGTCTTGGATGGGAGTGTAATCTCAGTTTTTATTTATCTACTGACTCTTGCTCACAGTGAACTGTTTCCTATGGGCCTTGCAATTTTATATAAAATCTCATATTTTATCTAAGACCCTTGGGTTATATAAGTTTTTGGGTTTGAGTTCATTTTGAGGGAGGCTCTCTGGGAATCTGTGTAAGGTGGGTGGAGCTTTCCAGTTAGAGCTGTCTGCTCCTGAATGGTCCTCAAATTTTTCCACACTGGGATTGCTTTCTAGGTTGCCGTTGAGGCCTGAGTCCTGGGCTGTGCAGGGAGTAAGAGGAGGCCCTGCTTCAGGGCTGGGGCCTCCTGTCCAGCCACATCAAGGTGGAAGCAATCCACTCCCTGCCCAGGCACATCTCTGTTCTATCTTTCATTGATTACGCAGAATTCTGACACTTAGCTGGGTGTTTAGCCCCTAGGCCCTAGTTACAGAGATGATATGCCTTCTTGTACTCTTAGCTATGTGTTTTTAAAAACATGTCTTTCCAATACCATTCCCAGGTCATTTGCAAGGACAATGTCTCCAGCTGGGTAGATGTTGCCTGGCCCAAATCCCTCTCAGCTGCCACTGAAATTGCTATGCAAATAACAACATCTCTGCAGGCTACCCTGAGCTTATCTGCTGCTGACTCTCAGGTGCTCTACTCTGTCCTCTTCCATCCCAGAAACTTCCTGTCCCATCTAGTCTGGACCACAGCTCTAATCACATCCACCACTGTGTCCTCAAATCCTCGCACCTGGGCCTTTGTCCCGACTACCAAGCAACATCTACCCAGGCATAAGGGTTCTTTGCAGTATGGCTTCTGAGTGCTACCACACACACACACACACACACACACACACCCCCCAAATGACCTTGCTATCACACACTGCCTTTGACCCTGTGTACCCACGGCCAGCTCAACGATCCTTTCCACATCCCCTGCTCAGCTTCCCTGTCAATACCCACCAGAGTACTGGGCACATCATGGGCACATTCAGTGCTGGCTCTGTCATCTTTATCCCCTCATCCCTACTCCTGCATTTTGGTATTGTTTCTGGGGACATCACCTCCCCTTTTCTTTAAGAGCCCCTCTGCTCACAGTGTTGTGCTGGGCTTTCAGAACCTCTCAGAGGCTCTAACAAGAGGACTGTGGACTGCTGCTCATGCTCCTAGGGTCTCATGAGGACCCTCCTCAGGGTATCTTTCCCCCAGGTGAGAGAATAGGAGGGCCAGGGATTAGGACCACATTCAGATGGTCTGACACCACTTCTAAGGCCTCTTCCTCCAGTTAACACCTCAGGGTAGGACCTCCTGAGACAAAAGAGAAGGCTCTGGCCCTACCCAAGAGATGCTTTTCATTTCTTTCCCCTCTTTCCATCTTGGATAGCGAGGGCTGCCCCAAATGCCTCCTGCTCGTGGTACTTCAACACCTCCTGACTACCCTGGGAAACTTTGCCTTTGGTAGTGGTGGCTGGAGACTCAGAAATCCCTGTCCTCCATCAAGCCTGGATGACCTTGACCCTCTTGGCTGCTTCAGATGTCCCCAACTCAGTCTTCCAGGAGCCTCTGTTCCACCATGGCAATCAGGACAGGAGGCCTGAGACAGAGGCATGAAAGTGCAGAAAGCCTATGGTTTTTCAGCAAGAGATGTATGTGTAGGCCTGCCCTTTCTGTCTACACAGGAGCCTTCTCTTCACACTCACTAGGTCTGGGCAGGCTTCTCTGTCCTGAGTATTGCTTCCCCTAATGCAATAGTATGAGGCCTGATTAAGCATCTTTTGGATGACTTTATTTTGCCTATTTGTGATCTCTATCTTGAGTAGGATGGGCTGAGCTGAGAGCATCAGTTGCTGTTAGAGTGAAAGTGGTCAGCAGCTGGAGCTGATAACGCTATGGGTGGCTCTCTTTCCAGCCATAGAGTGAACAAGGACATGCGAGAGCTGCTTCCTCTGACTGACTGAAGACCCTGCAGAGCTGCTGGCTCCAGCTGCTTGGAAGGCAGTGAGGATAGCTGCTGACACCAGGAGCTGAGAGCTCTGGCATTTGAAGGTCAGAGTGGGTAACACTAGAGCAGCTTCATTAGGAGCTGGTGACAAATGGATAACAGTACCCCTGGGGTCCCCATCCCTGAGCATGGGCCAGGGCATCGTGTGGCTGAGGGTGGGGCCTGGTTCAGTAGGCAGAAAGTGAAGTACTGCTTTGTTAGGTATGAGATGAGGCCAGTGAAAGGAGAGGGTGGGTAAGGCAGCATTTGGGGCTTCATAGGGGAGCAGAACCCCACACATTCTGAGAACTCTGAGATCCAGGCAAGTATAGCAGCCTGTGCTCACAGGAGACGGGATGTACATGTTTGACCCCACAGCTGGCAGGTGTCCTTTGCTCTTACACCTTTAGACATGAGGCGTGGAGGCCTCCACTTGGCATTCACTTGGCTCACAAGTTAGGGATGGTCTGCAGTTCTTGCCCATCTCATGCCCCACCTCAACCAAGATATACAAAGTCTGCTCAAGAAAAACCTTGCAGCCTTGCTCTGGGTCTTCCCAGGTGGATACCTGGCCTCATGTGCTGGTGGGCGATCCACATGGAACCTTCTGACCTCAAGGGGGCGCTGTACGAATTTCATTGGGATGGTGAATGGGCGTGCATGCTTTGCCTTTGCTCTGCTTTTGGTCTCTTTAGTGTCCTGTCTTATCCCAAGTATTACAGAGGTCACCTGGCAGCTGGTTCTATGGGATCATGGTGCCTGTTTTCACTGATGCTCAGGGTGAGGTTCTAGCGGACCCCTTTGGAGCCCTTGCTTGTCCTCTAGAAAGGACAAGGATTGGGCTGTAGTGGGGCTAGCCTTGACCTGACATGGGAGCCAATGGCCTCCTCTGAGGACAGGCAGACTGGGTGACAGCACAAGTGCTTTTGGTTTCCCTCCTTCTCTGTCCTGACCCCAGAGCTCTACCTCCTGGGGTTGCTTTGGCTTTGCTTTAGGGGAACCTGGCCTAATACACTTTGTATACAACTTTCCCACCAAAGACCCTGTCTCTCTGTCACTAGATTACTGACTCCTGCCCAGAAGTGGCCTCCTTTGGACAACTCTCACCCTGTACCTACTCCCTAAATGGCCTCACTTCCTCCATGACTTTGGCTATGTTCTCTATGCTTATGACTCCAACTAGTTATCTCAAAAGAAATTCAAACAAAAATGGCTTTTGATGGGATGTGCCGGTAAAGGTCACATCTACATAATCAGTGGTCCTAGTCTGAAAGCTAGGTAAGAGGGGCCATGTGGGGCTCCACACTCAGCTGTTGTTCTCAGACTGCTTGTTTCAGTGGCCTGGTTGAGCCCTGACTGCACTGGGCTTGAGGGGAAGAGCCTTGAAAGGCACAAATGAGAAGAACTGGGATGCGACTGGAAGAGGTACAATGTGTGAGAGAAGCCTTGAGTTGCCCTCCTGTACACTCATCCCTTAGTACTAAAATAATACATTCACTGTAGAACTCAGGAAACCAAGACAGCAAATAGGAACTGGGATCTCTCATCTTTCAAACACTCAGAAGAAACTATGGAAATACTGTGGCATGTTATCTTTTCTCATTTTTTTGTTTTTACTTGTAAAAATTATATGGTAATGAGGTTTGTAGTTTTCCCTTTTGTTTTAAAGTCATTTCCTATGATATAAAATCTCCCATATTTATATATTCATTCCAACCAACCGTTTTTTTTTTGATGACCCCTTTAGCTAAAAGTTTATCAACACCCATTTTTTTAATTGAATTCTTTATTGGTACATTTTATATACAGCTCACAATCACACTCAACACTGGGGAATTTGTACCAGTATATGACATGATTTAGTTCTCAATTTTACCCATATCCCTACCCACCCCACAATCCCCCACCCCCTATATACATGTGCTTTCTTTTCAAATCATATTTATTTTTCCCCTAACATCCATATTTATTAGAATGAAGTTATAGAATTGCAATCAGTTGATAGAATGCAAAATTTTAACTTTTGTGTGTGCTTAATTAACTAAATTTACCGGTTGATACTCAGTTAATGTGTGATGGTGTTTATTTCTTCATACTGTATTTTCTTCTGTTACTAAGAGAACATTCTGCCGTGTTTATTGCTGTGTTCCTTCTTTGTGTTCTGTCCTTGCCTCTGCCTGTTTTGATTTTGAATACTCATCTGTCTCTCAGCTTTGAAAGCTCTTACCTGCAAAGGAGATCAGCCTTTATGAAGCATGAGGCAAACACTTCTCCCACTTTTATCTGTGTTCTGATGAACAAACAGTTCTTCCTTCTTTCTAAATTGGGACCATGAGTGCCTGCACATTTTTTCTTTTGAGGCAGACTCTCCTTGAGGAAGACACAACTTTAAAAAAAAGTTCAGATTGTTGTTTATCGCTGTGCAATATACACTCCAGTCCAAAGAAGCTTCATTTCCTTTACTCCAGGAAATTATTGTGTTCTTCCCTGTCAACTCTCTGCCCAACCTACAGACAGAATCACTCACTGGACTTCCATTCTCAAGGGTTATTGATTTCTGAGTTTCATGTTAGTAAAGTTGGAGTGTAACTCTTCAGACTTCATTACAATGCTTCTGACACTCATTCATCAGTACACTCACTCTTCTTTATTGCTGAGTAGTATTCTCTTGCATTTATTCCACAATTTTGGGTTATCCATTTTTTCCCACTGATTGTACTTAACATTTGAATTAACACAGTCAATTTTTAAAGTCAAATTATTAACATTTTCATAAATATTATTTCATTTTTGTTTTTCTAAACAGTTAAATCTACTTCATCTAACATTCCCTTCCATCCAAATGATTAGCAGGTAGTCTCTCCCATTGCATATCCTGACTTGAGGAGCCACTTTATTATATTTTAAATCCTCACAGGGGTAATATTAAAAAGAGTAAACAACTGGTAAGGCACAGGTCCTGGCCAGCCTGGTAGGCTGCCCATCAACAACAGCTGGAGCAGCCGACTGTGCACATGCTGGCTGGATACTAGCCCCAAGCTTTTACATTTGCATAGGGCTGTTTCTTTACTTTCTGGTATTTTCCTTCTGTGGAAGCTAGTATCATATGGTGTTTTCATTTTAGAGGTAGATAATTCTTTTTTTCTGGAACACAGTTTCTCCCTCGTTACTCTTTTGACTGCTTCAATGGTTATTCTTCCAAATAAACTATTCAATTTTATCAATTTCCAAGAAGTTCTTTTGGGGACTCTGTTACACTCAGGTCTGTAAGGTGTCCTCTGGCTAACATCTAAGGATTTTCATTCTGTTCTAATGTATATAAAGAACTTAGCACAATGCCTACTTCTTGTTCAGTGCCCAATAGTTATTGTACTTATTTTATAATTGGCCACTTTGCTGGACTTCTAATTTTAGATTTTGAGTCTTCTGGACTCCTTCCTTTAATACTAGGACTCATCTTCAAGACTGATACTATATGAAGTTGCCCTCTATGAATCCCCAGGTCTGTATTTCCAGTGTTTGGGCCGTCACTCCACCTACACTTTTATCCTGTTCACAGCAGTGGAGATACGCTTGTGTAGGTCTCCTCTGTACTGGCTGTGGGTAAGTTTGACAGACATAGCCACCCAGGGAACTTTCTCCTCTCCGGCTAAAGCAGGTGGGGTTCTTGTAGCCATTCACAGGTGCTTCACTTTCCTACAAGGCCTCTGAGGACTCCAAGTGAGGTCAAACTCTTTTTACATTAATTCCATCTCGGATTATATTCTCTATGACCTTTTGGCTCAGGCATGTGTCTCTCACTTTTTGAAAAACCAATTTTAGCAGATGTATGTGAAGGATTTTAGAGTCTATATTTTTAGATAATCCTTTCCAGCAATTTTGAACCTTTTTTTTTTTTTTTTTTTTTTTTTTTTTTTTTTTTTTTTTTTTTTTTTTTTTTTTTTTTTTTTTTTTTTTTTTTTTTTTTTTTTTTTTTTTTTTTTTTTTTTTTTTTTTTTTTTTTTGCGGTACCGGGGATTGAACTCTGGTCCTTGTGCATCCAAGGTCAGCGCGGTACCACTTAACTTAAATCCCCAGCTTGAACCTTGATTTTTATCATCTAAATGTTGGCTGGCTGCTCTTCTTGTTTCATTTTACCCCAAAGCTGTTTAAGTGTACTTTTCTTCTCAGTAGCCAGTGACTATTCCTTATGTTCTTCGGCTTTCTCCTTTTAAATTTCTGCACTTCTTTGACTTCAAAATTGATCTTATAAGCAGTTTTTTGATCATTATTATTTTGACACATTTAAAATTATGTCAAGTTGCATATTTTGTTTTGCAAACTCTTTGTACCCACACAGGTATCATTTTCCCTCGATGTTGCTAATACACTCTCTGTTCAACTCCTACATGACAAGGCCTACACACCCCTGTCGCCTGACATCCCAGCCACACTCGCAGAGGCCAAGCTGCTTCCTCGAACCTGCAACTCCGAAACCTGGAGAAGTCATGCCCAGAGACACAGAGGGACCTTGGCAGCCAGGCGGGTTGCCTGCAGATGCTCATCCATACTCTCCCTGTACTGGGGGCAACAAAGGAGTTAGGCCTGGGTTTACACAGGGCCCAGGGCGGCCAGTCAGGAACCCGTACCCTCACTGTACTCTCAGAGGGTGAGCCTGTTCCACGACGGCCAAGCCACTGGCCGCAAAGGGTGAGCTCCCCAGGCCCAGCCTTCTACCAGGCCACACAGCTATCCCCGGCAAACCGGACTGCGCGCTTGCCGCGGGGCAGGGCGAGGCCCGCCGCGCCTGCGTACTTTCGCTGTCGCCCTGCGTCCCTCGCACGCAGCCCACGTGATCGTGCCCGACTCTAAGATGGAGGCTGCTGCTAGGCCTGGCCGACTCTCTGCCTCAGCCTGAGTACTCTGAGCAAACTCCGAGCGCGAACCAGGCCCGCATGCATGCAGAGCTAAAGGCTGGCATTGCGACGGGTTGCCAAAAGGGTCTGGCCTTGGCCGAAGTCCGGCTTCCAGTCAGTACCCGCCCAGGCTCCGTCCGCTTTCTCCACCGCGAAGCGCACAGTTCGGGCGCCTGGAGAGTCCTCCGGTATTCCCCGCCCCCGGAATTGACAGCGCTGGGAACCAATGGGGTCCGGGACGTGTGCGGGGAGGCGGGCAAGGGCGGAACCTCTCTTTGGTACCCGGGGCGTCAGGCGAACGGGTAGGCAGCCTTAGGGCGGGAGTAGACTCCTGAGAACCAATGGAAGGACGGTCGAGCTCTTGGGAAGGTGGTTAGGGGTAGGGCCGAGCCGTAATTGACGCGCTCTTCATTAGAAACCAATTGGGGGCGGGGCCTGAAAGGGGAGGTGACGCAAGGCCACCGTGGCCAATGGCAGGCGCGCCGCCGGCGGAGGGGCGGGGTCGGGGAGCCTGACGGGCGTCGAGCGCGGCCTATCCTCGCGCGGCTCGGCACCAGAGGGGGGAGCAGCATCATGGTTCAACGTGGGTCAATTTTTTGTGAATGAGGAGGGGAGGTTGTGGGGCCGCCGCTGCGGAGCACCGTCCCCGTCGCCGCCTGAGCCCGAGACCGCGCGCCCGCCCACCCGCGCAGCCGCCGCCGCCGCCGCTGCGCCGCCTTACGCCCGGCCGCCCTGCGCGGCCGCTGTAGCCGTCGCCGCCCGAGCCCGCCGGCCCGCCCGCCCTCGACAGTGGCTGGCGGCGCAGGCTGAGGAGATGCGGCTCGGAGCGCCGGAGCAGGGCTAGTACGGCCCGCCGCCCGGTAAGCAGTGCCGCCCGCGCCCCGCCCGCCGCCCGGCAGGTGGACGCCGCCCCCGTCCGGCGTGGCCCGCGGCCCGGGCGTGGACGGCCTGCGCTGGCGGCTGGCGGGCAGGTGGGCGCGGGCAGCGGGCGGGGCGCGGGCGGCCGTTTATGTAACTTTGTCAGTAGCTGTGAGTTCGCAGAAAACGTCCCTCCCGCGGCTGGGGTGGGTGGGGGGAGGCCTGGGGCGACGGCCCGGCCTGGTCTGGCCCGGTCCGGCGCTGCCCGGCGGCGGGACCGCGACCCGGCCTTTCCGAGACGCCGCCAGCCCCGCGCCGACGATCTGGTGTTTACCTTGATCGCGGAATTGGGTGACACTGTTGTAGCTGGAGATCGCGCGTATCCGTTGGAAAGGCCGGGTGCACTCATTTAATGCACACTGAAAAATCTGTAATAACTTGCAGCAGCTGATAGGGAGTGTTTTCTTTATTGCATGCTGTAAATTGACCTGCTGTGACACAATTTTCAAATAAAGCGTTGCAGAAATTAAACTTAAGTTATTTTAGAAGTAATGACTTTCTTAACTAAATCCTAATTGCATTACTGTAGAGACCTACCTAATTGCTTGCTGAGCACCGCGCGCCTGCCGGGAGGGAGGAAGGGCCTATGTAGTCACTTCGCCTGCTTTTCTCTACTGGGGCTTTCGCCCGTTCCCACAAACCACCTAAGCTTTTAAGGCCTGGGAGTAAACCTGTAAACAGCCCTGGCCCTACGCCCCGGCGGGTCTGGGGGGGATGCTGGTTGGTTTGCACTTTGACCTGGTTTCGCTTTTTCTTGGGTAATATGATCTTGGTTGCCTGGAGTTTTAATTGCTTCTGATAATTCCGTGCATTATTCAGGGACGGCCTAATGAAAGCTGGTGTGGTTTCCCAGTCCATCCAGGAGAGGTGGTGGTGCTGCTGCTGGTGGTGGTGGTGGTTGGGGGGAGGGAGGGAGGGAGGTCGAATTAAGAAAACTCAGCTGCTTGTACACAAATATATACTACAGCAGTTACAAGGCAACAAAAGTTATTGCAGAATTTGGCAGTCACTATGGCAACACAATTACTCTATTATAATTGGAAATGCAAAATGCCACCCAGTTAGAAGTTTCATCAGAATGGAGTTTTGGATATCAAAAATCCATGAAATGTAATTTGTTTTTTCAGGTAGCCCCTGCGAATTCTAGTCTGTGTTCACTTATCTATTCTCAAGAATGATCGGCTTTCCCACATAGTCTCCTCCCTGGGCTCTGTGGCATCTTTCCTTCAGAAGAACTCCTGCTTGTGTGGGAGGGAAGTATTTCCATGCCTTAAAACCACACACCCTGACACACTGCGAGACTTCTATAGCTTTCTGTGCTCTGGGTGGCTTTTAAAAGATCAAATACCTTTCCAAAGAGAGCAGTAATCAATCTGAAAAGAGGCAGGGTTCACTCTGCAGGCAGACGTAAGACTGCCCCCTTTAGGGTTCTTGCTTTCTCTTGTAAGGGGAGCTGGTGGCAGGGTGCCCCTGGGGGAGCTCAGGAAAGGGGGAGAGGTGGGGAAGGCCTGGGGACCAAAGACAGATGTGACCGAAGGGGCCGCAGATAGAGAACATGTTCTGTGGCAGCAGTCTCACAGCCTTGCAAAGTGAGAGCCCCTGACACCACGTTCTCATGGCCTAGGGGCTGCTGTAGCTGAGGTGGACCAGGCAACATGGCATCCTGGCTGTGTGCAGCTCGAGTTGCCATGCTTGGCTTTGAGTGGTCAGAAACCTGCTTTAGGAGATGCCCCTCTCCACGTCTGCCAGCAAGACTCCGGTTTTGGAAGTTTCCACACATTGTGGGGCTGCTGCAGTTTAATTTCATTATAACTCTTTCCTTCTAACTACTGCATATTTATGCCCAGTAATCGACTTCCATTTTCCAGCTTCATTGTGAGGTTTCAATGCAGCATGAATGGCTTTGAATTCCGATCCTTTGATGTTGGGGGTGGCACCAAAGGAAAGGCGACTTTGTGCTGTTCTAATTGCCAGAGCAGAAGAGAAATTTCATCACTCCTGTAGAACTCGTCCATACCGTTCTCTATTGAAAACGGCTGGGCTTTCAGAGCTCCAAGCTGCCATGAGTAAGGCGTTAATACCTGATGGTGTGAGGGAGGGAGATGCAGAAAAGGAGAGACAACTGCCTGCTACTGGGAGGCGGCAGGCGACAGCTGTGACAAGGCTCAGGGCTCTGGGACAGTTGAGGACCGTGGCTGGTGAGAATGCCTAAGCTTTGATCCCCTGCCCCTTGGTTGCTAGCCTGAGGCATTCCTGTGCTGAGGATCAGAAAAGGTAGATTTTGGAGTTCTGTCTCCATCTCAGATGCCCAGTGGGCTCTGGGCATTTGGCTCCTGGTGGGAGGAGGACGGCACCTGGTGTTCCTGTCTCAAGAGGCCTGGGTCTGGACCAATCTGGATCCAGTGTTGGAGGTCTGACTGCAGAGTGAGTGTCACTGATCCAGTGCCAGTGGGGTGCCCTTCCAGAGTCAGTTTTCTTCCTTGGAGCTCTTGGGAGTGAGGGGTGGGGCCTGCTGGAGCCTTGAGGCAACCTCCCTGCCACACTGCCTTCCTCTTCACTTCCTGGAAGGCAGGTCCAGGGTGGCACACAGATGGCCTTCACAGAGACCCTGCCTCACACTGCAGGCCTGATCAGCACACTGTGCTGTGCTTTGTGGCACTCCCTGCCAATCCCTGTGAAATCAGGAAGCCTTTCCTGGAGCAGGGGGATTATACTACTGGGTACTGTCAGACACTCACTGTCATTTTGTGCAGTTGACATTGCATACTCACATCAGTAAGCATGTGTCAGGTTTTAATAATAATTTTTTCTTAAAAATTGACATCTCCATTGGGGAAAATATTCTTCATCCCCATTATTTACAAAGGAGAAAAGCTGAGTCCTTGGGACAGTGATAAACAGGCTCAGCTTTAGAAGAACTGGGGGTATGTGTTCTTCAGAGTTGCCTGTAAGCTCTCCGAAGTACAGGCTGGCCTCATGGGTCTGGGTGGCTCTGGTACAATAAATGCTGCAAGTTGTTTCCTGAGTACCCCCCATTTTCCTTATTCTCAGTATCCCCAGGACTCCAGAGGGCTTTCCTAATCTTGGCCTGTGGCTTTCCAGCCTCCCCTAATATGGTGCTTGCCCTTTTTGCTGAGCTTCAGCTCCTACCTGTTTTGCTTCCTTGCTCTCTCTGAGTCCCTTGGTCTCAGGGCCGTTGCACACACTGCTCCGTATTCTGGACTACCTTCACTTACCTTCATCTTGCCTAACACCTTGGTTCATGTGTGTGCCTGGTCACCTGCTTGTCTTAGCATAATGTCCTTCTTGGTCCTTAACAGGATCCCCAGTTGTGCAATTTCAGTAGTTCATTGCGACATTGTTTAATGTCATCTCTCTTGCTAGCTAAAGGTTCCATGGTGTCAAGAGGCCTGAGAAGCTCATGCCTGCCCTGTACCCAGCACCTGGCAGGATCAGTGGTCCCTGAATGAACGTCTGTCCGGTGGCGGTTAGGTATGGGTGACGCTTCCGCTCGAGCAGTGCCTTTGTGAGCTCTTCCCGTGCCCTGGAACTGCCTGTTTCCTAGCCCTCCCTCCCTCCTCTGCATCTGAGAACTGCCTGGTCCTGATTGTAGAGATTGCTCGCTTTTAAGTAGATGCCATAAATACAAGTACAGTGGATTCTGTGGTGTGGCAAGGAACGAGAGGGAGAAGGACCTTTTGCACAGCTGTCAGGTGCAGATGGGACTGTTGTGCCAGGACCGAGGCTAGGACGCACAGCTTGTCCTCCAGGAAGCTTGGCTGTGGTGTTCAAGATGGCAAGCCGCTACTTTTATTAAAGACGTTTCTCAGTTTTAATCTGGAATTAATGTCATCATTTGATCATTTCTTTTTAGTCTGGTGATTTTAACATGATGCCTTAATATGGCTGTGTATGTAAACATTTTGGAATCTGCTATGTTTGAAGAAGGGAGTGTTAGGCTTTGTTAGTTTACTACTGTTTATGAAGTATCCGTCTGTGTGAGTCAAGTGCTTTTGTTGGATTGATGTTTAAGCTTGAGACAATAAATCATTTCTTATGGCCCGAAAGTCTGAACCAGCATTCCACGTGGGAGTATTGTTCCAGTGGTGATGGAGGTGCAGTTTCCCTTTGGAATGGCGCTCACTGGGTTTATGGGCTGCTATTTGTTAGAGGGGTTCTTTAGGAAATGGCAGGGTTGTCGTGGTCTCCACACCCTTGGCTTCTCTTTGGTGCTGAGGGGGGTGCTTGGAAGTGAGTTTCCAGGATATTTTTAGTTACTCAGTTATAGTTTTGCAAATCCTCACCCTGCACTCAGGCCTAGGTATAGTGTTCACGTGAGACAGAATTCACTTGCACAGAGTTGATTTTCTTCTCTGGAACTCTTGGGAGACAGGGTGGGGCCTGATCAGTGGCCAATGCAGTGGGGACCAGTAACCTAGGAGCTCTCCTTTGCTCAAAAGAGCTTGGGTGTTGGTGGGACGAGGGGAGAAAGAGACAGAGACACATGGATGCATACAAGGACATGTGGGAGAATCGGCTAGTGGGAGGTGGTGGAGTGTGTTGAGGCGGCAGGGCTGGCAAGGGGCTCGTGTCAGTGGCTGTGAGAGTCAGCCAGATGAGGGGGCAGTGGGTGTGGCCTTGTAAACCAGAGGCACAGTGGCTAGGCTGCAGGATGGAGAGGCCATTGTGGCCAGGTGGTAGCCCATCCCCAGGACTCTAAGGCTGGAGTGATCTTGCTGGCTGCTGGCTGGAGAGGACTGGTCCCTGTGAAGGACGGCCTCACCTGTGCAGTCAGTGTGTGTCTAACAAGCCTGGCTGAGCTACCTGCCAGTCTCTGGGTCTAGCAAGTCGCCACTGTCAGGTGCAGCTCAAAAGCCCCAGAAGGCCTGTGGTGTGGCCAGTCCTCCCAAGCATGTGCTTGAAATGTGCCAAGGGAGAGCTCTGTGCACAGCAGGAGCTCAGGGTGCCTGGGATCCCGGACCCTGAGAGAGAACCCTGGGATTGAAACTTGTGGAGAACTTTTGAAAGGGACAGAGCCAGTTATCCACTGGTTATCCGGGGTCTGTGCACCAGAGTCCACCAGAGGGCTGTTGCTGATAGCCTGCGTTACGGGCTTGGTCTTTCTTGTGGCCTGGGGGGCTCTGAGGACTTGCTCACCTTGGAACTCATGTTCAATCCTGTAACCTCCTTGTGTCATGTTTCCATTCCAACTTTGGGTTGTGGACTTCTGGGGGAGCTGGCCACCAGGGTCATTAGCATTTATAGTGTTACCAAGAGGGATGGCTTCAGCACCATGGGATCTGTAAAGGGAGCCTTAAGGGGACTGGGCTTGGCTTGCTCTGCTGGAGAATTCACTTAGGATTTGCATTGGAAAGAGTGCCAGGTGGACATCATCCCTATTTTTGGAAGCACCTCTGCAGCATGAGGACTCTGTCCTGAATGGGGGGACACATAGGAACTGTCATTGGGCCTTCTGATTTTGGGTTTTGATTTTTTTTTTTTTTTTTTTGAGACAGGGTCCTGCTTTATAGTTCAGGCTATCTCTGAGCTCACTATGTAGCCCAGGCAAACCTTGAACTCAGCAATCCTCCTGTCTCTGCCTCCCGAGTGCTGGGATTATAGGTGTGAGCCACCACGTCTGGCTTTGGGTTTTGATTTTGGCCTGCTGGCAGCACCTGCTCCATACAGGGGGTTTCCTGTCATCCTTCCTTACTGCCCAGCCTGTCTGCAGCAGCCCTGGTGTCTGCCCAGAGTCTGTGAGTCAGAATTAGCCATGAGTGGTGGGCAGCATATCCCCTGTACCCTTTCCCAGTGGGGAGCATCTTCCTCACCCAAATGTGCATGTGCTATGAGCTAGTTTTTCACAATCCATCTGATGATATGGGCAGAGCCCGAAGAGCAGAACCCAGCAGTGGGACTTGTCTTTCTTCTCCCCTGGCCCTTTGGGTGGTCTCAGGTTATGGGCAAAGTGTTAGTTCTGCTGATGGGGTGCTGATTGCTTGTGTGTACAGGCTTGGGCACTTTTCCATAGCTCTGGGGTGTTGAGATGGGCCTAGGATGGGATCCCAGCTGCACCACTGGGAGCTCCTTGCTGGACTGGTGTTGCCTGGCCCCTGTGCATTCAGTGTTCTCTGCAGGCTGGGAGCAGGCATTAGTGAGTGCTGTGCTGGTGCGGAGCTCTCCTCTTCCCAAGCGGCTGAGGAGGTTGGCAAGGGACTTGGCTTCCTCGTGCGGAAACTGCTGCTGTCTGGAAGGATGGGGAGAGGGAGTGGGCATGGAGGAGGGAGCCAGCTGCTGGTGTCCTCTGTGAAGCCTTGTACTTCATGACACTTGGCAGTTCTGGAACAGCCCTCTAGTGAATGCAGTGTGCCCAGGCTCATCCTAGTGACCCTCCACACCTTTGTGGAGGGGGGATGGCCTTGTGTCTGTAGGGCGGCAGGCTCAGCAAGGCCTGTTCCTGAGTGGGCCCTGGGCTCTGGAAGTCAGGGCATGTGGTTGAGATGGGTGGTTGCAAAGTCTGGAGGCTGTGAGCATGAGGGCTATGCTCCACTCCTGCCTCTGCTGGGGGCCAGAGCGCAGGACCTCTATGTGGCCTATTGGTATAGTAGCAGGGTTCTGTGAAGTGGGGCCATCACCCAGTGAGGTGGAGGTGGAGGGTGGCAATCTGAGCAAGCAGGAGGGTGGAGACAGACCATACCCCACTACTAGGGGCAGGCTTCTCAGCTGACTAACCCAGTAGTTCTCCATAGCTGTGTTTCCAGTGCCAACACTGCCAGTCTTTGTGGACGCTCTGGAGAAGGCCTGGGCCCACGGTGGCTCTCGGTCCCCATGCAGAGTGGGTGGGCCCAGGTCTCTGAGAGGGCCTGGTGCAGGCAAGCATGGCCAAGGCCTGGGCTGGCACAAAGCCCTGCAGACTGCATCTTCTTCCTGCAGGCTAAAGCTGCATCCAGAGAAGTGAGCTTGGATTCAGACCAAGGGGCTCTAGGCTCTAGACCTATAGCTCTGCAGGGCAAGAGAGGTCCGTAACAGATATCAGCATCCAGCCTGCCTTACCTCAATCTCGTTTGCAGAGTGGATGTGAGAATTTCTTTCTCAAGATTGTTGTCAGGATCAAGCAAAACAAGGGGATGGCCACCCACTCTTGCCACAAACAAGAGATGAATAGGCATCTCTGCCTTCCTCCGGTCCACAGTCTGGAGTCCAGCTGCACCTGCTGTGTTCCTATCTGCCATGTTCCAGGCACTGTGCTGTCATTTATGCCACCTGTCTGTCCCTGTGAGTGAATTCCCTTCCTGTCTGACCCCGAGGAAGCCGAAGCTCCCTCCTGGGTACTTGAGTGGTGAGGTCATGGTTTGGGACTGGAAACCCAGCCTGCTTTTTCCTCCTTAGTGGTGGCTGGAATGTGCAGAAGTCCTCCCAGGTGGAGGGCAGGGAAGCCCAGGGGTGCGGGGCTCAGTTATTCAGAAATGGGCCTCGGAGTGGATCTCTGCATAGTTGTGCATGAGCAGCTGTGGGATTTCCTCATCCTCTCTGAACCTCAGTTTTCATATCTCTCCAGCCGGAGAGGAGCAGGGGCTACAGACCCACATAGCCCATGCAGGAGCCCTTCCTAAGCGGGAGGTGGAAGGCTCTCCTGGCACTGAATTAATGGTGCCTGTCCTGAGGTTCTCACTGGACAGGGCATGGCAGGTTGGGCTGAAGCTGGAGGTGGCCTTGTGTCAGGTGTAGGAAAACCTTCTGGCCCCTGCTATGGTCATGCTGGTGTTTGTGGGCCCAGCAGGTGACTCGCCAAGGTCATTTGTAGTGTCCCCTTATATCCCCTTCCTCAGCTCCCACTACACATGCACACAGATGTTCATGGACACGTACATAGCATGCACACATGATTGTGTATTATGTACGTTGCATAGATCCTTGTGTACATGTGTAGACAGACATCCATGGATATTGTATATACCCATGTTACACAGACATTGACATGCGTGCACACCGCTGGACGTGGCCAGGACGTGGCCTGGATGTGTTTCCTGGTGGCTGAGGCAGGCAGACCCTCGCCTCCAGCCACTGCTGCTCAGTGAGGACAGCAGGGCTTCTGGAATTTGAGTACCTCTCGTGGCAGTTGGATTGATGGAATACTGGCTCTGGAATGCTGTTCTCACCCAGTTCCTCCTCTCCTGGAGACACTGCTTGGAAGGCCCTCAGGAGCAGTTGGCCAAATGCCCAATGCTGCCTTTCCAGAGCGTGGATCCTGGGACGGCGCCGATTCTGATGTAAGCCTGGCAGTTCCTTGTGGAGCTGGTGCTGAGGGGGCTTACTGCATTCCTGGGCTGCCTTTTCCAGTGTCTTGTCCTCTGTGCTCGTGGCCTGTAGGCTGGATTCATCTAGGATAATCAGGGGCAGTTGAGCCTCCACCTTCAGCAGTCATTGTGGGTTCTGGCCTGAGTGTCAGCCAGAGTTACTAGACCTTGTCTGCCCATCCGTGGGCTCCCATTGCACCTTACTCCAGCCGATGATCCTCTTGGGAAATGGCTTCAACATGTGCTACATGATCACATGAACCTGTGGCCAGGACCTCACGTGTCTGTCACTGCTGCTGGTTTGTCTCCTTTGGTCTTTCTTTTCTGTACTGTCTGTTTTCTTTTTCTTTTTCTTTTTTTGAGACAGGGTCTTGCTTTGTAATTTAGGCTGGCCCTGAGCTCACTATGTAGCCCAGGCAAGCCTCGAACTCAGCAATCCTCCTGTCTCTGCCTCCCGAGTGCTGGGATTACAGGCGTGAGCCACCATGCCTGGCACTGTGGTATGTGGTGCTGATTGCTGGTTGATTGTTGGTGGGTGTGAGTCATCACGCCCAGCATTGTTGTATGTGGTTACCAGGATTGAACCCAGGACCCTGCGCTTGCGAGGCAGGCGCCAGAACCTCTGAGCTAAATCTCCGGCCCTTTTTTTAGTTATTTTGAGACAGTCTTGCTTTGTAGTTCAGGTTGGCCCTGAACTCATTATGTAACCCAGGCTGGACACGAATTTGCAGCGATCTTCCTGCCTTTGCCTCTCGAGTGCTGAGATTAGATATGTGTGCTACCATGCCTGGCTGCCACCTGTGTTCTGACCAGTACCCATGATCCTTTTAACTCTATAACTTCCAACCCCATGTCTGTGACTTTGACTGAGCCCAGTCATCTTACCTTCTTGATGCAAGCTGGGGACACCAACTTCCGGTCTTCCCATCTTTCACCTTGTATGTCAACCTTTCTTCTCTCCCTCTGGTCATGGCGTCCTGCTTGAACATTCTTTGATTACCCATTGCCTGGAGTAAATGCCAGTCTCTGTCTCACCTTTAGGGTCCTCTGGGGTTTGTATCGCCAAGTCTGACCACATCTCTGAGTCTCTGTTATTGAGGACTCCTTCTTGGGCTCTTGCCTTGGGCTTGTCTTTCTTGTTACCTCAGGTTGCTTTGGACAGTGAGGACTCAGCTGTTGCAGCTGCCTTTTTGTAGTTTAGATAACCATTTTGCCTCTGTAGCAACAGGGTCATGATTACAGCCTCCGTGGGTACCTTGGCTCCAACTCTGTCCCTGGTCTCCTGTCTTGCTGGATGGGGCTACCGAGACAGCCCTGTGGCCTGTCATGTCCTCAGTGTGAGTCCGTGGAGCAGGGCAGGAGGAGGCACACTCATGCTGTAGCACAGCTGGGGAGACCCATGTACCCCAGGGAGAGATTGCTCCTGGTACAGACACTGCTGGGCTGGAGGGTGAGCCCTCAGGCATAGGTGTTCCTGGCTCTGCTCCACCTTCTTCTGCCTTCCAGTAACACCTGCTGATGGGAGCTGGGCGGGGTGGCTGGCAGGGTGCTGCCTCCTGCATAGGGCAGTCATCCCCTCACACCCCTGGGGCTGAGCAATGTGTGTTTATTTTCATGCCACGGTGTGAAAGAGTCTGGTGAAGGCAGCAGAAGGGTAGGATTTCTCTCAGAGGCCTGGAGTGGAGTCAAGGGAGAGCTTTCCTCCTGGAGTAGGTAGGCCTTGAGCAGCAGCTGTGGCAGCCCAAGGGAGATGGCATTGAGGCAGAGCTGCTGGCACGTGAGCAGATGGCGAGAGGGGCAGGTGGACAGAGCTGTCTTTGAGGACATTGGCAGTTCAATCCCTGTGCCTGCAGGGCACATTGTGCTTGTGTCCTCCACCTCCTGGCAGTGCCCTTGGACTGACCACTTCCATCAGCACTGAGCGGGGGATCTTTTGCATGACCCTCGCTGTCTCTCTTGTTGGTTCTTAGTCCATAAACTAATGAATTTGGAACTTTCATTTAAGCTGTTGTGTTGCTAAAATATTGTCTTTGTGAATATTCCAATAGTAATTTAAGGGAAATGAGACCATCAGGTCCCAGGTTCAGAATGGTCAGTGTAGGGGAAATGGGTGTGTGTCCTTTTCCATGTCTGGGGAGCACACCTCTGAGATCCTCACTCAGCTGTCAAGGAGTCTCAGAGCAAGCTGCGTACATGTCTGGGTGCTCTCTAGCCTCACCAGAGGCATACATCTCCCAGCTGCCCCCTCTTCTGTGTGACTTGTGCCTCTGCTTTCCTTGGCTGGATCTGCCTTCCTTCCCACCCAGGGAGAGTGCTGTGCTGGGCATTCTATAGGGTGGTGGGGATTCAGTGCATCTGCCCACATTCTCATTTCCACTTCATACCTGTGTCTTCCATCCTGTCAATGTCTTGGTGCCTCCTGGTTGCCTGCTCATGCCGGGGACATTTTAGCTGCTAGGCTGGTGGCCTGCAGAATTCTCTTACTTGAAACACAGAGAGGTTCAGTGGTACTTGCTTGATTGATTAGGCTGTCTTCAGCACCCTGGGTTTGGAAAATGAACTTGTCTCTGACCTTTCCCTGTGGACTATGTATGTATCATAGATTTCTCTGAGGTTTTTGGAGGAGCCAGGTTCAGGGTTGCTGTTCCACCTATATGGTTTAGAAATGGCCACTGTCTGCTTGAGTGCCATTGGATCTGGCTCAGTCTTCTAGTAGGTAGCATTATAATCTGCCTTTTGGATTCGTAACTCATAGTTTGCTGAAAAACCATCAGACCTTCAAGTTGGAGCTTGTGACTGGTAAGGGTCTGCCCTTTACTGAAAGACACAGGGTGCAGGGAAAGCCAGGCCCTGTCCTCTAGTGAGGAGCAGCATTGGACCTGCAGCGATGTGAGGACCTGCTGTGTATGAGTGCTGCTTGGCTGAAACTGGGATTGGGCATCATGAGGAACCACGAGGCATCTGCTGAGCATCGTGAGACTGGGAGTAGGGTTTGAGTTAGGGTCAGGGAGCTAGTGGATAAGAAGCAGGGCGTGAAGCCCAGCCCACCTTAGCAAGGATCTGTTACACTGCAGAGGCATCCTCACCTGGCCTGGAGATGAGGCATGAGCTGTTAGGGCTCCCACCTGGGTTGGCTGGCTTTCCTGCCTGCGCCACCTGGGGAAGCCCTGGGCTGTTTCTTCCTGTTGTGAGGGTCAGGGGGAGGAGTTGGGGCCCCTGTGGCTCTGGAGTTTAGCCACCCCTCTGTGTGGCCCTGTAGTTACATGATCAGAAAAATATACGATAGAAATTTTGTCTTCTACATTGCCTTTTGTATTAAAGAGTTTCCAATATCATTAATATTAAGGGAACTAAATTGGGAGGATAGATCAGCAATACAAATAAGCTGTTACTGTAATTGGGAAAATACTAATGATTTAATTTGCATATGTGGCAGAACTTTTTTTTATGACTGCCTTCATGATAAGAGGCCGAGTATCACAAATGCAGGCAAATAAAAATCAATTAATTCTATTCATTTTTAAAAAATGGTATTCCCAGCTTTTACAGTGACAGTTTAATAATTAGGATACCTAATTTTAATCTGTTACGTGGGTGCACACCCTGCCTAGTTTGGGCAGCTGGCTGCCGTGGTTGGTGTGATTCTGTGCTAGAGTTAACTTCCGATGGGAGCATGGAGATCTGGTGCTCTTGGGCGAAACTGGAGCCGCTGCCCTGAGCATTGTGTTTGGTTGGCTTCATGGTAGGTACGCTGTGCCCAAGTAGCCAGTCCAAGTGAAAGCATGTGAGTGGGGCAGAGCTTGGGTGGTGTCCTGTGCCACTCAGGGTTCTTGCGTGGCGCCCTCCCAGGAACCTCTGATGATGGAGACTGCTTTGGTCACAGGGCTGGGGGTGGGTAGTTGGCCTTGTCGGAGCTTCTGGTGAGCCAGGGCTGCTGCTGTACATTCTGTAGCTCCCTGCCCAATCCCACATGTGAGTGCCTGGGGCGAAGCTGTCTTGTCTTTGACTCAGGCACTAGTATTTCCTTCGGCATTAGAAGTAAGCAACACGGCAGTTGATGAGGATTTTGCTGCACAATACAGCCACAGAACTTAAGTAGTAATCATGGAACCACTTGGGGACAAGTTACATACAGCATTTCCAGTTTGGGGGTTTGGAAATTAAGTCAACTCTCATTTACATTTTTTGCATGTAAATGAGATGTACCTTAATCTTCTTTTTTCTTTCTTTTCATTTCTCTATCTTTTTCAGATTTCAAAAATGCGTTTCAATTCCCTAGAACTTACATTTTCCTACCAGAGCGTGTTTTGCATGCAGATGGAGTTAGAGATAACAAAGAGGCATGTTTGTGTTGTAGTGACTACATAAAAGGAAAGGATATTGCTGAACTGGAAATTGCATTTTTAGAATATACTAAACAGATGTGCCAAGTCCTGGGCAGCCCCACTGGCTGCGTGTCACCATCGAAGTGATGGGGAAGGACAGGAGAAGCCGTAGTCTGCTCAGTGACATGTTCCTTCTCCAGGACCTGTGCTCTCCCTCTCTGTCTGGCAGTGGCGTGTCTCATGTGGGAAGCCACTTAGCGACTGCCACTTATTTGCAGTGGTAGTTGTTGGACAAGAGCGTGTGTTTGCTCCTTGGGATGCTGGAGGTGCTGCTGAGTGGGGACCACAGAGGACCAGGAAGTGACTCTGTGTGTGGGGCGGCTTGATTTAGCCCATTTCCTTGTTTCCCAAAGTGGGATTTAGCCACCAAGTGAAGAGGGGCTGGCGGTATGCCTCTGTGAAGTGGGGACAGTGAGGGAAGGAGTCCACGGGACTCTACAGTCAGGTGATTTATTAGATTTGTATGTCTTTAACTGTGTTTTTAAAACTAAAAAGAATTGTTTAATGGTGGTAAGAAACAACATAAAATTTGCCACCCAAACCACTTGCAAAGATATGGTTCAGTAGTTAAAATGTTCACAAGGTCATGCAGCCAACCTCTAGAACATAAATGGTTACCCTGTTTTTAAGGTAGGTGGTTATCATAAAATATAAGGTTACTGTCAGTCTTACGGTAAACTCAAGCACTTGTTAACTCTGAAGGAAATGATGAAAAGAGGCAGATGTAAGAGTAGCAATTGTGCATGCATATGTGTATATTATATATTGGAATGTGCGATATATGTAGTAAATATAAAGTATGTCAATATGAATGTAATACATTGCAATACTTAGCAATATATTAAATACATAATATGTTACATAATATGTGTCATATAATATGTTGTACTAATCATATCACATATTAAGCATATGCATGCTTTCGCGTGCCCGCTTATGTGTGTGTACTATAGAGGAGACCTTTGAGGATTAGGACCACACAGGATTTTTTTTTTGAGACAGTGTCTCGCTTTATAGTTCAGGCTGGCCCTGAGCTCACTATGTAGCCCAGGCAAGCCTCGAACTCAGCAGTCCTCCTGTCTCTGCCTCCCAAGTGCTGGGATTACAGGTGTGAGCCACTGTGCCTGGCACTGTGGTACGTGGTATTGATTCTGGTGGGCATGAGTCACCATGCCCAGCATTGTATGTGGTTACGGGGGGTCAGGGATCGAACTCAGGACCTTGAGCTTGTGAGGCAGGCACCAGAACCGCTGAGCTAAATCTCTGGCCCAACACAGGACTCTTTTGATCTTACGCCTCCTGGGTGTGATTTCTTGCTGTGACCATGGTCCAGATCCCCAGCCTTGACAATACTGATCACTGTCATTGGCTGGATAAATGAAGCCCTGGTGCTAATGACCAGGCCAGATTCAGCCCCTGGGGTATTCCTGACCCCTGGCCCTACTTCCTCTCTTGACCCCAGCCAATGGAGCGCTGCCATCCCTGGTGATTGCACTGTCCTTCCCTTAGGGAATCTGCAGGCTGCTCCTGTGTTGGGCTTTTGCTGCTTCCACCCCTGCCTGTGTCTCAGTGTGGTGCTGGGACTTGCTCCTGGGCATTATTGTACCATCTTGCATGAGGGACCTGCAGTGGAGGAGGGCCTGCTTGTTGGACCTTCAGAGGGTCTTTGGACTTTGAGCGAGTCCAGGAGGAGCTGCAGGAGGGCTGTTGGGGTTGGGGGCATGAGGACAGCATGAGGTGCCAGGCTATGAGCTGGGAGAGGTGCCTGGGTGCAGATGAGTTCCAGTCACAGCAGACTTGAGCTGGCGTGGAGCTGCCCAGGTGGCCCTGGCCCTCTAGGGAAGCTTAGGCCTTCACCTGGGGACAGGGAGTAAGGTGTGGGGGTGCTGGGCGAGACTGATCTTCTGGAACTGTGGGAGGCCTGGGAGACGTGGCAGGTGGCACCCAGTGGACAGGGTGGGGTGCATCCATCTGGGCATGGCACATTCGAGAAGTATTCATTCATGAATCACTAGCACTTCAAACAGAACATCAGCATGCACTCTTCTGGCTTGTGTGCTGTGCTTGCCAGTACTCCCAGTACTTGCGAGAGACCCTCCTTTTCTGGGCCTGTCCTGGCCCCTTATATCTTCCCCTTGTGCTGGAAGTTGGTGGGTCACCTGGATACCCTCTCGCCTTTCCCACATTGCCAACACCCCTGGTAAATGTGGCGGGCGAATATGGCGTGCATCCGCTGTGAACTTCTCTGCCTGCCAGAGAACTAGCTCCCTTGGATGCTTCTCCTCATGCTCCCTGTGCTGCATCCAGGACTTGTATGTGTTGGGGGGCTTGTGTCACAGCCTCGAGACTGCCCTGTCCAGGCCGGGGCCCTCCTTTCTGAGAAATAGAAGAAGGAAGTGATAAGGGGAGAACTTGAGATCCAGACAGAAGTTGGAAGTTTGTAGGGGCCTGCAAAGATATCTGCTTGTTTCCTGTTTGTGTGTGGGAGGGTTTTTACCTGAGGCAGGTTCTCACAAAAGGAGAAGAGATAACAGCCCAGCCTGAGGGCCTGATACCCTGAGGTCATCTTTGGGGAAGTACTGAGGCTGCCGGGCCTGCAGGTGCAGGAAGGACCCGTGTGAGGGATGGGACCCACTACACTGTAGCGTGCGGCACTTCTGTGTGGTGATGGACACAGCATCTCAAGGTGCATTGCCACTCTTGGAGGCTGTCATCTCAGACTCCCAGCCCCGGCTTCTGCCTCTTCTGTCATCCAGCCCTCCCTCCCCTGGGTTCCATGACTGCCTGCTCTCTCCCCCTGGAGTACAGCCACATGGGGAGCAGCGGGCTGGGCCTGTGTTCACAGGGCACAGCTGTGGTCCGGACAGGCTCCGCCCTCCAGGTCTTCCCCAGATGCTGGCTAAGGGAAAGCACCCATGTGTCCTGTTGTCCAGGACAGTTCCTCCAGTAATCTTTGTTAACTGATACTTTGCCCCACCTCACCCAGTCAGTTTGAAAAATAGAGTGAAAACCAAGAAGCATTTTTCCTAGAAACTTATTTCCAGAGAAAAGCAGGGGCTCATGAGATGGTAGGAAACCCTGAGTTTGCTACTAGGAGGAGACAGTGTGGTGTGGCTCATGTACTCACAACTGGGCCTGTCTGCCTGGCTGTGCTCTAGGATTATCTAAAGTCCCCAAGCCATGGGCAATATTGTACTGGGTAGCTTTTTCCCAGTCTGGATCTATGTGCATGTTCTGCCCTAGTGGACTTGCTGCTGGCTCTGTGTCCTATTAGATGAGAGGATGGTGAGAGTGAAAGGGAGCGTGGACCATGGTGGCACATCCTGGGTGGTGTGTGGGAGAGGGAGGCAGGATCCGCACAGAGTCTGGCAGTCATACTCCCTTCTCTTGGGACAGACAGATAGGGAAGTCTCAGTCTGCAAGGCCTGTGTGAGGCACCATGGGTGCTGGAAGGACGTTGAGGGCCACAGCCTTGGAACCTCAAAACAGATGCGTGCTGAGCCGGCACCTGTAGGACACTGCTGTGCTTAGCGTGGGAACAGGCTGCTTCGGTTGGCAGGTGGCCACCTTCTTCTGGGTTGTGCAGCCTGTGCCAAAGGCAGTTGCTTTCAGTTTCAAGACCAGGAATACTGTGAGCTGAGGTGACACTGGGAAAGGATCCATATGTTCAAGGCTGCTTTGGTGCCAGCTACCATTAGCAGTGTGTCCCAGGCTGTCCTTAGGAGGATGGCTGTGGTGCTGGGGCAGAGGCTATGCTGTGTCTGGCAGGTGCTGGAGGGCGACAGGGTTGGTGCTGAGTGGTTGTGCCTGGAGAGTTAGAGGTGTGAGGAGGCAGCCTGTGTTCAGGAGGGCAGGCCTAGAGCAACTTTTCTTTCCCAGAAAGACCTCCTGTTAAAAAGCCCCTTTTTCTGAGCCTCTGGCCTCTCTTTCTTATCCCTGGGCAGTCCTGTTTTGTCCCGTTGCTGTCATCAGTGTGTCAGGGTGGTATGTGTCCTACTTCCACTGGAGCCAGGCGTTGTGGGGACCCTGTCTGTGTTCTGCTGCTGAGCACTCTGCTCTTTCATAATCCATGCTTGTTCAGGAATGTGAAGATTGAGGCCCAGCAGCTGCCCGTCCAGCCTGTGGCTGTATTGCATCCCTCACCTGGGCCAGAAGGCCATGTCACTGCCATGCTGAGTTTGCTATGTCCTCTGCTTCCTCCAGTTGTGTGGCAGGGACGGAGCACTGTCCAGGGGCTTTGTTGAGGAGCCATGAACAGGCAGTGCTCCCTCAGACACAGGATGGAGGGATGTTCCCTTGCTCAGAACTTGCCAGCCCTGCTTCAGCAACCATTGAGAGCCAGGGGGCTGCCCAAGGTGGGGGTGGGGCTGTGTAATGGTGATGTTGATCCAGATGATCCCTGCAGAGAGGTAAGGTCACTGCTGGGGCATGGTCCTCCTGCTCAGGACCCATGCAGGAAGAGCCCCACCGGAGTGCCTGACTGTGTCCAGTGGTAGGCAGGGTTCTGCGTGAGACTTCCCTGAGCAGAGCTGTGGGTCCTGGCGTCCTGGCAAGGCCGGTTCCCGGTGCTCAAGTGCCCTGCAGTGGACTGCTCGTGCTGTGCTGTCTGGCTGAGGCATCTCCTGGAAGTGTGCCCTTCACAGGTCTGGGCTGCACCTGCAGGAGGCACTTGGTCCAGGCCAGGGCTCTCTCCCCAGCCTCAGACACGTGTTCTGTCAGGTGCTTCCAGAGTGTTTGGGGGACACGGGGATGAAGGGTGGGTGGGCATTAGACCTGGGGGACAGAGAGCCTGAGCCCTTGGGGAGCCACCTCCCTTCCCCAGCCCCAGCCTGGGCCTGCTGGCATTCTGCCTGTGGCTGCTTCACTTCCTCCCCAGGAAGGACCCTGCTCTGCAGGACCATTGCACCTGTGGTCCTGGAGCCAGCATGCTCCTCCACTCTGGCCATCCTCCTGTATGGGCTGCAGAAGCCACCGCAGCAGGCATGACCTCCTGTGTCACTGACAGGAGACTTCAGGCCAGACTGCTTGGTGTCTTATTTTGATTTTTCTCTGGCCCAAGTGGTGAGTAAGTGAGAGTTTTAAAGAAGTATTTGTAACATCTGGCAAATGACAGAAGCAGAAAGAGACCAGAGTTACAGAATGAGATGGACTTCAGGGACAGGAGAGGAAGAGCCAGCTGCTCCAAGGCCTGTGCTAGGAGATGCAGACTCTATTAGAAGAACTGCTCGCCCAGGTGGGTGGGATGCAGAGAAACAGTGTCCAGAACGGGCCTCTGATGGGCTGCAGGAGGCATGCTCTTCATGTGCTCACATCCAGACAAGCAAGGCAGGGCCTTGGCCCAGCCCCATGCCCAGGCTGTGCCACATTGGGCACAAAACCAGCATAGAGCCAGGCGTGGGATACACACCTCTAATCCCAGCAGTCTGGGAGACTGAAGCAAGACGACTGAAAATTTGAGCCCTGCCTGGTCAACTCAGCAACTTAACCAGGCTTGCGTCAAAATACACCAAAAGGCCTGGGGATACAGCTCAGTGTGAAGGTGCTAGGCTCAGTCCTCTGTACAGGAAACAGACAAAACAACCCTCTTGGATGGGAGGCTGTCTGCCCCTGCAGTCTCCCTCAGCGTTATGGGTGCTAAAATGTGGTGGGTAGAGTCTGTGCCTCCTGGGAGGGGATGATGGCTGTGTTTGGCACGGCCACCCACTGGGGTCCTCCAGGAGTGTTGCCGAAGTGGGAGCTCAGGGAGGAACAGTGGCTGCCCGTGCGGCTCACCTGCTGCATGAGCGTACCCTGAGAGCCGTAGTGGCTGTCAATGAAGCACTGTGGAGACGCTGGTGTCATCTGGGGACGGGAGAAGCCTCCAGTAGTTCTGTGCTGTGTTTTCGTGTAGTGAATGATTTTGATAGAGCTAAAGAGATGAGCGACAACTAGGGTATGGGAGGGCACCGGTGCACTGCAGTGACTGTGTGAGCCAGGCCTCTCCTGGACACCCTGGTGGACAGTGAGGGAGCAGGGCAGGTGCTATGGCCTGTGGAGCTTGCCCAGGACTGAGGACTGGAGGTGGCTACTTAGGGACTGATGGGAGGGTCACAACTGAAGTGGGTACATGAGATGGGCAGACCCTGTCCTGTGAGGAACAGTGTGTAGGCCCTCACCATTCAGAGCGGCTGGTGCTGCGTAGTGTAGGAGCATATCATTTCTGGAATTTTTCATTTAATATTTTTAGACTGCAGTTGACTATGGGTAACTAAAACTGAGGAAAATGGGGCTGCGGCAAGAGGGCTGCTGTGGTCATCTGTATGAGATGTGTGCACTGTCTGGAGAGACGGTTGCTGTCGTCTTTCAGGCTGTCACCTGTGTCCCTGAAGTCAGACCTGGGCACCCTGCAGAGCCCTTGTCCTTAGGGCTGCTCAGCGCCCATCCTTCCCACCCCTCAGGGAGTGCTTGGTTTTATACACGTTTGTTAATGTTTACCATTTTAGAAATAAGCACAAACCTAAAAGACATTCAAAACTAAATAAACCCATTCCATGTTAGTACCAGGGTCGATGATGATGTCCATGAAGAAGTCCCTATGTTACAGGTTAACAGAAGGTGCAGAGAGGTAACCCACTTGCCAGCTTCCTGACTACCCAGCTTGCTGCCCACCGCTGTGTTGTCTTGTTTGCACCTCCCCAAACCAAGGCAGCTACAGCACCCCCATAATCCAGACACCTTCCCCTGGGTCTCTCTAAGAGTGTGAGGCATTAGGGCAGCCATCCGTATGTGAACATCACAGATGCTCTGTGTCCCAGATGTGACCTGCCCAGTGTTTCATGATCAGGTTCACATGTAACATCGTTTTCTCGCAGAGGTGGGAGAGAAAGTGTTTCATCTGGACGCTTGATTCTTTTTTTTTTTTTTTTTTGGCTCTTTTGAGACAGGGTCTCGCTTTGTAGTTCAGGCTGGCCCTGAGCTCACTATGGTGCCCAGGCAAGCCGCCGCGAACTCAGCAATCCTCCTGTCTCTGCCTCCCGAGTGCTGGGATTACAGGCGTGAGCCACCACGTCTGGCATTTGGACGCTTGATTCTTACTAAGCATTTATCTCAGGCACCTTAGTCTCTAGACACTGAGGTGGACGTGGGCAGTAGGAAGGGGCCCAGCCTGGAAGGAACACCAGTTTTTTTCTGCAGAGGGAGGTGTGGCTGTGTTGCTGCTGGCTGTGTAGTCATCTGTGCCCTGTGTGCCACCTACAGCTGAGGACCTGGTGTGGCACGCTGCCCACTTCTCTTCTGTATCCTTCTTGCATCCCAAGAGGTGCAGCCTCTACTGTAGCAGGCTTTCTTTGGTCTCCTCTCCATGCTGCTTGTGGATTGTGTGAAATTCTTTGTGTTTGGCTACTTTTTAAACACAGTGAAATGGAATTTTATTATTTTCAAGTATAGAGTATTATAAAAACTGAAATATAAATGTCTTCTAATAAATTATAGGGACAGAATCTGAAGTCTTCTATTACATGAGCCATCTATCATGAAATGGCACATTTACAAACCCATATAGCCCGTATTTCCTTAATAAGGATGTTTACAGAGGAAAAAGTGCTTATTAAAAAGTTTACCATATAAATAGGAAAAGAACCACACAGGCAACAGCTTATTTTGATTAAAATGTACTTTAATTAATTAATTAAATTCAAAGGGAGGTAATCACTTAATTAAAATGTTTAAATTGAGAGTTCTTTCCCATGCACTGTGGGTTGTGAGCACCTGGGCAGCCCCAGGACTCACACAGTGCTCTGTGTGCTGCCCCGGCCTCTCTCTCAGCTGACCCGTCCTGACTCTGTGACACTTGTTGCCAGGGCTTGGTGTGTATTTCCCACACACGTGCTGATTCTGAGAAGGTAGCTGTGAGAACTATAAACTGCTTCAGCACTGGCCCGAGTAAGGTCATGCCTGCAGAGTGAATCAGTCAAGTGGGAGTTACTGTGGGACCTTCCTTGACCCAGGATGGTCTTGGAGCAATCAACCCAAGTGATGCACTGCATGTGAGAAAAGGCCAAACTCCGGGGAGTGTGCAGGCAGCCGGTGTTTTCCCCTTGACTCCTTGACGTATTTATGTTCATGCGGCCCAAGAAACAGAAAGTTGCTAGCCCGGGCCCTCTTTGTTCTTCAGTTTCCCTGATGCCCCCACCTCAGAGGTTACAGTTTCCTATGCTGCTTGGCCATGTCCCACCCTGGGTCGGGGCGCTCCACAAGCCTGGCTGTGCAGAGATGCAGTGGTTTATTCTGGCCTTGTAGTAATAGTACTGTTGATGGACATGGGGAGGTTTCCTGCTTTGGGCACTTTCACACCCTGCTGCTGTGTCCTCAGGGACATGTGTGTGTTTCTGTTGGGTTTGGCCTGGGTGGTGTTGCTGGGACACTTGGTCAGTTTAGTTCCTGCTGCCCAGGGGCAGTCTAGAGTGCTGGTGACCCTTAAACTACTCCATGGTGGAATATGGAAGAGCCCACTCATTGCTGACTCCCTAGCGCTTGCTGCTGCTTTGCAAGTTTCAGTGGGTGCATCTCGTCCCAGTGTGGTTCTAATTTTCATTTCTCCAACATCACGGGTGCAGAACAATCACTTGACAGCCTCCTTTCTAAAGTAAACTTGCTGTCTCTTTCATTGTTTTTGGTGGTGTTGAAGATTGAACTCAGGGCCTTCCCACTGAGCTGTATCCCCAGGTGTTTTATCGTTGTTAGGTTGCTTTAGTTTTGAGTTGGAATCTTGCTCAGTTGCTAACTTGCTGGAATTTGTAGTCCTCCTATATGTCAGCTTCCCAGAGTGCTGGGCTTATAGCTGTGCACCACCACGCCCAAATTGTGACTGGTGTCCTTTGCTCATTTTTATGTGGGTTGTCTACCCCTTTTTTAGTGATTTTCAAGAGTTATTTGTGCATTTGGGTGACTATTCTTTATTGTATGTTTGTTGGAAGAATCACTTCTGTGTGGGTGACCTTTTCTCTTGTGTACTGAGTTTTTTGATACATTCTTAATTTTAATGTAATATAGTTTATCAGTTCTTTCCTTTATGATCACTGCCTTTTTATGCCCATGTATTTAAGTTATCCTGGCCTAGCTGAGGGTGTTTCTGTGTGTCCTTCTGGACGAGGCTCTGTTGATTTTCCTTTAATCTTAGGCCTATTGTCCATCTCTCTGGTGTCCATGATGGTGCCCTGTTGATTGAAAAGACCCTCTTGACCTCCTGTTGGTTTTGCTGTTATCAAATAACTGTATTTGCGTAGTTTTCATTATAGAGTTTTCTGTTCCTTGATTTGTCTGTTCTCATATCTTAATGATTTATTATAATAAATAATAACATTTGGCAGTGTAAGTCTCCCAGATTTTTGTGCTTTTATGTAAACTAACTTGTCAATTCTCAAGAAAATGCCTGCAGTTTGACTGTGACTTTATCGACAACAGGTGACTTGGCGGACATGGCCAGTTTAACCATATTCGGTCTTCTAGTCCTTCCTTTTTTTTACATCTTTAATTTCATTTACAGTAGTTTGTAATTTTCTTTTTTTTTTTTTTTGCTTTTGAGACAGGGTCTCGCTTTGTAGTTTAGGCTGGCCCTGAGCTCACTAATGGTGCCCAGGCAAGCCACCGTGAACTCAGCAATCCTCCTGTCTCTGCCTCCCGAGTGCTGGGATGACAGGCGTGAGCCACCACGTCCGGCATTGTGGTATGCAGTGTTGATTGTTGGTGGGCGTGTCTCCACTCCCAGCATTATATGTGGTTACTGGGGATTGAACTCAGGACCTTGCGCTTAAGAGGCTGGCGCTGGAACCACTGAGCTAACCCTCCGGCCCTGTAATTTTCTTCTATAAGGCTTGTGTTCACCTCCAATACATTTAGTTGTGGATGTTTGCTGATATCAGATGCTATTATAAATTGTATCTTTTTTTCCAAAATTTACTTTTTGATTGTTGCTGCAGGGAAACAGAAATTCAATAGGTGTTGGTACACTGACCTGACACCCACCAGTCCTGTAAAACCCACCTAGGAGTTTACCAAACACCTTGGTAGAGTGTTTGGGTTGTCTCTGTATACAGTGCATTGTCTGTGAGTAGTGGCATTTCACCTCTAGTCCTTGGCCTTTCCTATCTTCTTGCCATATGCTGGGGAAGGTCTGTAGGCTGATAAAGAAGTGGGGAGAGTATGTCCCCACTCCCCTTTGGAGACTCCTGTCTTGCTGCCTGCAGGTGAGTGGTATGGGCCTCCTGCACTGCTGTGGCTCTGTGCTGAGACTCACTGGGGGTCCTGTGCACCCGGTGTCATTGCCATCTTTGTTGTGCAGTGGTATCAAATGTGAAGGGCAGAACATGCCTTTCCTGCTCTGTCATACTTCTTTGTGGCAGCTTAATACGATTTTTAAAAACATCCTCCTAAGAATTCATAGCATCCGAGACTTTTGCTTTTTGGAAGACTTATGGGTTATTTCATGAAATTAAGTCTGTAGAAGCTTCAGAGTTTCCAAGTAGCAGGAAAGAGGGACCATAGATATCTCAAGATCCAACTGCTTGGTGAAAGAAATATTAGGACACACATAGGCTGTAATGATACATTTAGTGTCACTTACTCTGTACGGAGGGGAAGTGAAAATAGATGGCCAGGTATAAGTTTGTGTCCAATATTAGAGACCCTTGCCTAGTTAGCAGGGTGACCACACCTGTTGCCCTAAAGGAGTTTGTAAAGCAGAATTAGATTCTTCTGTCCAGCTCATGTGGGTTTTGAACTTGTGTGGTGTCTTGAGAAAGCCTGGCCGCTGTGTGGCCCACAGAGCTGCTCTGGAGCCCAGTCTGTGTCTCCGACATTTGTGTCCTCACCTCCGCCTTTGTAGATGGGGTGGGGGTGGGGCTTTAAGCAGGTTCTAGAGCCACTCCTGCCCCTGTCTCCTAGCTCCACAGTGTTCCCTGTGCTCTGCTGCTCAGATCCTACTCCTACCCTCCCACCCTAGCCCTTGCAGATTTCTCAGGAGGCCTTGGGCTGTGCATAGCCAGACTGCCAGCTGAGCTCCCAGCCTCCATCCAGGGAGAGGGTCCCTGCTTAGGAGGAGCTGTCATCTTGGCCTGTCCCAGGCCTTCCACAATTCTGTACTGCTCAGAAGACTTCAGGGCGCTTCTGCTTCTCTGCATGGAGACATTCTATTCCAAAAATCCTCTTGTTTGTAATGGAATTTGGTTCTGAGTAAATTACACCAAAGGTGCTTTAATTTGCTTGGCAGTGCCTTTAAAAGTAAGAAAAAAGCTCATGGTAAGAGGGTTATATAGGTGAACCTGTTTTCAGAATTGTTCTGTTAGATTTTTGTGCCTCTTGGCTCATGTGAAGGGAGATGCCCATGAAGCAGGGCTAGTAGGTGTGTGGGCAGTTGTGGAAGCTGGTGCCCTGGGCTCTTTATGTTATGTTCTGTGTTTTGTTTATGTGTCATATTTCCATAATGCAAAGTTTTATTTTTTTAAGAAAGAGAAATTTATATCAAAATGCTGTATGTAAAGTCCTAAATTTAAATTACAAATGTCTTTATAAGCATATACTTTTCCCACTTAAATTTGTATTTCTGACTCTTCACATACCCCCCAAATAAAAAAACAGTTAAAACCAACCAGGATGTGAGGGAGGGAAATCCAAAATAGAACACGAACACTAAGCACTGAGTCCAGCTTCACCACCCCTGAAGTGGATTGGAGCAAATAGGTCACCAGGCAGCTCTGGACACAAAGTCACGAGTGGGTTCTGTGAGGTCAAAGCCAGACAGGGCTGTTTGTGAAGTGGTGGCTACACCGTGTGTGCTCCTCACATGGGCACTGAGGATTATGGAGCCACTCTGTGTGGGCTGAATGGGCTCACACGTTCCTGAGTGAAGAAGTTGCCAATAAGGACAGAGGAGGCTGCTGTGTCCCGTGAGATGTTGGATTAGAATCTGGGGTGTAACTGTCAATACAGGAGAAAGCGAATGTTGGAAAGTAAAGGTTGGGTGGAGGCCTGTGAGAGAGACAGGGCACACATGAAGGAGCTCCCAGTGGCCAGAACTGCAGCAGCAGAAGTAGTAATGATGTACTGGGTTGTCAGTACAGAACAGATTGAAACAAAAATCCACAAGTCCACGCAAATAAATAGTAGACTGGGGCACGGTGTGCTCATCTTTGAGTTCTGAGTGAGTGACAAATGCAGAAGAAAGGAGGGAAGTTACATGTCACCACCAGGCAGAACCCCATGATGAGAAGAGCTGTAGACAGGCCCCTGAGGTGCACCTGGAGCCCTGAGGATATACCTGCAGTTTGGGTTTCTAAGGCCTTGCTGACTTCCTATAAGCTGTCACATTTCTTGGCATGAAATTGTTTGTAGTATTCAGTCCTGGCATGGCAATAGTTATCTCCTGTCTGCTTGGTATCACTGATACATATCTTGTCATTGTTTTTCATGATCAGTCTGGTAAGAGCCTTATGAATTATTTTTCTCAAAGAATTATCTTTAAGGTTTGTTGATTTTTTTTCTCTTTCCTATTGCATTATCGCTTCTCTTTGTTTTGTCTTTTTTCTTGACTTATTTTGGATTTTTTTTTTCCCCTAATATCTGAAAATGAAACCTAAGATCATTGACTTGCAGCTATCTTTTCTCATTTGGGCATTTGGTACTGAAAAGTTCCTTCTAAATCCTGAGCATTTTGACATGTTTTATTTTCATTTTTTATTCATTTCAAAATACTTTCCAATTTCTGTTTGAATTTTTTCCCTTGATTGATGAAGTGTATTATTAAGTTTGCAAATGTTTGTGATTCTTTTAAAAATATCTTTGTTATTGATGTCTAACTTAGTTCCAGTTTAATCAGAAAATATTGACTTGAATTCTTTTTGCTTTGTGGTCTGTCTTGGTGTCTGTTCTGCAAGGTTTAAAAAAGAAAGGAAGGAATTAGCATTCCATTGCCCTCAGAGTGTACAAATGCTGTTCTGTCCTGCAGGGCGGCCTTGGTGTTAGATCTTTCTCACTAATTTTCTATCTGCTTGTTCTAACAGTTACTAAGAGCAGGGTGTTGGAATTTCTAACTGTAATCAACAGTAATTGTAGATTTGTCCATTTTGCCTTGTGTGTGAAGCCTGTGTTCAGGTGCATGAACGTTGGGGTTGGTGTGTCACCCTGGGCCAACCCCTTCGCTGTCTCCAAGAGGTCGTTGGCATGCCATGTGATGCTTCTCCTCTAGATTTACTTTGTTTCATACTAATATAACTTCTGCAGCTTTCTTTTCTTCAGTGTTTGTGTGATATATATTTATCTTTACTTCTAGTTTGTTTGTATGTTTATATAGTCAGCTATTATTTAACAGGAGCCCAGCAGAACTACATTATTGTCGTGTGACTTTGTCATTGTGTGAGCATCACAGAGTGTATTTATCCCGTGGTGGTTAGAGTGTCTTTAGGTGACAAATCTTTGGGACCACCTTTGTGTATGCTGTTACATGAGACATGCCTATGCTGAAGTGCTGAAGTGGGTTCCTCCTAGATGGCACATCGTTGGGTCTGTAACACTTGGGAGATAGGAGATGGATTTTACTCTTTCAAATGTATGACATCCTCTCCATGCCATTTTCAGTCTTATGTCTCACACTTCCTGTTTATACCCAGCAGAGTGGGGTCCTTTCTATGCCATCTGACAAACTCTGCCCTTTAACTGAGCGACTGATAATCTGACATGATCATAAATACGGTTAGTTTAGTCATCTCTGATTGTGTGATTTAAAAGCTTCAGTTCTTTTATCCTCTCCCACCACACCATTGCCACCTTTCTAAATGGTAAAATTGTACCTTTACCGGACTTTCAGAGCTACTGTTTACATGGAATTTGGCAGCCATTGTGAATTAACTAAAGGCTTAGACATTCTAGCATTGAGCTCCCAGTGGAACATAACATATAGTATTATTTTATTAGTAATTACTGATTTTGATAATGCACTGGTTATAAAATTGCATGATTAGAACAGTCTCCTCCTCCTCTCTTGTCGGCAGTGGTATTTTAAATATAGTTTTTTTCTGAATGTGAGGTTCTTCTAGAACATGTATATTGTGTCACAGCAGGAAGTCTTGGTCCACATTAGTCTGGCAACACTGCAGGAAGTGTGCTGGACCCTGGGGATTCTGCAGGAGCCTGGCACGCTGGCTTCCTGGGCAGCAGTTTACCAATGTGAAGGAAACAGCAAGGGAGGGCAATGCGTGCCGATCCTGGGCTTCCTCAGGCCTGGGAGAACTGTTCCATGTATTTAAGCAAACAGTCCCTAACTAGGAGTTCCCAGAAAGGTGTCCTGGGCAGTGGAGAAGAGGGGAGTATTCCACAGTGCCCAGGAATGTACCTCTGAAAATTATTTACAATGTAAGTTAGGAAAAAGACATATTTTTTTTTTCTCAGAAGACAGACTAGGAGAAGACATGGCTCGTATTATAACAGGAACAGCAGGTCATGAGAGGAGGGACAGTCCAAGTAGAAGAGATAATGGAATGAACTGTCAAGGGAAGTGGTTGAGAACAAAGTTTAAGACTTAATTAAACTCTATATCAGAAGCTATAAAGAATAAAGCTGACACTGGAGAAAATATCAACAGTTATGTAGGGAACGTACTGGAGAAGCTGCCCGGGAATGCAGAATAAACAACAGATGTGTCAGCGGTGAGAGAGGCCAGATCCCATGGAGAGATTCCAGCCAACGGCATAGGAATCTCTGAAGAAGCCAGAACAAGTTTAATAAGAATAATAACCAAAGATGTAATGGAAGAACATTTTCCTGAACAGGAAGATGACCAATGTGTATTGAAAGGGTCGTGTTTAGAGCAGAGTAAATGAATATACTTTAACCTTCCATCTTCTGACAACACGTTTGAATTTCCAGTTTAGAGAAAAGGTACACTAACAAAATCTAAGCTGAAGAAAATGACAATAGCCCCAAGCCCCTCAAAGTTTATACAGGAATAGTGGTTAAGCAGAATTCTCCACTGTGCTGTGTGTGGAGCTGTCTCTGAAGCGTTTGAGGGAGGAATGTTTATGCCCCAAGACTTTATACTTAGCCAAGATGTGGTTCTCAAGTGAAGGGTGTAGAATCCCTTCTGAGATTCACAGGAGTTTGTGGGATTGTGCCATCTAGGTTCAATTCATGGGCACAACACTTCTTTCAGACCAAGAGGGAAGTAACAATGCTGAACCTGAAGGAAATAACCAGAACAGTAGTCATAAAGATATGAGCCACAGTGGTAAGTAACTATGTCAGATTGGAAACTACCTCAATAGCCAGCCTTCAGGGTAATCTTTGACACAATGACTTGTTCAGGGTCTTTAAGAGTCTCATGCTCTACTGACTGAGCTAGCCGGGCGCCTTGTTCAGGGTCTTTAGTTACAAACACTTGCTGATGGAGGTGGTGGTTATGATTCTTGACTAATTTAGTCAAGAGAAGGAATTTTTTACAGTCTTAAAGGAAGACATGAACACAGAAACCTCAGAAGGTGCTGGATGGGTCTGTCTGGGAGTCATGGGGCAGGCATTCCTCAGTTAACCTCTGGGGCTGATCTTTGTGAGACCATGTTCTTTGGAAGAGTCAGCTTTTGGGGGAGAGTCTAGAACCCATGGGCCGCTCTTTGCCAGGGTGGCTTCTGCCACTGAGAGTGCTGTAAGGAAATGCTGGCTGGTGAGCCAGGCCTGTGTGGCCAGCAGTTTCTGAGGCCAGAGACACATGGCAGTGAGAGCTGTCAGGATGTTGCCAGACTCCTGCCTCTGGGTTGCCTTTCAAATATTCCTGGGAGGGCCATACATTTCTTTTATCATTAGAAAATGAAAAATAAGCCCTGAGCAAAGGTAGTTAGTTACTAAGGCAGGAGCATGGGGAGTAAGTGAGGTGTACTATTAAGTGGAAACAACTGAATTAGAATCAACTCCATGAATGTGAATGTCTGTGGGTTCAGGCTGGATTGGTGCATATCAGAATAAAAATGTGTGTGGTAGAAGTGCGCTGAGTGTTTTTGCTTATAAAATGTTTTCCTTTGTGCATATTTTGCAAAGTAACATAGCTTGGAATACGTTCCTATCAGTTGTGGGATAGGGTGCTACTTCCTTCCAAAAGCATGGCCTGAGGTGGTGCCATAGGTCAGAGTTTTACCACTTGATGTTGGCTTTTAGGTGATACTGGCCCTGGCAGACATTTTTGGTTGTCATGGCTCAGGCTGATGGTGGTGCTAGGGCTGGTGCTACTGGCCTCTGGTAGGTGGAGACCACAGATGCTACTAGGTGTTTTAGAGGGCATGGGAGACCTCCACCGCAGGTACAAAATACCCATTCCACAACGTAAGTGCTAGGGTTGGGAACCATGCTGTATATTTGTGATTTGCCAACAAAAATCCCATCCAGGAATGGTAGAAATGGTTCAGTGTGAATTGTTTTACCAGTTCCTGATAAATGTGAGCTGAAGACATACTGGTTCCTTGGTTAGAGGTTGCTCTGCAGGAAATGCTCCATCCTCATCAAAGTTCTTCTCTTTCTCAAACTGCAGGTTTACTTCTGCAAGGCCAGGCAAAGACCTCTGCTCCCCCTGTGGATTACTTGCTGTACAAGACACCAGCAGTGAGACTTGGAGCTTCTGCACCTGTGACCCGACCCGTCTCATTTCCTTACTTGTATGTGCTGGGGGAAGTTCGTAGCTCATTGGAGCTACTGTTTACGTGGAACTTTTGAGCCATTGTGAGTCAACTAAAGGCTTAGACACTGCTAGCAATGAGCTCCCAAACCCACCCAGGTAAGGCCCGAGTCCTTCAGCCTTAGCAGACAGTGGGCTGTCCTGATTGAGGGGACAGCACATTGCTGTCCTCACAGCCTGCTGCCTGGATCCCAGGCCTTTGTTCTTCTTGATAATGGCGCTGCTGGTTTCTGACAGCACTGTGTGCAGGTGGCTTATTTGTTCTACAGTGAAAGGGGAGCCAGTGAAGACCCAGCAGGACCTGGGCTTCATTTGCATGCCTGTGTGGCCATGGTCATCATGCCTGTGTGGCCATGGCCATTATGCCCAGAGGACAGGGTTGCTCTTGAGTGGGGTGATGTCAAAAGGTCAGCTTTTTTATTCAGCTGCTTGTTATTGGGCTTGGGAATGCTCTGTGATGGCCCTGGCAGAGCCTGGGAGAAGGCCATGTTCTGCACTCATAGACAGTGGCCAGAAGTCACTCTAAGGGTTCTTACTCTGTTACTCTGGGTGCTGTACTAAGTGCTTGACAAGCATTTTGATTTCCCAGCAGCCCTGGATGGTCTTAGAGCTGTGGGGAGGGAGAGCCTTGTCCACATCCACATTACTGGGAATGGTGGAGGGGAACTGGAAGCCACTTGTGTCTGGCCCTCATTTTCAAGTCTGTAGGGAATATATGTGGGCTTTCATGCCTCCTGACCCGGGAGAGTCACAGTTTGCATGAACCTGGGGGGCCTCACCTGTCACACCTTGAAGTGCAGGCCTCCTGTGCGACCACTGGTATGGCTACCCAGCAAAGGTGAACAGAGGTACTTTGCAGCTTTGGCTCTGGGTCTGGCTCTGTGGGGTGGCACAGTGCCTGGGCCCATGCTTCCCGGGTTGCCCAGAGTGCCACATACCCTCTGACTAGGTTGTGATTAGTCTTATCTGAAAGCTGCAGGGGGCAGGGTTCCAGGTTTTATTTAGCCATGAAGACTTTACTGATTCAGATTTTCATATAAAAAATGGCTTATGATCATTGAAGGAAAACATTAAGCACTGTGGACTTGAGTATAGGCTTGAGTGGTGTGCAGCTCTGCCCTCGCCTTGTTGGGCTCTGTGCATATGGAGGTGTCCTCTGTGCTGAAGATGTGAAGCAGAAGGTGTATACACAATTTAATAGTGTGCCTTTCAGTACTTGGGGTTGTGTCTCTTGTTTTTTTCTTTTGTAATGTATTACAAGCACCTTTGAAGTCAGTGTAAATGTAAATCCAGCTTTCTTTTTGTAACTTGTAAGTGAATATTTATGTGGTTGCAGGACTTCATAACAGCTCCAAATTGGTACCAGACATTTATTACATAAATATTTTGTACATTTCTTTAAGTGTATCCACTGGACATAACCCAAGAAGCAGAAGCTAGGTCACTGGCGGTGTGTCTGGTGTCCTTGGTGTGCTATGGAACTGCCCCATACAGTGTCTCTGTTGGCTTCCTGCTCACAGCTTGCAGGAGCGGAGCTTCCCTGCATGTGTACCACAGCAGCATGGGGGATACTATATCTGGTTTACTTTTGTTAGCAGCTGGGGGAACTTAACTCTGTTCATGTTATTGCTTAAAATGGGGGTGTGCATACTTTTGCATGACCAAGTATAGACATAATCAGGTCTTGTACGTGACACCCAAACATTTGAAGAAAAATGTGCCCTTATTATTACTATTTTTTGGCCTGAAGACGTTCAGGTGCATCTATCAAAAGTATATTTAAAATTTTCTCACTGTTTCATATATATATATATATATATATATATATATATATATATATATATATATATATGATCTCAGCTTTATATGTTATTTATATTAACTCGATTTACTTAAGTCAACATAGCTTTGCACTGTTTTGTCTGCTCAATTCTAGGAAAAGTGAATTTTCCCATTGTCATTATACTTGCATAATGCTCTTTTCACATTAACCTTTTATTTTTTTAATTTAATTTAATTTTTTTTTTGAGACAGGGTCTCACTTTGTAGTTCAGGCTGGCCCTGAGCTCACTATGTAGCCCAGGCAAGCCTCGAACTCAGCAATCCTCCTGTCTCTGCCTCCTGAGTGCTGGGATTACAGGCGTGAGCCACCACACCTGGCTAACCTTTTATTTTTGTTTATTTATTTTTGCTCTATATATTTCAGTTTTTTCCCCTAGTGGTTAAAACTTACTGACTATTCTAATGGTATACTAGGTCTCTTTGCAAAGTGCAATGTCTTTCTCTTGATTTAATGTTTATTTGCCTAAAGTTTATTTTGCTTCATAAAAGTATTTCTGCCCTGGTCTTTTTTGGCTAACAGATATTTCCCTATCCACTTATCTCCGACCTTCCCTGACTGCCTTCCTTAAGGCTTATCTGTGTAAACAGAGACAGCTGGATTTTGACTTTTTTCCTCTGGAAGAGTCTTTGCCTTTTTTATGGGGAGTTTCATCCACTGATGTTTATTTCCATCCCTGGCCTGTCTGGGCGGCCTCAGGCCTACTCTCAGGCCACGTGTGCATCCTGCCGCTCACCTACCTGGTCCGACTGGGGAGCAGGTCTGCCTCTTGGCCGGAGCCCCTTCCCTCTGTCTATTGCTAGAGTTGTTTGCTCAGGTCCTGGAGCTTGCTGGGTGTTCTGCTTCTCCTCTAGCCTTTTGGTTTCCTTTGGGGTCTGCCCAGGCCAGACATCATGCCCCACCTGCATTGGCAGTGGTGCCCTGCAGCTCCTTGGGGCTTGGCTGGGGAAGTCAGCTGCACTTGACCTGGATCCTCCATCCTGCTGCTGCGGGGCCTTACTAGTGATTCTGCCTGTTCCCATGATCCCATTGGGTTCGTGGTTTCCAGAAAGTTCTCCATATCTCTCATCAGCTCATGTATGTGATCACCCACTGTGAAATGTTGCTGTAAGGCTTGTCACGGTTTTATTCATATTTTGTCATTTTAATGACTTTTAGGAAAAATAGTAATAATTAATTCTCAATTGCTCAATTTGCTCCCTCTCTTTTCTCTTTTTTTTGTTTCTGGTGCTGGGCATTGAACCTGTAGGCTCTTATGTACTAGACATGTTTGGTTGTTGCTGTCTGTAGTGCCGGTCCTCCTCCTTGGGATCTCCAGTGCCTCCTCTCCTGGCTAGCTCCCAGCCCTCACCCTGGCCTGCCTGGCTTGCCCTTGCCCATCTGCCCACCCACCTGGCGCAGGTCCTGCCTGCTTGTCCTGCTCCTGTGTGGCCTGGTGCCATGCTGGTGGGCCGTCTGCCCCAGTAAGTCCAGCCACCACTGGGTTCCTTTGTTCATGTTGATGGTGCAGTTTGGCTCTGCCCTGGTGATAAAGTGGCGTTTTGTTTGATGTGTGTAACTCTTGTCTGCCTGTTTTCCTTTAAACTCCCTCTGCTGCTGGGTGGGGTATACGTTATGATTTTATTGCTGTTCTTTCTGAACTTCACCAGAGCCAGGCCCTGGCTCTGACGTAAAAGCTGCTTAACTGCTGGGATTTATTGCTCTAAATAACTGTTTCTAATGGTGTGAGGAGCCTGAGGAAAGGGCTTGGATTGACTTAGCTTGTGAGAACTCCTCTTTAGAAAGAGATTCTGTAATGTGCTCTGGCCCGACCCTGCACTGCAGACCTCTCCCTGCTGGGATGTGCGGGGGCAGGCCAGAATGAGTTCATAGGGCACAGAGCCTTTGCCTTGAAGGCAAGTTCCTGGCATAAACCCAGGGAGTTGGGATGGGCGCCCACGTGGCAGCTGCTCCTGGTTTCTTATCCCTTCCTTTGTTTTCCTCTAATAACTGATTTTCCTCATCCTTCCTTGGGGTTAAGTGTGTCTGGGATATTGGTGTCTTGACTGGCTACTAGGAAGACCAGACGGTGTACCTAGCTGCCCATCTGACACTGCCCCTTCCCTCTGGTGAGTCCATCTCCCTCTCCAGAGCGGGCTTGCATAGAGAGTCTCATTGAGAGGTAATGTGATCTCACAGAGCCCACAGTAGACTGCTAGGACATGTCTGTGGCCACCCAGATGATGGCCTTGATAGATGAAAACAGGTTGAGCAGGACCAGCACGAGGCATCCTGTCTCTCCCTGGGTCTCAGCCAGAGGGCTGGGTAGTGTTTAAAAACAAAGTCACCATTTTGGGAAAACTTTGTATAGTTCAAGATCAGTTCTTCAACTCAGGCCATTCTCTTGTGTCTCAGTGTTCTGTTTGTGTGAAATACCCCAATCACATGAAATCAGCCAATACAGTAACAGGATGATTGTAGGTCCAGGGTCCTCTGACTTCTACCAACCCTTGTAAAGGTTTATCCCATGTGTCACTGCCCTTGGGTTGAGCTGAGCTGGGGGCCTTGGGTCCCTTCAGTCTTCCTGCTGTATTATTCATTTACTTCATCTCAAATCTACGTTTCTGTCAACCAAGGTTGTTATGCATTAACGTAGAAATTAACTAGTAGGGTAAAGTTCTTGCACCTTTAAATTGTGCTCTGCCATGGTGGATGTTTCAGGAGTACTGTCATTTTTAAGGGAAGACGATGAATTCTGTAGGCTGTGGTTAACATAGATACTGATTCTGAGTTGCTGGTGGCAGAACTCTGGTGGCCAGAGCTCTGCTTGGGCGTGGCAGTAACTGCAGAGCTGAGTGGTTGTGGATGGGGCTGACCCCTTAGCAGGCACTTGCAGGTGGCTGGGCAGCCAGCAGCATGATGCCCAGGACCTTTGCAGGGTGCAGGACCAAGTGGAGAAGATGGGGAGTAGCTAGCAGCAGCTTCATGACTCGCCATCCAGGGAGACAGAGGGGAGTCTGGTAGCTGGCAAGCTGAGGCTCAGGACAGCCAGGATATGGGTGGCCTATTGCTCCTTCCATGCTGTCAGAGGTCCTGTTAGCTTTTCCTTGTGACATTTGCTTATGCTTTTTGGAGGTTTCGGGTTGGTCTGCTCCCTCATTTTAGGCTGTGGAGAGAGAAGCATCAGAGAGACAGAAAAAGTGGGGGAGAACCCCTGGAGAGGTGAGCTGAAGACAAGATGTGCCCCCAAGTGGCACACACCCTGGGACCCACTGCCTTTTGAGGCCTCACCCGCAGGGTTTCTATCCCCTCCCAGTGTCACCTCAGTGGAGCCCTGAGGCCAGTCACCTTCCACTGCCTGCCTCAGACAGCTCAACTGTAACAGAGATGCCCCCGCTGTTGGGGCTGAGGTGAGTGGGCGCACGGATCGTCTGCTTCCTGAAGGGAAAGCTCCAGCCTGCTCCAGCCTTCCTGATGCCGCCCACAGCAGCCTTCCCAGCACAGGTCCTTGTTTTCCTCCCAGTGCTGTGGGGCAGCGTGCAGCTCTTGCTTGATTCTGACTACCCTGCTTCTCCGTGCCTTCATTATCTGGGTTCTTAATCAGCCAAGGTTTGTTCTGGAAATCATGTCGACAGAAGGACTCATTTTTCAAGCTACTTTTTTCTTCAGTCCTCAAATTGTGTTTTGTCTTTTAAAAATCACGAATACTCATTCCCTATGAAGAGCTCAGAAAATTCGCTGTCAATGGAACATTGATGGTTTGTTTTGGCAATTCTCTGAAAATTCTTATACAGTTTGTGGAACATTTGCATTTGTGTCCTTTTTTTCAAAGCCCCATTGTTGAAATGCAAATTTTTGAGTTCTGAGATGCTGAATGTTGGATGATTAATGATATTGAAATTTAAGAATGAACTCCTGGTATGTATTTGACACAGAAAACCCAGTATGAGAATCATTAGAAACCATTGAGCTCAGCTTGGCAGTGGAACAGAAAGGCTGTAATTGCGGCGCCTGGCGGTGGGGGAGGTCGTACGTGGACAGGTGTGCGGATACACAGCCGCCTGCAGACACTGGGCTGTGCGAGGCTGGGCACAGCACCAGCCCGGGAGCTGCCTGTATTTAACCATGATGTTAAAACTCACAGTAATAATAAATCAACATCGATTACTTGCTTACTTCCAAGTCAACCCTGCTGTGCTTTTAAGAGACCAAAATGAATAGCAAGTTCATTCTGAGTTGTGCTTTCCAGTTACTCCATTTGTGCCGCGTGATAAAGGGTTATCACGAAGTGGGCTGGAGCAGATCACTCAGAGCATGACTGTGGGAACCAGTTTCCTGCCATCCAGGGCCTAGGCTGGAGCAGGACACCACCTTGGAGGCTGGCCCGACACTAGATGCAGGTTCCAGTTTCTGAGGGTGTGCATCTCTCTGGGGCCCAGGTAGACCTCATCCTCCTACAGCACGGAGTGTGGCAGGCTGGGCTGGCAGTGGCAGCAAGCCTTCTGACCTGGAGAGATGGTAGCACACAGAAGCCGCCAGAAGGGAAAAGGGGCTCCATGAGGGACGTGAGGCTCCATGTGAAGAGCAGGGATGGAAGCTGGCTATGCTGTCCTAGCCCAGGGATGGCAAGGTTCAGCCAGGTGGAGAGAGATGGCATGTGCCTGTGACCCCCTCCCCTCCATTCCGAGGCCTCTGTCCTGTGGTCATGTGGGAAAGAGTCCTGGTTGTCAGTGGCCTTGCTCCCTTTCCTGTGCCACATACCTGGTCTCACTGTGGGTCTTGGCGAGCCCGAGTTTGGCTGTTCCGGAACGTTGGGCTGTCGCAGCTCTATGCTGGGATGTGCATGGTTGTGTGGTCCTCCTCTGAGCTCTCTTTGCCGGTCCTTAGAAAGTCAGAGATGTTGACTGGATGCCTGGCATACCAAGTTAATTTAGAGATTTTAGTTGAAACTTTTCATTTTACTTCCACTCAGTAGTCTTCTGTTTGCATATTTCATGAGAACATGGTAAGAAATGGACACAGGAAAACTGAAACAGTTTAGGCAAAAAAAAAAAAAAAAAATCAAATGAAGGAAATAATCTTCCTAAGCTCATGTTCTGGCTTTGTGTTTTTGAACTGTGTTGTTTTTAGCCACTTAGAGATAGTGGGGTTCCGGCCTCTGGGGAGAAGTGGTGGTCAGCAAGAGAAAAGGCCACCATAGTGAGGTGTGGTAGTTTCCCGTCTGCCCTTCCCTCCCTCCCCATCCAGGGCAGACCATTGACTTGTGACAAAATAAAGTTGGCCCCTCAGGGAGCCAGCCCCCAGTGAACTGGCAAGGAAGCACAGGAGAGTGCCTTGCTTGTGGCCTTGTCCTTGGGAGGCTGCGGTGCCTCCTGGGCCCAGCAGTCTGCGCTGGTTTCGTTTCTGCTGGACTCAGGCTCAGTATCTTCTGTGCCTCTACCCCTGCCCCATGCCTTCTGCCTCTTTGGACCCAAAACCACTGTGCTTTCCACTTAAGGACCAGAGCTTGTAGGTCTGGACTTGGTTTTAGAGCTTTTGGGATTTAACTATGAAAAGCAATGTTCAATCTAATAACCCTTTTCTAATGCTTACTACTCTTACTCTCTACATGGGGAGGTAGTCGGAGAGCTTATGTAGAAGTGCTGTTTGTGTGTGTATTTAAAATGACATACATAGATCAATACTTTTTTCCTATGTGAAATGACATTGATGAAAACTACGTGAAGTTAATTTAAGTGTCTTGACATTCATTATTTAATGTCACTAACTGGGCAGTTTTTATTGTGCAGCTACACTCTCATAAGGTCTGAATTACCTCTTTGATTCACTGTGCTGGGATTTGCTGTTGTCCAGCCTTTGCCTCAGAGCCCTTCACAAAGTCTTGATAGGTGGCAGGTTTGTTTTAAAACTTCAAACTCGGGCCGGAGGTTAGCTCAGTGGTTCCGGCGCCTGCCTCGCAAGCGCAAGGTCCTGAGTTCGATCCCCGGTAACCACATATAATGCTGGGCGTGGAGACACGCCCACCAACAATCAACACTGCATACCACAATGCCGAACGTGGTGGGTCACGCCTGCAATCCCAGCACTCGGGAGGCAGAGACAGGAGGATTGCTGAGTTTGCGGCGGCTTGCCTGGGCACCATAGTGAGCTCAGGGCCAGCCTGAACTACAAAGTGAGACCCTGTCTCAAAAGCAAAAAAAAAAAAAAACTTCAAACTCAAGTCACTTTTAGAAGACTGCTGCTTATCTTCCAGTTATTTTTCTGCTGCCTCTGCCCTTTCTACTATTATAAACCATTGTAGGCTGGATAAATTGTAAGCCACAGAACCATGTAGCTCATTGAAAAACCAGTACACTGGTGTCTGGTGAGGGCTGCTCTCTGGTCCATCCAGGCCTACTGGAGGGTGGTAGCACCCCTTACTGGCACCCTGAGGCTGTAGTCCTCACGATTTACCCACTTGGCAACACCCTGCTCTGTGATAGTTCATGGTGGGCAGTGGGACAGCAGCGTCCAGGTCTTACACAGGTACCAGAGCCGAGCGCAGCCCCACGGTGTGGGAGTTTGGGGCTCTGTTTGGGCTAGCACTCACTGCCAAGGTTGTTCCTCTTTTGAGTTCTCCTCTAAGAAGCCCTTTCTTCTTGGTGACTTGTTGACTCACAGCACTGGTGAACTTCTGTTGGAGTTCAGAGAAAGCCATGGAGTCTGTTCTTAGTGCAGTGGATTCCCTTGCTGCTGTAGAGCCTTTCTGATCTCTTGCCTTGGGAGCCAGCATGTCTGGTAGCACGCTGCAGAACCCTGATGCTCTGCACTTTCTCCTTCACACAGCATCAGTCCGGTCAGGCACTGGACTCATTCTCAGTCTAGGTCCCTGTGCTAGGTGGACACAGTGCAGACCTGCCTGCCACAGGCTCGTGGAGGTGCCCCAGTCTCATGGGCCATCAAACACAAGAGTGCCGCCACCTGATTGTGCTCTCTTGCTCCCTACACTTACTGGGGGGCTAGGGAGGAGCAGGGTTTTTTTTCTTTTCTTTTTTCTTTCTTTTTTTTTTTATGAAAATGATTTTTTAGAAAATTTTAAAAGGTGCTAGGGGAAACTGGATGAGTGGAGAGCAGTTTTCATTGGGAAGTTTGTGAGATGCAGAGCTTTGCTTTGTGTAGCCCTAGGTTCTCTGAATTGGTGGTGATGAATAGAAACGGAAGGTCCCCCATTGGGGTTTCCCTGAAGAAAATATATGGTATGTGTTGGCAGTCACCATTTCTAAGTGACAGGGTGGCTGTGATGGCAGAGATGTGGCAGTGTACACAAACAAGCCAGTGTTCTTAGCTGTTGTTACATGTAGTCTGGCCTGGGCCTGTCTGCATGTTTATTCCATGGGCCTCTCATGTAGGCCTCAGCGGAAGCCAGTTGTCCTGTTGCTCTTCTGTTCCTGGAAAGCTCACTCTGCGCACACAATCAGGGCCCATGCTGTATACATCCTGTCTCCTCTGCTGTCTTATGTTTGGGAGCAGAAGTTGGCTCTAATTGGGTCTATAGATGTGCTGTTAATTCGTCCTTATTCTTGGAAGTGAGTTGGGAGTTCAGAGAAAGAGCCACAAAATGACAAACCCAGCAGTGGTTATCTGACGTGGTTGCTAATCACTACAATGTGTAATTAAGACAGAACCATTTGATTTCCCTGCTTTCCAGGTTTGGGCTTCATTTTGTTTACTCTTGTGAGTCCTGCTTTCTTGCTGTTAGAAAGTTTTGCAGAAGTAGCCAGCTTTGGTGGACCTCTCTGGGAATGGAGCTTCTATTGGTGGAACGGTGGCATAGGTTAGGCAGGGTCTTGGTATATACACCTTCCACCTTCCCAGAGCTGAAGGCTGGTTCTGCCTGTGAGGACAGCCAAGGCCCATGTACTGGAGAACAGTATGATTCTGGAGAACAGCAGCTTATGCTACTCCCTTTGGACTGCTCATGCGACAGCAAGCTGTTCAGTAGAACCAGTTGAGTGGGCTGAGGTATGTTTATCCTAGGCCTTGAGTTCACAGCACATGTTGTATGACGAGAATAGTACTTTACCCTGTGGCCTCCTCCCAGTCAGAACCCCAGTTCTGGTAGAGGTACATCCAACACTACACCTGCCCAGTCCTCTCCCTACCCTGAGGTCATTGTCAGAAGCAAGGCTGAGAAAGTGTCCCAGCCGAGAGGCAGTGATGTGATTCCTGGTTGGGATCCTGGAGCTAAGAGGCTTAGGAAGTCCGAATGAACTCACGATTGCAGCCATTGGTAATGTGACAGTGTGCCTAGTGATAGGGAGTGTCACTGTGGGGCTGTGCAGTCCACTAACTGTGGGGTGTGTGGGAACTCTGTGTGCTACCTACTCAATTTTTAGTAAAGTCTCTTCATGAAATAGGAAATCTAATGCTCATTATTTCTTCACAGTCATGTAGTACAGGTACTCCATCACCTATCTTTTTATTTTTTTTTTTTTGAGACAGGGTCTTGCTTTGTGGTTCAGGCTGGCCCTGAGCTCACTATGTAGCCCAGGCAAGCCTGGAACTCAGCAATCCTCCTGTCTCTGCCTACCGAGTGCTGGGATGACAGGCATGAGCCACCATGCCCGGCACTCCACCACCTATCTTTTAACTTTTTTAAAAGCAAGACCTTTTTATGGTTGCAGGTAGGTATGAGTTCATATCTCACAAGTCACTAGTGGTAGATATGCGGTTGTTTTCCTTCTTTCCATGGAGCTCTTGCAAATGTAATGTCCCCAAAAGCTCCATTGCAAAGGATGGTTGAACTGTCACAGCATGCAGAGGTGCACAGACAGGAAGTGCAGCTTGGTGAGCTCTCACTGGAGGGAACGTCTGAGTCCCTGCTACCTTCCTTCTCAGTTGTCCCACTCGTTTGCCCCCAGGAACCACTTTTCTAGCTTCTAACACCTTAGTTTTCTAGGTTTTGCAATGTATATGATGGAAGCTGTGTACTGTTTACTCCTTTTGTGTAGCTTCTTTCAGCAGTTTGTGAGTTTTGTCAGCATTGTAGCTTATGGCAATAGCCTGTTCACTTCCATAGTTGTATAATATTTCATTGTGTGAGTCTGTCACAAATCATTCAATTGTTGCTGGCATTTAGGTGATTTCCAGTTTGGGATTATTCCCTGCACTGCTCTGTAATTCTTCTAGCTAAGTGTGCATTTCCTTTAATAAGGTACATCCATGCCAAAAAGTTCCTCATATTGATGGCACCAGTTCAGCTTTGACTTACTGTGGAAGAGTCCGTTTGTTTCACTTGCTCCATTGTCACCAGTATTTGGTACTATCATTCTTTTTCATCTTAACTGCTCTGTTTAATTTGTATTTCCAAGATTTCAAAAGATATTGAGCACTTGATGTGTGAATTGAGAAATCAGATGTCTTCTTTGGTGAAGGGCCAGTTCTGCTCCTTTAAGAAATCAGTGTGTCTTTATTTTTCACACTGATTTTTAGGAGCTATTTGTGTAGATTGGATATGCATCTGTTTTTGGTTGTTTCTCTTGCATTTTTTATCAGTGTGTAAGTTGCCTTTTCTTTTTCTTACTGGGTCTTTATTGATGAATAGTTGTTTTCAATTTTAACTTGGTCCAATTTTTTTTTCTTTTTTTGAGACAGGGTCTTGCTTTGTAGTTCAGGCAGGCCCTGAGTTTACTATGTAGCTCAGTCAAGCCTCGAACTCAGCAATCCTCCTGCCTTTGCCTCCCGAGTGCTTTGATTATAGGCTTGAGCCACCAAGCCCGGCATTTGGGGTATGTGGTAGTGATTGCCAGTGGGTGTGAGTCACCATGCCCAATATCATATCATTGTATGTGGTTACCAGATCGAACCAGGGACCTTGCGCTTGCTAGGCAGGTGGCCGAACCACTGAGCTAAATCTCTAGCCCACTTGGTCCAATTTTTTAGTTTTTTTTTGTGCCTACCTAAAGGTGATGATATTCTGCATTATTTTAGAGATGTTTCATCATTTTAATACTCACAAATAGGTCTATGGTCCATTTGAGTACATATATATATATATATATATATATATATATATTATGTGTGTGTGTATATATATATACACACATGTAGGCACATACACAGACATACACATACGTACACAAACACATGTATACACACATATATGTACATACACATATGCATACATAGACACCTAGATATGTATGTAGGTATATACAGTTCAGTGCTTCAGTTCATGAATGGTTCTGTTTGCAAGCAATAGCAGTGCAATTCACAAACAAAAAGGCTGAGTAAAATTTGGCTTCCATTCGCAAACTCCATATTGTATATAAAACATGACCACGGGCATTTTCCTTACCAAATAAACGCATCAGTCCCCTCAAAATCATTGAGGAAGTTGAGTTTGTGAATCAAGGCACTAATGTATATGTTTGTATATGTACATATGTTTGTATTTATATGGAAGTATGTTGTAGGGATTAGTAACTTTCCACTTGGATATACTATTTTATAATTTTGTGATTTCTGTGCTTTCTTTTATGGCATGCATTGCCAGTCAGCATATGTTTTTACATATATGGGTCTGATTCTGGAATTTATTCTGTTCACTGTTCTACTTGCCTACCTGTGTACCAACAGAGCACTATCTTTTTTTTTTTTTTTTTTGAGACAAGGTCTCGCTTTATAGTTCAGGCTGGCCCTGAGCTCACTGTAGCCAAGGCAAGCCTGGAATTCAGCAATCCTCCTGTCTCTACCTGGCGAGTGCTGGGATTACAGGCGTGAGCCACCACGCCCGGCACTGTGGGATGTGGTATTGATTGCTGGTGGGCGTGAGTCACCACACCCAACATTGTATGTGGTTAGCCGGACTGGACTCAGGGCCTTGGGCTTGCAAGGCAGGCGCTGGAACCACTGAGCTAAATCTCCGGCCCCAGAGCACTATTTTAACTAACTGTAGCTGTGTGATTAATCATAGGGTCTTCCAAGTTTTGTTTGAACTTTGTAAATGTTGTTTCTCAGCCTTTTGTGTTTCCACGTGAGTTTTAAAATCAGCTGTACAATTTGAACAGAATTCCTCCTATAGTCTTTATTGAGATTATGCTGATTTGTTCTCGATATAAATTCATACGGCATTTTCCAATCTCTGAGTGTGATATATATGTTTTTTTTTTAGGCCATGTTACATTTCTTTCCGTCCATTTTGTAGTTTTCATAAGAGAGTTGTTTCTATTTCTTTTGTTAGATTTACTTTTAGGGGTACTTATGGGTAGAGGGAGAGTGTGTGTGTTTGTTGTTTTGTTCTTAAAGTTTCATTTTGTGCTTGTGATGATATTTAAAAGTACTATTAATTTTTGTATAGTTAACTTGTCTCTAGAAACTTTGTACATTTTGCTTGTTAGTCATACCCTTGTACTTGACTGATTTAAAATTCATTGGATATGGTATCCATTACATTTTGACCTGAAAATTTTCTCTTGGTACTCGTTTGTTCAGTATTGGTCATGCAAGCTAGAATATGTGGTGCCAGGATGTCACTTAACCTTGTGACTTGCTACCCCTTTCAGTTTGGTACTCTGTTTTGGTATTCATGCCTGGAAGTACTCACATACCACTGAATACTAATTTATCTGTGGGTTCTTTTGTTTAAAATTTAAATGTATATATCTATGGATAGTTAATGTATTATTTCTTTTTAACTTTTTATGTTTTTCTTGCTTGCCACCCTGTCTTGACCTTCAGTGAAAGCTTGACAACACTAGTGATAGTGAGCATCAGGGTCTTATTAGAATATCAAGCGACAGTTTTCAGTATTTCATCATTGTGCATAAAATTTGTTACATGTTTTGTGTAAATAGTTTATCCCTATTGGTTTTTACTTTGCTAGGAGTTTTTTCTCTTGAGTAGGATTTGAAATATAAGGTTTGTGAAATTGGAGGTGCTTAATCTTTTTCAGTCTACAAAAATGGTTCAGCTTAATATATTAGTTTTTTTTGCATCTATTAATCATAGATTTCTTGTTTATTTGATTGATGTGATAATTTTCTTGATTGTTTTGAATGTTAATCTAACTGTACATTTCTATAATAATGATTGTAGTATATAGATGGTCTGTAATGTAAAAACTGTTTCACTTAGGATTTTTTGGTGTCAGACTGATGTAAAAGCAGTATGTATTTAGTAGAAACTGTAGTCTTTTGTTTTTCAGTTTTGCTTTGGTCTCAGATTAGTGAAATATGGCATAATAGAGCTGGGAGCCAAAGCCCACAGGCACCCATAGGATTGTACAAGTAAATAAACGGCACTGTCCACTGTGGTGTGAAGCTCAGATGTTGAGGCGTTTTGGTGTATTTGGTGCTTTGGACGTGAATGCTTTAGTGTATGATTGGTGTACTGAGACAGACTCATTGTGAGAGAATCTATATGTAGATATATTTAAATATACTGCTTGATTTGTTGTGCTTGTATTCACTTTTTTCATCTAAAACCAGGAATGAAATAACCTCTAATTTTCTTTTCTTGAAAATCCTTGGTTAAGTTTTCATAGTAAGGTTATGCTGCCTGCTTAAATATGATGAAGGTTCCCTCTTTTTCTGTTCCTTGGATCAACAACATTTTCCCATAAACAGACGGTAAGTATTTCATGCTTTATGAACTACGTATTATCCCTTTCACTCTTTCTCTCCTTCCCTCTCTCTTTTTCTCTCTCCTTTTCCCTCGCTCCTTCCTTCCCTTTGCTGTTTTACTCCCCTCCTCTTCTCCTTCCCCTCCTCTCCCTTCTTTTCTTTCCTTTCTTCTGAACAGTTGGGCTCTTTGATCTTAACGATAAACTCCACTGGATCAAGAGACTGATGAAGAGGTGATTGGTTGGAGAGGGCACTAGCCTGATCAGTGGCTACCTATTCATAAGTTCATACTGAATGGACTGTTAGGAGGGCCTAATTGGAGAAAGTAGGTCATGGGGGCATGATTTGGGGACAGATTCTTGTTCCTGGTCACATCATTTTGTGTTCCTCCTCTGCCTTTTGCTTCCCACTTGCCACTGATGAACAGCTGTTATCTATGGTGATATTTTTGCCTCGAGCCAGCCATCTGTGGACGTTTTGGTGTATTTGGTGCTTTGGACGTGAATGCTTCTGAAATATGAGTCAAAATAAAACATTTCCTCCTTTAAGGTGTGTGTGTTAGGTATTTTGTTCTAGTAACAACAACAACAAAACAAAGTAAAAATGTGTTTTATTTTGTAGGTTGAACAAAAGAATTAAACCTTTGAAGAGTTCATATAAGATATTATTTCCTAAATATTTGGAAGAATTTATCAGTAAGCCAACTTTGGGGTTTTCTTTATGGGAAAATTTGTAAATCACACCCTGAACTGATCTAGCATTACGTAGATTTTCTGTTTTGTGTATGTTTATGTCAGTTTTTATGTATTTTATATTTTAAATTTCTTTTTGTTATATCAGAATCTTCAAATGTATTAATATAAAGATTTGTAAAACTTTCTCATTTTTAAATATATATAGTATTTGTGGTAACATCCCTTCCTCATTCCTGATTTTTAAAATTGTTTCTCTTCATTGTATTTCCTGGGAGTTTATTACTTGTATCAATATTTTAAAGAACCACATTTGGTTTTCTTTGTTTCTCTATACTTAATTTTAAAAAATCAATTTCTATTCTTAACTTTTGTTTGCTTTTATCCTTCAGATTGAATTGCTTGGTCTTTTTTGACTAAGATACATATGTTGAGCACAACTTTTTTCACTTTTGTAATAAATATACATTAAGGCTATAAATTTCCATAGCTTTGGCTGGGTTTTATGAGCTTGTCAATGTCATTTTTGTTATAACTCAGTTTAGAATATTATCTGATTTCTTCTTTCATCTGTGGGTTATTTAGAAATGTACTTTAAAATTTCACACTTTTATGGATTTTCTAGTATTTTGCTTTTTTGTGATTATTATTATTTAATTAATTAATTTTTTAAATTGAATTCTTTATTGGTACAATTTATGTATAGCTCACAATCACACACAACATTGGGGAATTTGTACCAGTATATGACACAAGTTAATTCTCATTTTTACCTGCATCCCTACACACCCACAACCCCCCACCCCTTATATACGTGCTCCTGTATTTTCTTTTGGAATCATATTTATTCTTTCCTCTCATTACGTTCCCACACCAAATTCCCTTTGGATGTTTCCTATTTTATAAAAACTGTCATACATTCTAGAACTCATTTACATCTATAGGTTCTTATACCAAAGAAAAGATCCAGTATTTGCATATCTGTGATCTGTTTATTTCACTTATTAGTGTGTCCTCCAGGTGTATCCATTTGCACATAAATAAATGAATCTTGTCATTTTTATGGCAGAGTAATACTCCATTTTAGAAAAAAACCCCACATCTTCTTTATCCAGTCTCCAGTTGATGGGCAATTGGGTTGTTTCCAAGATGGGGCTATCATGAACTGAGCTGCTATGAACAAGGGTGTACAAATGTCTTTCCAATGTGATTTTTAAAATTCCTTTGAGTATATTCCTAGCAGGGTCTAATGGGACCTCTAGTCCTAGTTTTCTGAGGAATCTCCACACAGATCTCCACAATGGTTGCACAAGTCTACAATTCCACCAATAGTGAAGAAGGGTTCCTTTCTCCCCACAGCCTCACCAGCATTTATTGTTTGTTGATTTTGCGATAGCAGCCATTCTTTGTGGAGTGAGATGAAATCTCAGGGTTGTTTTCTCATCTGCATCTCTCGAATGACCAGTGATGTTGAACATTTCTTCATATGCTTCTTGGCTGCTTTGACTTCTGCCTCTGAGAAGTGTCAGTTCATTTCAGATGTCCATTTTTGAATTGGGTCTTTAAACTTGGGGAGACTGATTTGTTTAAGTTCTTTATATATTGTAGATAGTAGCCCTTTGTCTGACAAACAGCTAGTTAAGACTTTTCCCCGTGTTGTTGGTTGTCTTTTAGCAGTGCCAGTGACTTCTTTTGTTGTGCAGAAGCTTTTTAGTAGGATGAGATCCCATTTGTTGATTCTTTCTGCTAGTTCTTGTGCTATAGAGGTTTTATTCATGAAGTCTCTGCCTAAGCCAGTGTCTCCAAGAATTTTACCTAACCTGTTTTCCAGCAGGCTTATTGTTTCTGTTTTAATGTTTAAGTCTTGAATCCATTGTGATTCTAGTTTTGTATATGGTGAAAGAGATAGGTCTAGCGTTAGTTTTTGGCAGGTGAAAGCCTAGTTTTTCCAGCACCATTTGTTAAACAGGCTGTCTTTCCTCCATTGAGGATGTTTGGGTCCTTTGTCAAAGATAAGGTGGCTTAGTGTATCTGGAGTTGTTTCTGGATCTTCTAGTCTATTCCACTGGTCCTTGGTTCTGTTACTTTGCCAGTACCATGCAGTTTTTAATTACAATAACTTTATAGTTGAGTTTTAAGTTGGGGATTGTAATACCCCCTGCCATGTTGTTGTTGCTTAGAATTGCTTTTGCTATTCTAGGTCTTTTGTGGTTCCAGATAAGTTTTTGTATTATTTTCTCTAGCTCTGTGAGGTATAGTGTTGGAATTTCAATTGGAATTGCATTGAATCTGTATAGTAGTTGTGGGAGTATAGCCATTTTAACAATGCTGGTTCTCCCTACTCCCAAATAAGGGATGTCATTCTATTTTCTGATATCCCTTTCCATCTCGTTTTTCAGAGTTCTGGGTTTTGTGAGCTTGTTAATGTCATTTTCATTATAACTCAATTTAGAATATTATCTGATTTCTTCTTTCATCTGTGGGTTTCATCTTTCACCTCCTTTGTTAGATTGATTCCTAGATATTTCATTTTTCTGGGTGCTATTGTGAAGGGGATTGACTCCCCAGTTTCTTTTTCAGTGAGTCTGTTGTTTGTGTAGACAAAGGCTGTTGATTTTTGAGCATTGTCCTTGTATCCAGCTACACTATTAAATTTGGTAACGAAGTCTAGCAGTCTTTTGGTTGAGTTTTTAGGATCTTCTATATAGCGAATCATATCATTGGCAAATAATGACAGTTTAACTTCTTCCTCTCCTATCTTTATTCCTTTTATATCTTTGTCTTGCCTGATTGCTATGGCTAATGTTTCCAGCACTATATTGAACAAGTGTGGTGACAGTGGGTATCCTTATCTTGTTCCTGATCTTAGTATAAAAGGTTTCAGTTTTTGCCCATTAAGTATGATGCTGGCTGTTGGTTTCTCATAAATAGCTTGTATTAGATTGAGATAAAGTCCATCTATTCTGATTCTCTGTAGGGTTTTGATCATGAATGGGTGTTGGATTTTGTCAAATGCTGTTTTTGTATCTATTGAGTTGAACATGTTTTTTTTTTCCTTGAGTCTGTTAATATAGGGTATTACATTGATTGATTTACATATGTTAAACCAGCCTTGCATCCTTGGTATAAATCTGACTTGATCAGGATGTATGATTTACTTGATAACTCTCTGTGTTCTGTTTGCCAGTATTTTATTGAGGATTTTGCATCAATGTTCATTAGAGAGATTGGCCTGTTTTTAGAGCTTTCTTTTTTGGTGGGATCTTTCCCTGCCTTTGGAATCAAGGTTATGGTTGCTTCAAGGAATGATTTGGGGAGTATTGCTTCCCTTTTGATTTCATTAATAAGATTGAGAAGTAGTGGCATTAACTCTTCTTTAAAAGTTTTGTAGAATTCAGCAGTGAAGCCATCAGGACCAGGGCTTTTCTTTGTTGGTAGGTTTTTTTTTTTATTACATTTTCAATTTCACAGATTGATATCTGGTTGTTTAACATTTTTATATCCTCTTCTTTCAGCTTTGGAAATTCTAGGAATCTATCCATTTCTTCTAGATTTTCCATCTTTTTGGAGTTAGTATTTTGCTTTTTGTAATTATTTCTAAAATACTTTTTCTGTGGTCACTGACATTATTATACATCATTTCAGTTTCTACAAATTTTTGTGTTTTGCTTTGTTTTTGACCAGTCAATTTCATAAGAGCTTTCAGTGGCCTTGAAGAAAGTCAACTGCCAAGACCTGTCAGTTCAGTCAGGTTTGTAATCCTGCTGCTCAGCTCTTATACCTCCACCACTTCTTCTGATTTCATTCTTACTCGGCATGGGATCCTACTGTCACCAGCCTCAACTGTGGAATAGTAGTGTTCCTGTTTTTAGAATTGGCAGGTTTGGGCCAGAGATTTAGCGCCTGCCTCGCAAGTGCAAGGTCCTGAGTTGGATCCCAGTAACCACATACAATGCTGTGTTTGGTGACTCACGCCCACCAGCCATCAATACTACATCCCACAGTGCCGGACGTGGTGGCTCACGTTTGTAATCCCAGCACTTGGGAGGGAGGCAAGAGACAGGAGGATTGCTGAGTTTGAGGCTTACCTGGGCTACATAGTGAGCTCAGGGCCAGCCTGAACTACAAAGCGAGACTCTGTCAAAAAAAAAAAAAAAAGAATTGTCAGGTTTTTGCCTTTATATATTTTGAAGCTATTTTAAGCCCACACAAACTTAAGGACTTTTTTAAATTACTGTGAAATGCTCATCTTTCTCCCCTTTGCCCTGCCTAAGTTCCAATCAAGTTAGGCTTTCTGTGCAGGCTGGCCTGGTCCTCGCTGTCCCCCTCCTGGTGTCTGACTCTCTCTGTGCCCACTCCCCAGGGAGCCTGGCACATTGGCTGGCCCTGACTCCATGTTTGTGCCAGGATTCCTGTTCTGTCTGGGCTGCTGCATTCACCCTTGCTCCCGCTTGCGGGTCAGCTCCTGCAGTAACAGGCCGTGGTGCTCTCTTTTGCCCTGGTCTTGTCCCCACAGGTCCCCTCTCCACAGCCCTCAGCCTATGAAACCTGCCCACAGTCTGTCCTGTTGCCCATATTGTTGGCTGGAGGGTTATGATGGGGGTAGAGCACAGGGTTCTGCATCTCCAAGTGGCAGCAGAGCTGAGCCTGGGGGTAGGAGACAGTTTTCAGTGTGGTGATGTGGGCTGTGATTTCTGCTGCCCTTGGCCACTGTACTTCAGGTGCATTGTGGGGATGTCACCTGAACCTGGGCTATCTTTACAGGCTGCTACTGGTCTTTATGGTTCAGGGGTAGCTGCTGGGGCTGTTTTAAAGTAGATTGAGTTGCATCTGTTGCCCTGAGCTGTTCTTACAGCTCCCTCATTCATGTATTTTTATAAGGTGATTTATGTTAGACCTTATAAATGGCATGAAATCTCCTGACCTGGAGGCAGTGGCCAGAGCTGCCTAGCCCCTTCTTGCTTGCTTGTCCCCCAACCCTTCTCCCCTGCTTGGTTTTTACCATTTCACCCAAGTATGAATAAAGAATTCATTCAAGATTTAGCTTGAGATAGACTTTGCTGATTCTTTTTCCTTTCTTTTCTCTTTTCTTTTTTCTGTTTTGTCTCTCCCTTCCCCTCTGCTCTCCTCCCCTGCCCTCCCCCCTCCCCTTCTTTTTCCTTCCCTTCTTTTTTTGCAGTACCAGGAATCAAACTCGGGCCCTTGTATTTCCAAGGTAGATGCGGTACCACTTGTGCTGAATCCCTGGCCTTTGAGCTAGACTTTGATAGCATCGCTTCCCATGCTGCTGGTGCCATGCCTGTGGTGGGACAGTTTTTCATCTCTGGAGGGTCAGCCTGTCAGGAGTGTGGGGAGCGTGACATGATCTCTCTCCCCTTGTTTTTGTCCTTTCTTAAGCTGTGAAGGGTGTTAAATGTCATATTTTTTCTTAGGTCTGCAATTTCATAATCTTCACGGCCAGCAGCAGCCAAGGCCAAAGATTGGAAGTGTGCCACAGGCCAGCACAAGGTGGTCTAGGAATTTCTGTACTTGGGACTGGGGCACAAGTCAAGTTAGCCTTAGTGGCTCTTGTGGGGTGGAGGAAGGTTAATGGGGAGAAGTATTTTATCACATTAAAATTTATATTTTTTATTAGTAACCTATGCAGTTCCTGTAAAAGGCTGGTAATGCATAACATGTTTGCTGTATTACATTTAAACATTATTTTATTCAATACAATTGCTCCTTTAAAGAATTTAAAAATGAGTGTACTTTTATTTACACATTGACTCAGAGACTGCTTAGTTTCAGGGCAGCTAGCATTTTTTTCTGCCTCAGGAGCTGAGGCTGTTTGGCGAGAAGGTCTTCTCATGTTGTAGTGAAGTAGTAATTTTGTTTTAGAAATTGGCTCCCTCCTAAGAGATAGGCAGACATGTACAGGACCCTTCACTCTCTGGGTGAACAGCAGTCTGTTTTCTGGTTGATGGAGAAGAGTTGATTAGAGTGGGGGAGACAATGACAGTCGTGGGTCCAGAGCTGTCACCCTCTTGCAATCCTGATGCCAGGCAGCTGCCACGGTCCCGAGTGGTCTGAGCTCAGCCTTTGGAAGTGTGGCAGAGCTAGTATCTGCTGTGGCTCATGGCTGTTTCTTTGGGACATCGCTTCCCTTGGGCAGGTGACCTCAGGGCAGGACAGTGGGCAGCCTCAGTGGGTCTCTAGCAGGCCACCTACCTGTGCAGCCTGCATGTGGCCTTGAAGTCTACTGCTTGGCTCTGGCCCAAGCCCTCCTGTTGGTCCTGGCCTCTGCCCCTGGGCCTTGGCTCAGAGTGTTGAGAACCATGAGGGCTTCACCTTATAGGGCCAGCCAAGTGGGGCCTGTGGGAGGCAGGCATGTAGCCCAGGCCCTGGTCCTGCCCAGGGACATTACTGTTGCCCTCATCCCAGGAATCTGGGACTATCCTTAGCTGGGCCAGGCCCAGAGTGCCTGGCAAGTTTCAATTTAGTCAGCCTTGTCAGGCTTGTGCCCTTTCTATAAATACAAATAACCTCTGTCCTTCAGTGTTTGAAATTTCAGGATAACTTGAACCTGTGTTTTCAAAACAAATCAAATAAGGGTGTCTGTGTGTGCATTCACCTTCCCTTACTCCAGAGCCCGAGGTCTGGCCTGCAGTCCACCTGCTGTCCCATCTGCAGCTGCTGCTGTGTATGGCACAGGCAGGAGGGGAGACCAGTGCTGAGGCAGCCTCTTTCACAGGGGAGCAGAGGGGAGGGGCACAGAATGAGCAGGGGGAGCCTGGGCCTGGTGTCCCATCCTGTTGGGTGCTGGACCAGCCCGGAAATTATTGTCTTCCACAAGCTTAAAGGTGTAAATCAAACTTAGGCTTCAACTTTCTTCTCTGTTGGTGATTAGAGATGTAAACAGTGTGCCTAAGAAAGAGATTTTACTATAGATGACAAAGATCAGACACTTCCTGTCACTGCTGTAGTAGGACCCACTCTTGGCGGGGGCCCTGGAGTGGTCTGATCTCAGGATAGGATGCAGGGTAGTGTGGCCAGCTGCAGCAGGGCTGGGCAGTGTAGCAAGGTCCCCGGCCCAAGTTTGGGCCCACTCTGCCCACAGCACTGCCTGGGAGTCCTGTGTGTGCGGTAGGAGGAGAAAGCTCAGCTTATGTTCCAGGCCTCAGGCTGGGCAGTGGCCGCCAAGTGGTTTCTTAAAAAGAATTCCTCCTCCCCTGATTAATTTCTGGCATGCTGCACCAGCAAGCTCTTGCGTCAGCAGATCATCACAAGCCCCTGTTGTCTGGGTCAGACATAAACACTAAGCCCAGCTCCACTGCCTCTGACATCCAGCCAGGGCTGGCTGCCCTCGCAGCCTCAGGATGAGCACATGGAGATAGAATCGGCCAGGGACCACTGCCGCTCACAACCAGGTCCTCTCAGAGGGTGCAGACCTGGCACACACCCTGTGCTTGCTAGAGAGGATGCTGGGTAGAGATACGACTTCCTTACTGAAATGTCTGTTGACACTTCCAAGGCTCACCAATAGCATGCTTTACCATTGGGAACATTGCTCCTTCCTGGGTGCTCTGGAGGGTGTAGAAAGGCCCTGGCACAGGGCTCTCCACGGCTCATGCCTTCCTCCCAGGAGCTGAAGAGCTCAGAGATTCAAGTAGGGCCTTTGCTCCTGCACTGTGGGTCTGAGGGTGCCTCTGGGTTGTGTTTGGCCTCCCCTTGTTCTCATAGCTCCCCTAGGTCTGGGACACCTTTGTGTGCTCAGCTGTCGTGAGAAGTGGTCCATGCACATGACGGCTCTCTCCAGTCCTCTAGGGACCAGTGAGTGTGCTCAGCTGGAATGTAGTACTGTGTCCTGTCACGACTCCTCCAGGGCTCCTAGCAGAACTTGGGACTCTAGGTTTTCCTGGGAATCCCAGCAACTAGCAAGTATTACAGTGACTGAACTCTCTTACTGATGAGTGATGGAAAAATTAGAGCTTCCAGGGCCGGAGGGTTAGCTCAGTGGTTCCGGCGCCTGCCTCGCAAGCGCAAGGTCCTGAGTTCGATCCTGGTAACCACATATAATGCTGGGCGTGGAGACTCACACCCACCAACCATCAACACCGCATACCACAATGCTGGGCGTGGTGGCTCACGCTTGTAATCCCAGCACTCCGGAGGCAGAGACAGGAGGATTGCTGAGTTCGAGGCTTGCCTGGACTACATAGTGAGCTCAGGGCCAGCCTGAACTACAAAGCAAGACCCCGTCTCAAAAAACAAAAACAAACAAACAAAAAAAAAAATTAGAGCTTCCAGAGTGTCCTGAAGGAGCTTATGTCCCCAGTGGGTGGCCAGCAGATGCTGGGGGTCACACAGTGGGCCCCAGGGCAGACTCTGGACAGCTGTGTCCAGCCATGCCTTACGTGTTCTGACCCACAGAAAGCCTCAGAGGCAGAGTGGCCTTCAGGGCCACCTCCTTATCCTTTTAGCTAGGTGTTGAGCATCTGATTTCAGGATCTTTGTTTCTGCTTATTTTTACCCATGCACACCAGCTGTAGTAAGGAATACAGTACAAGGGAGGTTCGTGAATGGAAGGTGAATCTGAGCTGTCTGCAGTGCTGATTTTGTGAGTTATGATGAGTAAAGATAGCCCCTGTCTCAGGCAAGAGAGGGTTATCTCAGTCCCGGACATTAGGGCTTAGCAGCAGCATGATCTAGAGCAGCGTGTGTGTACGGAGTGCGTGATCTCTGCATATAGTTCTGGGGAGCAGAGGGTGCTCCTCCAACCTGCACAGTCCCCCTTGTTGATGGGCTGCTTCCTCTGCAAGTGGGGATGCTGGGCTCCAGGGTCAGCCAAGGGCCTGTAGCTTCCTGGGGCTCTGCACACCAGTGTTCTGGGACATGTGTGTAGTGAAGCAGTTGACAGTCATCCTGGGGTATGATTTTCCCAGCAGCAGGTACAGATGGGGCCCCATCCCTGAGTAATGTGGTCTCACTTGCCCTTTGTGACTCCTGCCTGAGTCTGCGGGCCTGGTTTGCTGTTCTTTGGGGCCAGAGCTGGCTGGGAAGGTGTCCACAGTATGGGCAAGGCGGACATGAACGCCACTCCACCAGGACTCTTCTCAGACCAGAGAGGCAGCAAGCTGCTTGGAGCTCCTGTGTCAGCTACCTGGGTTTGAAGACAGACTCATGCCTGTTGTTGTCCACTCCCAAGTGTTCTCTTTTAGCCTTCAAGGTTGTCCCATACCAGTTAATAAAGCAATCCCTTACTTGGACAACTGAGGGCTTCTTAGTCTGTTTTCTAAAATGTTTACCCATCTCTTTGTTCATCATACCTGTTTTCCATTGTGGTAAAATACAAATAATGTAAACGTTACCATTTTCACCATTTTGAAGAGTGCAGTTCAGCAGCATTAAGTGCTCGTACACTGTGCATCCATCACTCCATCTGTCTCCAGGACACTTTCTGTCTTCCCAGACCCAGATACTGCCCCGTCCTACTCTGAGTACCCTTGCCCTCCCCAGGCAGCTCCTTCTCTGTGCCTCTGCAGGTCTCTGTCCACACTGGGTACACACAGTATCTGTCCTCTTGTGCCTGGTTTACTTCATGCAGTGCAGTGTTTCCTGATTCATCCATGTGTGGCATGTGCTATCATTTCCTCCCTGAAAGCTGAATAATACTCCCTTAATGAGTTTGTCACATTCTGCCTAACTGTTCGTCTGTTGATGGACATTTGGGTTGTTTCCACTGTTTGGCTTTTGTGACTATTACTGCTGTGAGCACTGTACATATGTTGAATCCCTGCTTTGAAATCTTGCAGGCATGTATGCCTGGGAATGGAACTGCTGAGTCATGTGATGTTTCTGTGTGTCGTTTTTAAGAAATCACCGTGTTTTTTACTGAACCATTTTATATTTTTACTAGCAGTGCATAAAAGTTTTGGTTTCTTTTCACCTCCTCTCCAACACTCATTTTCTGTTTTTTTGAAAGTAGCCATCCTAGGAGGTGTGAAATAGTGTGTCACTGGGTTTTGATTTATATTTGCCTGATGATTAGGGATACTGAACATCTTTCTGTGTTCCAGTGACTACTTGTATATCTTATTCAACTTTATTTGCCCCTTTTTTCATTGCGTTATTTTCTTATTGTTGAGTTTTGGGAGTTTTTGATACACTGTAGATTTCTGATGTGCAGATACCTTCTTCCAGTGGGTTGCCTTTTCCCTCCCATTATAGCAAGTTTTTCGTTTGTCTCTTTCATTTGTCCTTTGATAAGGAATTTGCTGCCAAACTCAAGATCATGAAGATTTTCCCATGTTTTCTTTTAAGGGTTTTATGGCTTTCATTTTTATATTTAGAACAAAATCTATCTGGAATTAATTTTGCATGTGGTGGGAAGTAGGGCTCTAGCTTCATTCTGAGAGAATAAGACTGCAGGGGGAGTATTGCCTCATAGAGGGAATATGTTACAAATTTTAAAAGTCTTTCTGTGGAAGCATCATGAGCTCCATTATTTTTTCCTCCCTAGCTCTGTGTAGATTTGCTCTTTCTAAACTGAGATTTTGTTGTGATATTTATAAATTTCCCTTTCTCTGACTCCTGTCCCTGCCACTGTGTTCCTACGTCGGTATCTTATCTGCAGTTTCTTTTGTTGTGTCCACCTCTGCTGGGGAGGGAGACTTGGAGAAACACTCTCAAGGCCTCCTGTAGGAGATGGAGCAGGTGATGTGCAGCCCCAGCTCAGGCTGTGCCGACCTCGACTGCGAGCAGGTGCTCCCTGGAGCTGCCTTGCACGCACCACACACAGTGCTGGCCCAAGTCTCCCACACAGTGACCCATAGGCTGCTGAGCAGGGGCCATGCACACACTCAGGTAGCTTGGGCTTGCCTGGTTTTTGCCAGCGCAGACATGTCAGCAATAGGCTTGCAGGGGCAGTATTTATTTTATTGAAATGAGTTTAAATATTGCTGTTCTTATGTCTAATTGAAGCTGCTTGAAGACCCAGATTGCTGTTGTGCACTTGCTTTTAATTTTCTGTTTACTTCCTTTCTGCCTGAGCGAATGTACAGTGCAGCTCTGCTCTTGTACTGGTGCGTCGCGGCAGGGTTGCTTTCCTCAGATGCCCAGGGCTGTTTTTTTCAGCTAATTGTGGTTAAATTTTGCCTTTGCATCTAGTCTGGGATAAGCTCAGAGTCATCTCAGTGCTGTATGTTTAAAACATTCCTCAGATGTCCAAAGTTTCTTTTTGTGTTATTGCTATTATTATTTTGGGGATTTGTTTTTTGCAAGAGTGGGATTTGATTCCATGGTCTTCACATGGATCTGTACTCCAGCCCTTTGTTTGCCTGCCTGCCTGCCTGCCTGCCTGCCTGTCTGTCTACCTATCTACCTACCTACCTATCATCTATTTATCTATCAATAGAGTCTTGGTGTGTATTCCGGACTGGGCTTGAATTTGTGATCCTCCTGCCTCAGCCTTCCAGAATGCTGGGATTATGGCCATATGTCAGCACACCCAGCTTACTTCTGAACTCTTATCCAGTTTTACCTTTGCAGTTTTCTAATCTGGAGGATTTTAGACTTTTGGCACCCTGGTCAGTGTTTCTGTGTGGCCACAGTTTGCATGGCCCAGATCTGATGCCCTCCGTGCTGCCTGGGTTCTACGAAAAGCTATGGAGAGTGCATTTTATTCTGACGCATTCACATGTTCTTGTCTTGTGAGGTTGCTGTCTGTTCAGGGCTGGCCTGAGTTTCATGATGTGTGATGTACTGCCTCTCAACTCTGCCTGTGCCCTCGATGGGGAGGGATGTGAGCAGCGGACCCTGGTTGGCTGAGTTTCCAGCAGGATCGTCTCTTGCCCTGGTCTAGGTGGATTGGGAGGAAACTTGTGTTTGCTGTCTTCTGGCTTATCCACCTGCAGTGAGGCCTTCCAAGCCTCAGTGTACTTGCTCCCAGGCTGCAGGCTCTGGGGCAGCAGCTGCTTTGTGCTGCACCCTCACTTGCTGGCACAGAGAGCTCTTCCTTAGGGCCTCTCCAGACTACCGGTGCCTCCTGTTGGTTTTGCATGAAGACAGTTTGCTGAATAACCAGGAAAATACTCTGTTCTCCCAGTTTTAAATGTTAGGCTGCAGTCCCATCTTAACCTCACACTGGTCAGTGCCAAAAGCTGTAGAAGGAAGGGAAATGCCCCAACATTACCCTGCCAGGCCACTGTAGTGGGGGTGGGGGGCACGATGGGGCACAGCCCTGAGGTGGTGTGTTATATGAGGTATAGACCCTTCAGCAGGAGCCCCTCCCCCAAGTCCATGCCCACACTCCTACCTACATACAGCTACAGAATATTGAAGCACTCGGAAAATCTCTCTTAACAGGAGTGTAATGTCATCCATAGATCTTCATGTCTGTGTCTCACTGTGCTCACTGCTTTTTGGGATCATGCTGGGGCAGGGCTTATATCCAGAGTACCTACCGACCCTTGAGTTGGCTGTGGTATGTGAGTTACTTTGTCATCCCTGGGCCATGGTACCCTAGCCCGCAGTTTGCAGAGAAGTTTATTTGGCTCATTGTGTTATGGTCTTGGTCCATAGTTAGCTCCACAGCAGACATGGCAGAAAGGCTTGGTGGGAGACAACTCTCTCCATGGCAGCCAGGAAGCAGTGAGACAAGGGAGGTGCCGGTGATCCTCCCCAGGCACACACCAGGGGCCCACCCTTCCAGCCAGGTCCTGTCTCCTAATACAGCTATGAATTCATCAATGAATGAATCCACTGATGAGTGTGACACTCCCAAGATCCAGTCACCTTTGAAGACCTTGCCTTTGAGCACATGGTACTTTCATGTACTTTCATCGTAGCTCTAAACTACAGCAGTGGTAGAGATGATGACTTTGGGATGGGGACAGGGAAGAGGACTTGGTATGGTGAGAGGAGCGGGTGGTGCCTGTGCATGTGTCTCTGGGTGGGCTGAGGCACCAGACCCTGGAACAGTGGGCTTTTTGTGACCAGAAGTAAAATGTGGCAGTGGCAGTATCAGTTCATTTCCCTTCACAGTGGGCACAGGTATCTGGGATGCCAGAGCCTTGGCGAGACAGCCTCATTGCTTTCTACCCATGGCCACTGTCAGACATGAGCTACATGTCTTCAGTACACCCCCCCATTTTATGTGAGCATTATATGTCCATGGTGTAATTCTGCATTATTATGTTGTAATACATGAATGAGTTCTAGTTGATGAAGACTGAATTTGCTAGAACTTTTCTTGTTATGGCCTATTTTCCTGTTGCCAAAAAGTCAGCCTTGGGGGCCACGGGAGAGACTAGCATGTGTCTATAGTCCAGTGCATCCAAACCCGGACAGGCACAGCAGATAGCTACTGAAGTAAATAATAGCTGTGTTAGAGGTGCAGATCAGGGAAGGTAATACACCGCATAAGTGAGGAGAAATTGAAGAGCAAAGAAGAAAATCCACCTAACAGCAGGTTTTAGTAGGAATATTCACAGGAAGTGAACTTCTGTTTTGCCATAGAAGACAGCACTTACATTACTCTTAGGAAAATTAACGGTAGCCTGTCTGGACTGCACACACCCAAGTGAAAGGGTGTTTCAAGCGAGTGACCAGGCTTATGGGGACATAGTGGGGGCATCTGACTGAAGGGACAGGACTGGGATGGTGCACTGGACTCTGCCTTGTGCCCTGTGGCAGTGCACAGCAGGGGTTTTCGAAGGAATGGAGAAAGAGGGACCTGGCAGAAGGTACTGGACAGTGTTTTTCCTTTGGGAGGTTCTCAACACCCATGGGAAATTAGGCTGCCCCAGCCAGGGTGGCCTAAGTGTGTGTGGTCACGAGTGTTTAAACTCATACTGGCATGAAGCACCTCTGCTCTGTGAGGGAAAGTGGAAGTAAATTGTTCCAACCAGGAAAAGTTGCACTGACTCGGGAATCCCTGAAGGACTATCCACAGCTTGTCTGAAATGAGTACCTGCTTCTGGTGACTGCTCAGTACATTACTCAAGTTTTCTCCTCACTGATATTAAGATTGCCTCTGAACAGAAACATCATCTACTTGTATAAGGCGTAAAGGGCCTGAATTTTAGAACCTGTTAGAGGCAACCATGAAACAGAAAATAAAAGTACATTTTACTTAGGAGCATAATTGTAGAACCCTGAGCAGAATATTGGAGAAAAAATATATCAGCAAGTTATGTTGTGCAGTTTTACCACAGGCTTATTACAGGAATGCTGTTGTACAGGGAAAGCTGTATAAGTCATGTAAAAATGGAGCTGCTTTAGAAAAGGAAAATATATTAGGTTAAGTTCTGTTCCAATTTTCATACTTGATTCAAAAATCCTCAGACTGGGCCCGAGATTTAGCTCAGTGATTCCGGCACCTGCCTCACAAGCGCAAGGTCCTAGCAAGGTCATAAGTTTGATCCCAGTGACCACATAGAATGCTGGGCGTGGCAACTCACGCCCACCAGCAATCAATACCACATACCACAGTGCTAGGCATGGTGGCTCACGCCTGTAATCCCAGCACTCGGGAGGCAGAGACAGGAGGATTGCTGAGTTCCAGGCTTGCCTGGGCTACATAGTGAGCTCAGGGCCAGCCTGAACTACAGAGCAAGACCCTGTCTCAAAAAAAAAAAAAAAAAAAAAAATCCTCAGACTGGGGAGAATTTGTAGTTCTTAGAAGTTTCAAACTGGGGACCATCTAACCTATTTTACAGGCGAGGATTCTGGAGAGCTTGTGCCAATAAGGTATACATTCTGGGCACATCTGGTTGCATATCCGCTTGTGTGGCTTTGGATATGAGCAGCTTCATCATGGTGGGAAAAACCAAAACAGATAACATGCTAAGATCCCCAAAAGATTTAGCAATGCATAGGTCATCAGAAACTCACAATGTTTCAGCAATTAAAAGAAAGTTCACTAAGGTTGGTCATTTTGATTATGTGAATTTGCATAATAAACGAGTCTTCCAAAATGCATTTCCTTCTCTCAGACCTCCCTGTGTCATCTATGACAGGCTAGTGGCATCCAGCATTCTACTCCCCATGACTTTTTGCACATTTATTCTTTGTGATTGATAAAACACCTTCTTTTTTTTTTTTTCCAGACCTTTCTCTTTTTCCTTACATGTGTTTGTTTTAAATTTTCATTATGAAATAGTATACCTGTTAAAAAATACATAGGGCTTATGTGCATCATGTGAAAAACCAAAGAGAACTACCAGTAACTTGTGTACCCTTCCCATTATAAAGACCATCATAAAAACCTTTACTTTCTGTCTGTTCTGCTGTAAAAAAAAGTTATAGCATATTCATACATGTTCCTAAACAATCTGATTTGTTTTATGTTTCTAAATTTTATGTAAATAGAATTATAATGGCTGTTTTTTACTTTGTGTTGTTTTCAGACAGAACTTTTGAGAATTGTGTTCACCTGTGTAGGTGGAGTTAGTTTTCAGTGGTGTTTGGTTACTCTTTCTTGCTCCTCTTCACAGTATACTCCTTGTCCTTTGGTGGCTTTGAGGTGTGTATGCAGGCATGTCTCCCTGCAGAGGTGGCACGGTAAAGGTGGCTTCTGGAGGTTCCAACCTAGTGGTGGAAGGTGGCTGTGGGTCCCTGATGTTGGACTCTGACGTCCGCCATGGCTGCACCCATTCTTGCTCCACTAGCAGCTCTAGGCAGTTCTGTGCCACACCCTGCTGTGCCTTAGTTGCCAGGTCACTCCTGTGGCTAGTCTCGTGAGGTAGATTTTACTGGGCATGTGCTGGCCCACAGGCAGACTCAAGCATCTTGCTAAAGTACTTGTATCTTCTTTTGTGAAGCACCCATTTTTCTGGTGGGTTGTTTAATTTGTTATTATTTGTAGGGCTAATAAGTCTGCATGTATTTCCTTCCACCAGTTGGATGTTAAGCCACTGTTAACTCACTATGTGCTTCCTTCAGCAGTGTGTTGTCATTTCACTTCGTCATCTTTGTTGGTGAACACTGCTGCTTCAGCTTCATGCTGCTGCACTTGGCTACTCTGTTATCATTGTTCTTGTTTCTGTCTATAGTCTGTATACTCTATGTTTATTTCATTTGCTTACCATTTCTTGTTGGATGTCAGCTTGTGGTTTTCTTGGCCATTTTTTTGTTGTTGTTTGCAGAATTAATAGCTTTTAGAAGTTTCTGTAGAAGCTCCTCTATAGTTGTTAGTTCCTGAGAATGTGACCTGTCACTGGAGAGCAGTCTGTCACAGATCTGTCACAGAGGGTTCTGGGCAGCTCTCCCTAGCAGTTCTGTGCCACTCCCTGACTGTGTTGTCATTCTCTGAATTCTGCCATGCTGCTGGATTCATTGCTTTCTGAGGAAGCAATTGGTTCTCTACCTGGTTTTGCGATCTGTAGTCTTTTGCTTTCACTCAGCATCTCATATGTCCTTCCTGAATCTGAATACTAGTTTCTTTTTTTTTTTTGAGACGGGGTCTTGCTTTGTAGTTCAGGCTGGCCTTGAGCTCACTATGTAGCCCAGGCAAGCCTGGAACTCAGCAAATCTTCCAGCCTCTGCCTCCTGAGTGCTGGGATTAGAGGCGTGAGCCACCATGCCCAGCATTGTGGTATGTGGTATTAATTGCTGGTGGGTGTGAGTCACCACACCCAGCATTGTATGTGGTTTTTGGGGATGGAACTCAGGACCTTGCGCTTGTGAGGCAGGCCCCGGAGCTAAATCTCCGTCCCTAGCCTTTTCTTTTTAACAGTTATACAGTTCTGTTCCCTGATCTGCTGGCTTGTTTGTGTTTGGCCAATTGCCCTATAATAACATCCTGCATATCTTAAAGAAAGTCCCACATCAGGTATACATCCACTTCTCATGGCTCACAAATCTCTTTCACACTTACTGTTTCCTCACATTCCATCATAGTAACATTTTGGAAGAGTACAAGGCAAGGATTCTGGGATTCTTCATGCTTCCCCACAATTAGGCTCAAAGGATGCCTTCTGGGGCAGAAGGCCAACAGTGACATGTTCTGTGTGCCCTTTGTCCTGGCAGACTTGTACCACTGCAGGGAATGACAGCTTTGGGCACTTGGTTAGTGGTGTCTCAAGGCATTTCACTGTGAAGTTGTTGCTTTGCCCTTTGTAATTAATCCAAAGCTGGCAGGGCAGTGCTTTGGGACTTGCAGATCTCCTGATACTCCTCAGGCAGTGGCCCGAAGCACCAGGATCCTCTGGAGATTGAATCTGCTGCTTTTCTGAGGGTGTCCATGGAGGCTGTGGGGAGCTTCAGTCCCATCACGCTCCCTGCAGCTGACATGGACTTGATGCTGTCAAGACAAGCATTCCTTTTATGTTAGTTTGAGCCTGTAGATTCTCATACAGTAACTGGATTCTAGTCTAGTATGTTGATAGCTATTTTGGTGCCCACATTGCCCCAGATGTGGCTGCAGGTCCTTATCCGGCCCTTCTGGCAGGTTCCCAGCATTTTTGGCCCCCCATAGTGTGATGTGGCAAACTGTTCCACTCTTGATCTGGCCTTCCCTGTCCCCACTCTGGAGTCTGAAGTTCTTCCCTGGAGGCCTGGGATATGCTCAGTGTGGTGGCCTCTCATGGACGGAGGAGGGAAGTGGATGCTGTGCACTTACCAGGTCCTCGCTCTGTATTTGTCCCCTCTTCTGACAGGTGGACATTTGCTCCCGGAATCTGACTGCAGTATTTATTTATTTAACCCCAGAATGCTCAAGAAAAGTTACCCACTCCCTTGAGAAAGAAACCCAAGGACTAGAACTCAGTGCTGGTTTAGGGCATGTGGTCTGAACACTGTGTCCAGGGACACTTGACAGTGTTCATAACTCCCAGCTGCTGTGTCCTCCATTGGAAATGCTGTTAGTTTGTTTCATTTGTAGCTCACTTTAGAGTTTCCCCCATTCCCCAGAGGATTTGCTTCTGTATGTTTTCACCTTCAGAGTGTGGGTCCCAGGGAGGCGGGACACAGAGAAGTGTTGTGTGTCTCCACACTGCCACCCTGGCTCCTGGCTGCCCTATGGGCAGAGGAGCAGGTCAGTGCCGAGCAGCTTCTTGCCTCTCCCCACTTCGCACCTCAGCTGACCTTGAGTGTGCACTCAGCATTGCTGGAGTCTGTCTTCAGAGTTCGCTGACAGAGTGATTTTTTAGCAAGGAGAAGCAGATACATCATTTTGTTAGATTTTGCCACAATTTCCCTTGTGGTGTTGCCTATTACCTGCACTCCCATGGTCAGATCTGAGTGTGCCTGCTCTCACAGTTGTGCCAGCAGGGCATTGCTTGTTTGCCAGCTTGATGGAGAAGAACTGGTTTCTCACTTTGGAAGGGACTCTCAGTCTTTGGCTTTCTTTTCTCTTAGGATTTTGATTTTTTTTTTCCTTTCAGTTTTTCAGGGTTCTTTAGAGGAAGGGCCTTGATCTTTAACTGTCATACCTACTTGCACATGACCTTTCCCTTTGCCCATTGTTTTGAAACTCTCTGTTGCTCCTTTACTTTGTAGTTTCCTCTGAGGGTTGGTCCATCCTTTCTTCACTGCATGTGGTTCTGAGAGCCTGTGCAAGAGCTGGCCCTTCTGGCCGGGGGCTCACCCAGGCTTCCTGCTAGTGCCACCTGGTTTCCTTTCCTACACCCTGGTCCATTGGGAGGCCACTCCTGTGCATGGTGTCAGTCCTTCCCCAGCCAGCTTCCCAGTTGTCCCAGCGCTGTTAGTAGTGACTGAGATGCCACCTTGGTCCTGGAGCTCTGCTGCTCTGTTCTGTCTGGGCTTCTGTTACCTTGTTTTCTTTGTGTTTGTTTGTCAGGCCATCACTGTCCTACCTTAGGTGCAGTGATCTTGTGGCCTGTTTTATGTGGTTTTGCTCAAAATCTCTTCCAGCCTTTTCATACATGGACAAACCTGCACATCCGTGGTCTTGAGTGTCTGTTTTGGAATGCTGGCTGGTGGCAACTGGTGCGTCTTCCTACCCTTTCTCATCTGCCACCTCCTACCTCTTACTGCTCTTTCTGTCTTACTTCCACTTGGCTGTTTCATGGTTCACCAGTTCTCTCTCTTTAGTTCTGTGTACTTGATTGCTTAACTCATCCATACAGCTTTAAATTCTAGTAATTACCCATTTCTGCAAGATCCTCCTGGTTCATTTTCTGCCCTGCCTGATCATTTTTGACACTGGTAATAGTTGGTGCATTTAATCCCATTTACTCCTTACTCTTCCCTCAGAGATGATATGGGCTATCACATCGCCCTTGGCAAGGGGAAAACTGAGGCATAAAGAGGTTAGGAACCCACCTGGAGTTGCATATGCACTAAGTGACAGGACCCCTGAGTGACCTTGCTGTATTTTCAAGCAAACTATTCAGGTATGTTGTGCCTTCCATTTCTCTTTCTTGTAGTAGGCATCTTTTCCTGGCCCCAACTATCACCACAACCTTGGGAGTTTTGGTTGTGCCTTTTTGCAGACATTAGGTCGAGTTGGCAGCATGTCCCTCAAGTCTGGGCCTGGATAGCACCTGGGATACCTTAGGGTGGACATATCAAGGGTGTCCGAACCCTTCCCAGACCTGTCAGCTCTTTGTGGTCAGGAATCCTCAGGGTCACCTTCCTTGGCGAACTGCCTTTTCTAGCCAACTGCAGGCTGTTTGTGGCTTCTCCCAAGGGAGCTGCAGTCCAACTGCTGTCCACCCTCTTGGGGCCTCAGTGAGCAGCCAGGAGAGGCTAGGTTCTCAGGTCAGGCTTGGGTGTGTGTGACCTTCGCCCACAGGTTGACCCACATTGGCTGTGGACTTCCAGGGCTTTCCTTGCTGTGCTGTCAACTCTGTCAGGGGCAGAGATAGTGCTGCTGTTGGCTTTCTGGGGAAGCCTTGCTTCCTGAGCAGCGAGAGTCTGTGGATGTGGCAGCCTGGGGGCACGAGGCATCTGGAGGGCTGAGGGTCTGGCCAGCTGTGTGCATTATGAAGTGGAAAGCTGAGCAACTCCCACGTCATTGTCCTCTGTGGTATACAAAGAGCTCAGACTGCTCTGCCTCAGCCCTGCAGGGACAGCCTGCTCCAATGTGAGGCTGTGGACATCCGGGTGGGGCCTGCTCCAATGTGAGGCTGTGGACATCCGGGTGGGGTTCCAGGCTGGGCCAAAGCTGCTCTGGGCTGTGGTCCCTCTTAGGGGATCCCTCTGTTTCTGGCCCTCCTCCTGGGCTGCTGCTGTGGGGCATGCCTGTGAGCCCATTTCAGCAGGCCCTCCGCCGCTCTAGAGGGGTGCGCCTGAGATATGCAGTGGATCCAGCCAGAAGGCAGCTTGCTGCTGAGGGTGGACCGGCTATGAGTGGCTTACTAAGAGGTGGCAGGTCATGAACAAGACAAAGCAGAGTGCGTCCTTGGCCTCCCACCTGGGGCAATCTCTGGGGTGCCATACGGGCAGAGCACAAGCTGAGGACCAGACAACCCGCACCAGCCAGACACTCTGGCTCTGTGCTCCTCACTGCCTCCTCCTGGTGAGAACAGAGTGCTTATAGTGGGGATCCTGCCTCAAAGTTGAGGCCCTGGACTTCAGAACGCACAGTCTCTTTCCCCAGCGTCCATAGGAGCAGGGCACTGGCCTGCAGATCTGCTCTGTTGTACTCCCTGTAGTCCTGTTGAGGAAGAGTGTGTGGAACCTGTCACAGAAAACCGCCTTCACAACAGGCCGTTTGTGTGAAAGCTAATGCAGAAGCTTGATTTAGTCGGTCCCATAAGGAGTGGTTGGCTTTCCTCTGCAGTGTGTAACAGCTTGCTTTCCTAACAACTGTAAATGACAGGAGAGCTTCAGCCTAACAGTGGAGGACAAGAGGGGAAGTTCTTGCCCTTTTACTGTCTGACTTTGGCTTTCTGTTACATAATTAAAGAAGAAAGGAAAAGTGTAAAAGTGCAAGTGCAAGGCTTCCTTGGTGATGGTGGTGAGATGAAGGGACGGCACTGACCCTGCAGTGCTGAACCCCACCATGGAGAGAGCCTGTTCTTACCCACCACATGGCTGGCCAGCCCTCATTTCCAGCCTGTGCCCAGGGCAGTGGCCCTGGTCTGGCCCTTGGGGTAAGCAAGCGGACCTGGGTGCTTTTTAGTGGCAATGATTATGTGATCACCAAAGCCTCTTGGGTCTGCCCTGAGGCAGCTGGGTTGTTGTGATGTTCTTCCATTCAGTTTTGTCAAGATTTAAGCAGCCTCTTCTGTCCTGCCCCTCTGTGTTCCTCAGCTCTCCTTTGCTCACAGGAGGGCTCAGAGCCACCCTGTGGCTGCCCACAAGGTCCTGTCCAGACTTCTGCCTGTGGTGTCACCCGAGGGCAAAACCACCGTCTCTGTTCTAGCCTGATTTTGACACTTACTGTTAAGAAGACTCACCATGGAGTTTTGTGTAAAAATTCAATTTCATATGTGCTTTGGACATTTCATTCATAAAAGAAACCTGAAGTTCTGTAAGACCCTGAGGCCCCTGTGTGACTTTGGAGGTGCTAGGCTGTCCTCTCTACATAGTCAGTGTTCCCTATGTTCCTCACCCATGAAGTAATGACAGGGACTCCCAACCCTACAAAGTCTTGGTATTTGGTGTCACTATATATCTTAAATCTGTCATTTCTGTCTATGTAGTATCCCTCTCAGGCCTTATTTTCAGAACGTCCAGAGAACCAGCAGGCTAGGAGAGTGTTTGTTCTGTGTTTTGTTGCCCTCCCCACAACAGCTGGTGCCTGCTGTCTGTGTGGTGTTTGACAAATGACACTCAATATGGTGGCCCATACAGGGCACCTTGAGGCTGAGGACCTGCTGTGCCAGACGTTGCGACATGGAGTGAAACTCGTGTCTCTCTGCAAGTCATTTTTAGTTGGGCATCAGCATGAGTGATGAGCACCAGCAGGGGGCGCACCTGAACCCAGGTGCACTGGTGTGCGTGGGCCCAGGCCGTTCTCTGTGGCACTGCAGAGCTCTGCCTTGAGGTTGCCACCATTCACCATTATAGAATGGAGCCATGCTGCTTGACCTCACAGAAGTCATCCCACACATATGGGACATGAATCGGTTGTCAGACATGGCTAGTATGGTGTGGCAGCACCAGTGCCTCAGGTGAAATGCCACATGTGTGTCTGCTTTAGAGAAAGTAGTTCAGATGTTTAGTGGGGCCTCTGACAGGGTGGCCCTGGCTTGGTCCCCCCCCCCCCCGCCCCGAGTTGCTTCTGGAGTGTGAACTCTCTAGCTGTTCTCCTTCCTTTGACCAGCCTGAAACTAGATCAGCACAAAATGAAAAGCACTGCTTCCACAGGAAGGACACAGACAAGCAAAGGAGAATGTTATCAGTTAGGGATGTTCACCAGTCAGCATAGGGAGGGACACAGCATCCGTGGAGAGACTGGTCCTGAGCCCTCATGTGCATTTGGGACCTACCTGCTCATTGGGCATCTGGGTCTGGTCCTGTGGCTCACTTTTCTACTTGTATGGTACACACTGGGGTGCCCAGCAGAGGAGTAGCTCAAAGCAGGCAGCCTTGCGGGGAAAGCCACTCTGGCCTGCGTGTGATCCTGCTGCACCTGTCTACAGGGCAAACATGCCTGAACCCCAGCTTCCTCCCTTCCCTGGACATCACTCCTCCAGACTGAGTGCCATTTGCTTTTTTTTTTTTTTTTTTTTTTTTTTTTGAGACAGGGTCTCGCTTTGTAGTTCAGGCTGACCCTGAGCTCACTATGTAGCCCAGGCAAGCCTCGAATTCAGCAATCCTCCTGCCTCTGCCTCCCGAGTGCTGGGATTACAGGCGTGAGCCACCACGCCTGGCTGTGTGGTATGTGGTATTGATTGTTGGTGGGCATGAGTCTTCATGCCCAGCATTGTATGTGGGTACTGGGAATTGAACTCAGGCAGGCGCTGGAACCACTGAGCTAACCCTCTGGCCCTGCCATTTGCTTTTTATGTGCCCTGCGAAACAGCTTCCTCAACAAGCTCTGGTTCCAAGAAAAGTAGAATCTCAAGCCCTGTAGCCACCAGTAGATCCTTCTGAGCTTGAGTACTGCTCTGCACAGAGCCCCGTACCCAGCCTGGGAGTCAGGAACATGCAAGGCCTGGCTGTGCCCGTGTTCAGGTGAGATGCTGGCATGGTGATTTTCTGTCATAAGGTCACGTTAATGAGAAATTGTAGGTTCTCACTCAGCTGGGACCCGAGGCTCAACCCCACGTGCATGGTGGCCCTGAGCCCTCTGTCTGCAGCCTGTCATGGTTTAGTGCCCAGGCTCCTCACGTGTTACAGTCCAAGGACCGCTGCCTTGTGACCTCTGCTTGGCAGTGCTCTTGTCTGCCTTGACCACCCTCCTTAGTCCATGGCAGCTCCACGGAGTGAGCAGGACAACTTCCAGGGTGCTATGGCCTCCTAGCCACCTTGCTGGTGTTGCGGTATCAACACTGGAAGGTGCAGTTGGATGTCTCATCAGTGGCATGTTACATAGCCTCCCCAGATAAGCTGAGGACTGAGGAGAAGGTAGTTTGCTTCTGCAGTGGCATGAAGGAGACTGCTTGGGGCTCTGCCATTGGGGGCTTGCGGGAGATCTGGTACTGCCTGCTCTGACCCCTCCTGGCCGCCTTCCCTCTCCTTGCCTCTTCCTGGCCAAAGCCTCTCTCCTGGTAGAGTAGATAAGGACCCATGTGTGCTTGAGGGGGGACAGTGGAGCCCACTTACAACGCATCCTAGGAGGTATCTGTGCTGCCCTGAGCACCTGGGGGGCACTGCGCTGGGCCGGAAATGCCACCACCCTGCACCGGCTTCCAGTAGGTGATCAGTAGTGGCCCAAATATAAGTAGTGTTTGAGGTATTCTTTGTGAGTCTTGAGCTGAAACTCTTCTGGTGATCCCCGGATCATCTGCTTGTTATGTAATGTGACAACATGGAAATGAAATGGAAACCAGATGTAGGGGTGGAGCAAAGGCATTCTTCCCCAGTGCGCGGAAGGCAGACAGCGGGGCAGAGGAGCCACTTCGGAGGGCTGCTGACATTAGGAGGAGGTCTTGGCTGAAGGTAAAGTGCCAGCTTGGCATAGTGAGCTATCTTTTGAGAAACTTATAAAGGATTTGTTGTGCTCTGTTATGTTATTGTGCAGTGTCGTTCCGAGAGACCAAGTACTTTGTTATCTAGCATCAGTTTAGAACATTTAAACTCAGCCTCTGGGAGAGCCAGGGCATCAGTTCAGCCTGCACTTGGACTTGAGTGAAGAGGGCACATGTGTAGTGTGGTGGTGGGCTTGCTCGTGTGGCAGGGCAAGAGCGGCACTGTCTCATGTGATGTTCCCCTCTTCATACAGGTCTGTGCTGGCACATAGATCTCAGTGGGTCTGGTCTCCAGACATCGGCAGTGACCAGGGCATGGCCCATAGGAAAGCAAGCCGGCTGCACCCCCAGTCATGTGGGTCTGGCTCTGCCTAGGCTGGACTGGATGGCAGATGATGTGGTTCTTTGCCCTTTGAAACATGAACATTTACTTGTAACTCAGCCAAGTCAGAAGTGCAGTTCCTCACTTGCTAGGAAAGATTACTGGCCTTGGAGAAAGGCTGTGAACATCACTGGCTGAAGACCTTTCCCTCCTTAGACCATCAAAGCCTCCTGCAAGTATTGAATTCTTACTAGGAAAACCTGTTGCTGGATGCCACACAGTGGTCCTGTTGTCCTGTGTCACAGGCCCAGCTCAGGGAGGGATCCTGGCTGCTCCTTGCCAATGGGGCAGGGACCCTGCTAGGTCTCCATCTCACTGTCCTTCACAGCATGACACCAGCTCACATGGTGGTGTGCTTTCCAATGGCCTGTGTGCCCCTGCTGAATATGTTCATGCAATCTCTTAAGTATTCTTAATACACATCTAAAAAATGGATAAAAGTCATGTTTGTATGGCTCTCCCCTTTCACAGATGGGGAGCCTGAGGCCCAGGAGTGTGAAATGGCTGGCTGGGGCCCTCATCATTGGACCTAGCCCTATATAGCCATGGATGGGCTGCTGCCTTCTCCAGCACACTGCTGTGTGGGCACTCTGCTCTGGTGTTTGCTGCTGGGCAGTGTGTGTTCAGTTTCCAGGCAAACCTCAGAAGCAGAGGGCAAGAACCCTGGCGTCAGCCAAGCTCCTCAGCCCACATGGGCTGCTGGTCCTTCTGGCGCTGCCCATGGAAGGGAGACAGAAAACACTCAGATATCCTCCCTCCTTGTCACTTGCTCAGAAGTGAGCCTGGAGATGGTGCATCTGGTGCAGATTGAGTGTGGGGTCAGCAGTTGTCTGGATAGGTGACGCCTTGGACTATGCTGAGCAGGTGCTGCACTTGGACTGCTCAGAAAACAGTAGTGTGTGATTGCCAGAGGTCTGTGGGTGACACCACACATCCTAGGTCAGTGTGTGGAGCTGTGGAGACAGGACTTCAGAAAAGTGGCCTTTCCAGGGCCACCTGGCCCTCTGACAGCTTCAGGAGTCTGCTTGCCCTACTAGGCCCTACCATGACTCAGACAGTGCCGAGGCCGCTAGCAGTCTTTCTCAGTGTGTCCCATTCTTCTTGTTTCCCAGAGTGACTCACTGTCCTGCCCAGGTCCTGCTCCCCTGACAGGGTGGTCACTGTGGCCACCCAGCAGTAGGCTCTGGGCCCTCCTCCTCCTCCTACATGAAAGGGTTTCTAGATCCTGGACATCCAAGGTGGGAAGAAAGAAGAGAGCTGAGGAGGAGTGTAGCTTGAGAGGTTGGCCCAGCAGGAAGTCAGAGCTGAGCATCAGAGGATAGTGCTGCCCACACTGGCCGCAGCCCTGCAGCTCCTGCTACTCTGTCCAGAAGCCTTCCATGCATCCTTGTGGTCCCTTCCAGGGAGTCCTCCTCCCTGAGCTGTTATCCTTGTGCAGGATGGGTGGGAGGGGAGGCCAGGTGCACGCTCATTGGCCAAGATACTGGGAGGGATCCTGTCTGAGCCCTTGCAGTGCTTTGCCCCATGGGGCCCTGTGTCGGGGCTAGGGGTGTAACATGCAGCAGGGGTCCCCTGTGCAAGGGAAGAATGTCTTTCTGGTTTTTGCTTAGCATCATCATGGAGGATGGGATGAATAGGTTGTGCTGTGTGTGAGACAGGATGGCATGGCCCCAGATAGGGGTGCCTTACATGGTGCTGTCACCTGTCTAGCAGGAGCTGGATCAGCACTTTCCCTGCCCCCATAGAGCTCACAGTCACTCTGGAGCTGAACTTTTCCTGCCTTCCAGTTGTATGAGATGCTGGGAAATAACAGGAAAGTAAAAGAGATGGAGTCAATCGAAAGATGATCGTCTAGGGCCCCCCCCCCCCGACACAAGCCCATTGGCAGCATCTAGAAGCAAGATTGACTGATACCGTAGTATTCTCTGAGATCACGGCCATCAAATGCTATGTGGCTGTGAGCCAGGGTCCAGATGACTGAGAGGTACATTGGCTCTGGAGGAACTGGATGACATCGAGTCATTGGCAGTGCCAGAGACCCTGTGCCTCTCTTAAGTGCCACCCATGTGGTTGGTTTAAATCCTTTTTAGATTCGTGGCTCACCTAGTATCTGGTTGCCATTAGCACATATCTCGTGCTGCACCTGGGGTGCTCTCTGTCCTCTGAGGAGAGGCAGCACCATAACATGCCACTGACACCAGCCTGGGCAGAGCTGTCAGGTCCAGAGATGTCAGGGGTGCTCCTTGGCCACTTTCCTGAAAACATAAGGAGGGAGAGTTTGCCAGATGTGACAGATGTGATCTCCTCACTTTAGCTGGCTGCGTATCTGTTATCCACCATGCTCACCAGTCTACTCAGATGAATAACGACAGTGGCGACTACAGGACAGGTGACAGAATGCAGAGCAGCTGGGTGTGGTGTTGTCTGGGCAGCTCAAGCTGACTGTGGTCTCTGCTAAGTTGCTGGGGCCACAAAAGCTGGACGGCCCCCAGTGGAAGCTCTAAGAACCAAGAGCCCAGCTGGCCAGAGGCAAAGTGCTGGCTTCTGCTGCTTGCCCTGCGGCAGTGCCACTGAGCTGCATGAACCACACCATGCACCCTGCTGTGCCATGCAGATCACCATGGGGCATTTGGTTCTGAGGCTGTACGTGTTCCTACATACGTATTTTTGCAAAATTTAGAAAACTACATCCTGGAAACTGGAGTCTTGTTCTGGTGTGACAGCATACATCCATAGTGTGTCAATCCCATCCTCCGGGAAGTAGACTTGGAAGCAGTTTCCCTGTGTTGGCTCATGCTTCCCTGAAGCTCTAGACCCTGGAGACCTGCGGGAGGAGACCCTGTCATCCATGTAGCTTGTTATTCCTCCTAGGTCCCTTTTACAAATGTCTTCTGAAGCCTGAGAAGTTTGCAGGGACTTAATTTACTTTGTACCCTGAGGATATAGGATGTTCTTGAGTTTTGTGTTACACACTCTGTCTTCCAGGGAACTCTGAGGTGAGCTGGGCCTGTACCGTTAATCTGCTGTTTCAGATTATTAATAATGCAAGTGGCATCACACCACCAGCTGGTATCATTTCATGCTCCATGTTCCTAAGGCTTCTCTCATTTAATCCTCGCAGCATGTAATAGAAGTACCTGCAGGATGTTCCTCTTCTGTACCACATGCACCCAGCGGTTACTGAGGAGTTCCTGCTGTGGGCCTTGCACTGGTGCCCTGTGGCTTTGGGAGGTGGCTGCGGTGGGATAGGGCACCCGCGGCATCTGTGGTCAGCAGGCAGGATGGGCTTTGTGCTGAGTGTTGACCGGGCTTGGGGAGCCTAGATCCCTGAGAGAAACTCCCTGGCATGGGGCCTACTGAGAGGATGCAGCTGCCATGCTGCTTTTTAGGGGCAAGGGATGAGGCCTGTATTGTCACTTGATGCAGTTTATGAAAGAGCAGTCTTTAAGGGTAACTTCATGGCTGGGCATGGCGGAACATACCTGTAATCCCAGTACTTGGGAGGCTAAAGCAGGAAAGACTCTTTGAGTTCAAGGCCAGCTGGGCTACGTAGCAAGACTGTCTCTAAATATATACATGCATAACATACATACATACATTCACACATACAGATATAGGAAAAGATGACCTCAATAGCTTGTGGAGCTCCCTTGAATTTTTAACTTGAGGGAACGACTCAACTTGTTGGTTTTTAACTGTGGGAAGGAAGCCTAGAGTTCACCAGATCAAAGTGGCTGCAGTGAGAAAAGAAACAGACAAGAGCATAGGTGTTCCCACTGTGTCTGGCTGCTTGCACCCAGCCCTGGAGCTTTATAGGACACACTGGCCATGCTGGGTGCACGGTGGCGACTGAAGAAGCATGAAGAGCTCTGTTCTTCAGCATGTGACAGCTCTTGAGGAGGACAGGAAGTACACTTCCAGCCAGACTCTAGCGAGGCAGGTAAAGCTACAGGGGAAGATCAAAGTCCTCAAGCTTTTGGGGCTTCCCGAGGGCCATCACACGTCACCCCATCCTGTCCCTGCTCCCTGCTCTGTCCCCTTGCCCAGGTTAGGAAGCCGGGTGTGGGGAGTGTCCAGTTGTCACTTTGTCGCAAGCCCCACTCAGTACTCTGGGTTGCTTACCCTGCCTTGTGCCAAGGTGGGTCTGACACATAGCATCTTGGTCCAGGCAGTGCCATATTGTCACTTCCTTGCTTGAGCTGACCTCACAGAGGCCACAGCCCCCATGTGACCTGCAGGAGAATGGCAATGCTGTGCCCAAACACAGTCATCTGTTAAGTCATTAAGTGCCCAGCTCCAGCACAACTGTGGGCAGGGAATGGGTAGACCTGGTTTATTAATGGTTTCCCAAAGGAGCGCCCCCTGTGGCCCAGGGAGGGCCAGGAAGGGTGCTGTGCTCTCTGGCAGGCAGCGTGTTGGTGCTAGTTTGTCCCTGCCAAATGTCTAACTCAGTTTCTTCTATTGCATAGGTGGAAGCAGGGAAGGACCTTTGAGAGGTATGGGGTACAAAATCAGGACTCTTCTTCTGAAAGGAAGTGGTTTCTCTCCTGACTTTCTACAGACTGAGTCGTGTTAAGGAAGGCCGAGTTGGTCTTCTGGCCAGACTTCCTTTGAGATCGCTTATCACTTTAATTTGAGAAGCCAGATGAATTTGCTGCCAGCTTTTCCCTGCTCCTTCTTGGATGCGAACTTGCCTTTGTGCCACTAGAAACTTCCACTTGAGGCTTCCTTTGACAGATAACTGGGTTCTGGGCTTTGGCTGCTGCTTACCCATTTGTGAGTGTCTCCAGCACTGCTTTGGGGAGAGCTACTTTCAAGCAGAAAAGAACTCTCGGTTTACAGGATAGACCCTGCAGGAGGAACAGGCCAAGGACAATGGCATTATTTCTGGCTGGTCTGGTGAGCTGTCTGTTAATGGCACTATGAATGGGTGTTTTCCATGTTAGAGAATTATCTAGACTCAGTAATGCAGGACTTAGAGGCCTGGAAAAGATCTGTGGCCTGTCTCAGGCCTATCTCCTCTGCAGCAGCAGTGATTGGCAGGCTTCTGCCATGACCACATCACACAGCTGGTAGCATTGGGTCACAACTTCCTTTACTTTTTCTTTATGAAAAAGAAAATGAGAGAGTGGCAGGAGTTAGAAAGGGGCCCTCTGTAGGGCCTGATTTGGTTTTACTAGTTCTTGGCTGTGTTCCTTCCGAGGATTGTGGCTGGCTCCCTGGGACAGTTAGAGGACAAAGCCAGTGGGGCCCATCAAGTGAGGAAGAAATGTTGCTACTGTGAAACACTCCACTACCCCCATATCGCTTCAGCAGTGGCTATGGTGGGAGACACTTTTCAGAATACAGCACGTGCAGAGGGGAGATGCCCCCTCCCCAGAGGATGCCTGTGACCCATACGTGAATGACAGGAAGACAGGCCAGTCCCTGGGATGTGATAAGGACAGGCAGTGAGGACTAGGCCTCATGGGCCAGGGCCCAGGGAAAGCTTGGATCCTGTCTTCCTGACGGAGGGAAGGCACCACGTCACAGAGGGCTCTGACCCCCAAGATGGTGCCACCTAGACCTGCAGGTGCCTCTGAGGCTTTCCTGGGGTACAGGAGAGTGCGAATGGCAACAAAGTGAGCTCCCCCATTTCTCCAGGAGACAGGAGTTATGGGAGAGGGGGAGGAGAGCCACAGGAGCATTTGGGGTACCACATGCCTGGGGCTCACTTGGAGGTGAAGTCATACTGTTTCCCATATTGCCATCCCACGCCTCTTCATGCTCGTACATTGAGTCAAGAAGAGGTGGGAAGTTTTTCCTGCACCTTTGGAAGAAGAGGGGCAGACACTGGGCTGCAGAGGCAGTTAGCCTTCCTCTCCAGACCTTTAGGAAGGGGACGTGATTGATGACTGGCGCACCGCCTATCAGAGGGTCCCTTCAAACATGCCTAGTGTATCTGTGGAACTAAATGTGGAAGAATTTAAGGTAGGTTTTAATTTACATGACCACATGTAGCCAGTATGGGGATAGTCTGGCATACAGCTTGCTGGGCCCTTCATACGTGACTCAGATATATAAAGTTGGCCCCCTGAGTTTCCAGTTGATGACACTGGGGCCTGTGGCCTCAGCCTTGGCCTCGTCAGCTCAGAGTCTGGGCACATTCTCAGGGCCGCTTGGAGAGTGGGCCAGTTCTGGGAGGGCTTTTCACCTTGGAAGTTCCTCATGGTGTGGAGACCAGGCCTTCCTGATGTGGCTCAGAGCAAATTCGCAGAACAGAGTTGCAAGAGCCTTCTGGGGATGGTGTTGCTCAGCTCCTGTCCATTGTCACTGCCCCGGCGCTCTGAACCCAGCTGTGTCACTGCACAGATTGAGATGTCTGGTGCCTGTCTCGGCTGTGTGCCCAGGAGCAGGATGGGCACTTGTCACAGTGGCTGAGTGGACCTGGATGCCTGGATTCAAGGCAGTGTCTGTGGCAGTCACTGGTCAGTCTGCTTTCTGCTCTTCTCTCTCAGGGCTCCTGTTTCTGTGGGTCTCAGGGGCGTTGCTAAGCCCAGGGTGAATGTTGGTTGCTGACCTGTTCAGCATCAGTGCAGATGGGTCTGTGCAGCAAAGGAGCTGGCCTGCCGCACACCTATAGTGCGCATGACCCTCCTCACAAGCATCTTTCTCGTTTTTCCATCTGAGTGCCAGTGTCGTGTGTGGGACTAGAGCATCTGTTGGTGATCAGACCATCTAAATGTTTTGCTCAAGTGGTTGTGTAAATGACAGTGACTTCAGCCTGTCACTGCACGTGGCACGCCCCTCAACTGGAGTGAAGGTCACTTGGTATTGCTTCTCTGCTCTAATCAGAAAAAACTAACAAAAGTACTGTTTCACAGGACACCCGCAATGTGTGTTCACTCCAGTGCTGACCATCTGGTGTGTTGACTTTTGGAGAGTATTCATGGTGGCATGTGCCACCCAGTTCTGATTTCTGAACATTTGAAGCAGGAAGTAGGATTTAACAAAGGAAACACATCTTGACAGCCTGTTTTCAGGAGCTATGCCATTCATCTCAAGGCAGATTGAAATTTCTGAGCAACTGTTAGCAGTTAGGGCTTTTGTCATTTAAGTGCTGCTGGCTCCCGGCCTCCTAGGTGCTGTGTAATGATGTCACATTGTAGAACGCTGCACTAGTGAGCTTTAGCCATGATTCATGGCTTTGAAAAAATGTCTCTGCATGTGTTGATCACTTGTGTGGAGATCACTGAGATTTCAGTGAAGCAGACAGATCCTGACATAAGACTAGCAGCGATAGTCCCAAGGGGTTCTGAAGACTCAGTGAGGAATATGAGGGATGCCCAGCTTTTGCCAAGTAATAGCGGCAATTGTGGCAGTGAGGGTGGGAGAGAGTCTGGAGCCCTGTACCGTGCACACCCAGGGTCTCCCTGGGGTCCTCACTGGATCCCTGTGAAGCCCAAGGGTTCTGCCAGCCTTCGTGATCCTGCATGCCACCCAGGTCTACTTGTTTCAGGGACACCCAGACATCTCCTGTTCCCTGCATCCGCTTTCACTTGGTTAGGAGAGTTCCTTGGTTTTGTGTTGATTGTTTATGTTTTAGTACATTAAATTCTTATTGTGGGAAATACATTTAGCAGGCAGATATGCATACCTTCATGCCAGGTAGTTGTCCACACTGTGGCTGGTTCCACTATTTCTTGTCTTCCCCTGCCTCTGTTAACAGGGGTGGAGTACTGGCCAAACCAGCAGTGTAATCATGTTTGACCCGAGGGCTCTGATGTGGACGGGGCTCTCCTGGGATTAGATCATTTCCCTTTGTGTCTAGAAGGTTTGCTTTCATTTTCTAGGTCTCTACTTTCTAAAAAGTTCTAAAGTGATGAATCTAGTCCGTGATTTCCTTTCCATGTTTGTAGTGCCACACAAGGCAGATGCTGACAGAATGGGGCTGGTAGACATTGTTGGGAACCGACCTGACCTAGGACCCAAGTGGAGCAATGGTGACCTCCGTGTGCTGCTGGTACAGCCCACAGGTCTTTGTTGGCTAACTCTGGGCAGAGATGAGCCTGCCAGCCTCACACAACTGCATGCTTGTCCAGCACCTCCGAAGTGTGTTCTCTTACTTAAGGACAAAGCAGTATGACATAAATCCATGGTGCCTCAGGGTACATGGCGAGGAAGCTGCAGGGGCCTCACACCTCTGTGCCTCCACCCTGTGCTGTCCTTCCAGCTTGGGGTGCAGGGATGATACAAAGCTCTGGTCACACCCTGCAGACCTTGGCGGCTGGTCACAGTTCCGCTGTGCTGCACTGTCTCCGGGTGGGATGGGCCTTGTCCAGAGTGGAGTCCAGTTTGGAGGCCCATGTTCTGTCTGAGTTGAGTTGGCATTGAAGAGGCTGTGGACCTGCAGGTAGGGCCAGGGCATGTTGCTGCTTGTGGGGGACTGGAGGCTCAAGCACAGCTCTACTTGCTTTGTCCTCTGCCCTGCTCTGGTAGGCTTGTGCAGAGTGACTGGCGGTCAAGAGGGTGACAGATGTCTGAGGCCCCCAACCCCTGTCCTCGACCTGTGCTGAGCAAAGGCATGGGCTGGCCCTTACAGGAAGCAGCATGAGTGTAATTCTGGTTTGCTCTTTCATATAAAAATGAACAGAACTAGGAGTTTTGATACTTGTATCAAACAAGAACATCCTTTGGAAGCCATCTAGAACTCTATTCATTTCTTCGGCAGGAATAATCAAGTGTTGAATGTCAAGGAAATTGAGGCCAGCAGTACCAGGATATTCTGCCTCATATGAGATGGATGGGCAAGTACAATCACAAATCCAGTGCAATCTAAATTAATCTGCTGCCAAGAGTCCCTGGGCTGGGCTGGAGTCTGAGCCCCTGGTCCCACTCACCTACAGGGCACGCAGTCTAGAATGAGTACAGCCAGCAGCCCTGTCCACGGGCACCTTTGAGGGCCCCAGCCTTGGTTCATTTGTGCCCATGTTCAAGGGAAATGAGCAGAAATGAGTAGCTAAATGTAAAGTCCTTAAAAAGAAAAGAAATGATTTGGCTCTCTAAATGCAAGCCGGGCTTGTGACCCTGGCCTGTGGAGGCCCTGAGAGATAGTTGAGGCTGCAGAAAATGTCATGGGTGACCTTTAGAATCAAAGCCCTGGTGCTCAGCTGGCTGTCTGTGGTTAAGAAGTGAACCTGTTGCCGGGCATGGTGGCTCACGCCTGTAATCCCAGCACTCAGGAGGCAGAGGCAGGAGGATTGCTGAGTTCGAGGCTTGCCTGGATTACATAGTGAGCTCAGAGCCAGCCTGAACTACAAAGCGAGACCCTGTCTCAAAAAAAAAAAAAAAAAAAAAAAAAGAAGTGAACCTGTAACCCATAAAGCAAGGGAAAACCAGAGAAGCAGCAGGGAGGGGATGCGCCCACCAGGGCTGTGACTACCTGCCTCTGGCCGGAGGCCACCAGGCTAACACTGGAGTCTTGTTAGTGGCCGAGGGAAGGTGTCTGTACTCAGGGCACACATACAGCCAAGCATGTCCTGTGTGTGTATATGTGATGTGTGTACTTGCCATGAGACTGGGAGGCTGAGGCCGGCTTCTGGTCTGGCCTGTTTACATGCAGTCCTGTGGCCTGAGGAGATACCCTGGGATTCTGCTGTCATGGGCTTTGGAGGGGACATTTTCTGTCAGGAAGTACAGTGAAGGTCAAGAGGAGCAGCAGGTGAGACATGGCAGGTGCCAGACCTTAGGGGCAGCAGCGCGGGGAGGTGGCATCTCTGAACCAACAGTAATGCCTTCCCTGCTTTCCTCCCCTATGCCAGCACAGCACCTATTCATCTTAGGACACTTGGAAGAGCCAATGCCTGTGACTTTGGAGGACAGCTTTGTCTGAAGCCCCTCCCTACTGTTTCCTTGGGCCTTGGACTTGAGCCAGCCTTGTTACTGGGTTTACAGAACCAGCATTCTCATGCTTGCCTTTGCCCTTGCCACCTGCTCACACTATACAGACCCCTTGGCAGGTGTTTAGAGCTTCCAGTCTGAGCCTGCTCACCCTGCCAAGAGCCAGGCTTGCAGATCTCAGCTCTGCTGGCTCTCACTGTGGTGCTCTGGCTTCTCCCAGAGCTCCCGGCATCATGCCCATGACCCCAGGGGCCTGTGCCATCGTCACAGGTGAGGGAGAGCAGTGTTGGGAACCAGCTCTTGTGAGACCCTGCCCCACAGTGCAATAGAAGTGCAAGGCACTGTCTTCTTCCTGGCTGCCAGCTTCTGGGGTCCCCACCTGTTTCCCCACCGCTGGTCACAATGGCTCGACACACTGGCATAGGTGTATCTGCTCTTCCCTCCCCTAGATCCCCCAGCTCCAACCTGCAGTGGTGCTCTGTGCTCCCTGCTGTGCACTGCCACTGTCAGGTCTGTCCCCAGTGCAGCGTGGGCTCTAGCTTCCTGTCAGCCTGTCGATCAGCTTCCAGAAATCCCTCAGCCAGAGTTGCTATTGTCTTTCCCCACAGTGACAGGCTGTGTCATGTGCCCTCTCTCCCACCACCTGACCCCTTGGCTTTGGGGTATCACTTTCCTTCTGGAAGAGGTGACTTTTGTGGATGACCAAGGCCCTTCTCCGAGCCCCTGGCTGAAAGAGTAGGCGATACACAGCTCTACCTTGGCACCAGGGCAACCTGAGCCACGTGGGCATTATGTATGCTGAGGGGTGTTGTTGACTCATGAGAACTGATGGCTCTTCTAGGCCCGTGGCACAGGGTGGCCTGTGGTCTGGGTGGTGCTGTGCAGGACCCAGCTCTCTTTCAACTGGTCTACAGGGCACTTGTCGCCTTTTTCTTACTGCAAGTAGGTGATTTGAAGTCCTCCTGTTAGGTTTAGTATTTTAGGGCCTAGCAGTACACGCCAATCACTATTGGATACATTTTTCCCATTAAAAGGGTGTTCTTGAGAAAGAAAGAGCCAGGAGCTGTGGCCACCTTCGGGGTTTTGCGCCACCCCATAAATGTGCTTCTGGAGCACCTGCACCATGTGTGTGTCCAGTGCAGAGTTGGCTTCAGCGTGGGGTGAGGACAGATGTGCAGGAGAGAGTGGGGTGGCTGTGGCACAGCAGCTGTGGGGTACAGCTACACCAGGGCTCTGTGCTTCCTCAGAACTCTGAGCTTTTCTCTCATTTCCTGAACCTTTGGCCTCTAAAAGTAGCAGTTCCTGATCTCCATAGGGTGGGCTTGGATCTTTTCTTGCTGAACCCCCTTTTTAATCCCCACCCTTGATGGTTGGCTTTCTACCCCTTTGATTGCCAATGGTGGAGCACTTCTGAAACCTTTTTTTCTTTTGGCAGATGTTTAAGATTCTTTATCAGAAGCTAGGAAGGGGGCAGGTCCTGACCAGACCCTCTGGAGGAAACTTCTAGAAATCCAGAAGACAGTTACCATGTTAACCTCTGGGACTCCCCAGATTGAAGAAACCAGCCGGACTCTGTCTAAAAGGACCTTTTCCAGCATATTATTTCAAGGAAATCATGTCTTGTGAACTTTGCAGTGGCCTCCTGGGCTTTCTTTGGGAAAGGCATTCCTAAGGACTGGCTGAGCTAGAGCAGGTCTCAAAAGAGTTACTTCCTGGTGTGGCCCAGGCTGGACTGGAGACAGGAGCAGGAGGTGCTGGGCTACCTGCTCCCTGACAACTGGAAGGACCTGCAGGTTGGGCGGTGTTCCCAGGGTATGTCTAGTGGGTGTACAGCCACTTTTTTTGAAGAGTAAAACTATGTCTAATGGAGTTTACTAGTTATTGTTTGAATAACTTAAAAAGTGACATTTTTTCCCCCTGAACTGGACTTCTCTAGGGATGGCAGTGGGTGCTTTTATACACTCAGCTTTGAAGCTTTCTAATTTCTTTTGGTTATTTGTGTAATGGGTGTTCCCTCAGAAGTCCCTGAGATTGGCCTCCTTGTCCTTGATAGCATACCTCTGTCCAGTCCTCTCTTCCAAAAGAAGAAAAATAAAGAAATGCAGCCAGTCCTACCTCTGGTCCAGTAGTTGGTGACTAAAGACTTGGAGCACCCCTGAACCACACCCATATTCAGCTCCCCCATTGCTTTAGTGCCTCTACAGGCTTTTATTTGCTTTTCTGCAGTGAAGAGATGCATCTTCAATAAGGGTTGGGGGGCCAGTTTTCAGGTCTCATGTACTTTCCCATGGTGGCTCTGTGTTCTTGCAGAGTGGCTCAGTCGCTAGCCACTTGCCCTGAGTCCCTTGGCTGCAGGCTTGGGCACAGCAGTGTTTACTGGACTGCTGTTCTATTGCAGAAGTTTCAAAGGCCTTTGCATCACACATCCAGCAGACAAGAAGCCCTGGACAGGGCTTGCTGTTCTCCCCCAAAGAGCCGCGAGTGAGACTGTTTACTGTCTGTGGGCTGAGCTCAGGGCTCGCCCTGACTATGTGGATGGAAGCAGTGGGTGGTGCTTGTGCCACAGGTGCTCCTGCAGGGATGTTGCCGGGTGTGCCCAGAGACGAAGGCCTAGCAGTGCCTGTGTGGTGGGGTCTCTCTGCACCCAACAGAACACCAGAATGCCCAGCACCCCCCAGGCAGGCCTGACCTCTGTGCCCTTGGGTTGTGCCCTGTTGTCCTGCTGTCCTGGGGACTTGCTACCCTCCTCAGCCTGGCTCTGCCCTCACAGCAGCACTCTGCCCTAATATCCATTGCCACAGTGCAAAGGCGGAAGAGCAGCAGGAGTGAACCCTTCGGAACAAAGGCTTATCTCATGTAGCCTGTGCCAAGGGAGAGGCAGAGCCCTGCCAGCACTGAGCCTTGGCCCTTTCTCTGGAAGATGCAGGTGGGCATTTCAAATCCGCTGTAGATCTATAAATGTACAGACTTACAAGACCAAAGTAAGAAGCACACATATAGATAGTTCCAGTGTTCTGCCCTGCCAACTGGGGCTGTGAAGTAGAAATTAACCTAAATTAGGAAGATGATTGTTCCTGTGTTAATTGCAGGTTGTCTTCCGAAGCTGTTTTCATCCTCCAGGCCTGGCAGCAGGCTGGCTGTAGGCCCTCCGCTGGGTTACTGTGCATCAACACCCTTAGAGCTGAGTTCCAGGAAGTGGGGACTAAAGTGGTGTTGCTGTTGTGCAGCTCAGCTCCAGCTCTGCATATAAAAGGCACAAGGGTTCTTCCTGGAGGACACTGGCATTCAGGGTGAAAAGCTGACCTTCACCTTAAAATCCCTTTGGTCCCAACCCCCACCCAGCCCTCATCACAGGCAACATAAACAAGCTCCAGTCTATTTTCAGTGCCCGGCTGGTGTCGCAGCTGTTATGGCTTGTGTGCACTGGCCAGCGAGCCCATCCTTGGCCCACACCTGCCCAGACGCCTGCACTTGGCCTCTGCAGCCCACGCTGGCCATGGCAGGCGAGGATGACTTCGCGGACTTTCCTTGGTTTTCTTTTGCCACTCGAGACAGCCTCACAGTGAGCCATGTGAGAACCCAGGGAGCACTGGGTAGGGACGTCTTTGTTAGGAGCTGGGTGTCTTTGAAAGCACAGGGAGAAAGTGTGCTCATCCTGTGCGGCACACAGCACTCAGTGGAGGTGGGTTCTTTTCTGAGTAGCTTTTCTCCTGTTCTTCCATTTTCTTGCTGCCTGGATCAATTATTCCATTAGTCATGACTGGATAAAACTTTTCAAGTAAAAATCTCCACCTCCATTAGCCCATGCCGTAAATGAACAGACCAGCCCCCCACACTGTCCAGGCACACAGTGCACTGCAGACCACACTGGGATTTGTGCAGGGGCAGGTCTGCCTGCTGTGAGCCTGCTCTGCCTGTTTGCTAATTTTAAAGGTTAAGCTACAAATCCCTGTCCCTCTACAAGTTTCTGATAGTGACATTGGAGGGTCCCAGGGTCTTTAATTTACCACTAATCTTCCCCTCAATATACACAGAAAAGTGTCCTGTGGCAGTGAATGTGAGCATGCATTGTTGTTGAGCATGCATGTCATTCCTGGTGTCCCTGTAGTTATTGGTGCTGGGCATCCCTACAGTCTTTGGTGCTGGGTGTCCCTATAACCCCAGTTTACCAAGCTGAATCTGGGTCAGTGTCAGGCTGGTCCTCCCAGCCTCCTGAGGGCTCACTCTGTGCCCAGTGAGGCTGGAGCCTGCCGTGCAGGGCCAGCTTTGTGCTCCTATAGTTTTGTGGTTCTCACCTTAAATTCCAGTGTCTTCCAGGACGGACCCTTGTGCTTTATGTATTTGTTTCTGGCCCATTGTTGGAATTCAGTAGGGTTTAGTGAGGGAAGGAGGAAAAATGTGTTATTTGAAATTGCTTTACCCACTGACTAGGCCTGGAAATGTATGCACACAAGTACATACAGTGCATTATTAGAAAGTTACATGCGGAAGCAGCTCTCAGTGACAGACTAGGTGGGAGCACAGGACTTTCCCTCTGTGGTTAATACTTTTTGTTAAAAACAAAACAGCCAAAATCTTTGCTTATCTCAAGGCCATAAAGACAGCTTCTTATATTTTCTCTTAAAGTGTTTGAAGTTTTATTTCCTCTTGGAGTCTATGGAGCTTGTGTGTGTGGAGCAAGCTTGTGATTAGCCCATTTTCTTTCCCAGTTTGCTGACCCTAGCATGTGAACTTCACCTTTCTGTGGGTGGCCGTCATCCTCCCAGTGGCTGTCATTCTGCCAGCCTACCTGTGTGTGCAGGAACCTATCTATGCCCCTCTACAAAGCCAAGACAGAAATTCAGAGGCCTCAATGGAATATTATGAGTAAATTTGGAGAAAAACTGGCATCTTTAGTGTAGTTGTTTGTGTGATGTATCTTAGTTAGGCCTCCTGTTGTAGTCTGGCCCCATGTGGGGACAGACAGGCGGCTCCCTCAGGCACCCTGGGCCACAAAGGGTCCGTTTCCCATGCTTCCCAGGGTGAAGGTGCAGATTCCCTCCTCTGGTTCTGCTCTCAGTGGCCACGCTTCCCTGGCTGAGAACTTTTGTTGCACCTGTCGTGAGGATCATCTGGTTTCTCTTCCGACTCCCTATGCAGTGAATCTCACCATGGGCTTCCCACCAGCAGGCCTGGCTTGGCTTCTCAGACCCAGCTGGTTTGTGACAAATGCTGTTGTTTTCTACTTGGCTAGATCAGATCTGTGGTGCTTCAGGGTTCATCCTGCTCTAGAGTCGCAGTGGCCTATATGTTTCTTTTTCTGATGTCAACATTTTTATACTTTGCTGAAGAAACTAAGAATAGAATGATTAATTACTTGAATGCCTGGGAAAATCAACCTCTATGACTACTGGGGGTTTATGTTTTCTCATGTGTTTTGACAGTCTGACTTTGTAATTCTTTTAGGACCAGTTCAAAATGATTTTATAAGAACTTTTCACTACTGCATTGTGGTGAAAATTTCATGATTTTTTTAAAAAAAATCTGTAAATCTCTGCTGGATTTTTAGTTATGTACCTTGTTTCATTTTTCACATTATCCTTTCTAATCAATCTGTATTTTTTTTATTTTTTTTAGAAGAATCAACTTTTGTTTCCATTAGTCCTCTTAGTTATGTGTTTGTTTTTTTGGGTAATCTTACCTTTATTTAATTCTGGAGTTCTTTCCTGGCGTCTGAAGTAGAAATGCAGCTCCTTAATCCCCAGCCTTTCTTCTGTCCCAGGCACCTCTCTTCCCACAACTATAGCACAAGGTGTGTAAGGCAGGTACTGACGTCAACAGTTGTCAATTCATGCTTGTGTTTTTCAGGTCGTATTGGTGGCACCACCTTTGATGTGGTGGCTGGGGAGTGATACTACGCCTGTGTGGTCTTTCTCCAGAATGGATAACCCCACCCTCATTCTGGGAATGTCTGATGAGTGCTGGACATGAGATGTTCCTGCCAGGCCTCCTTGGAACTGCCAAGGTCGTCAGAAACAAAGGAAGTCTGAGTAGCCATTAGGGCCACAGGAGTCACAGTTCCCAAACGCACCATGCAGTCCTGGCCCTCACGGGTCAGTGTTGGTCTGGCTCACTGACCGTGATGAGTGGGCATCCTAGAAGGGTGTGCGTGACTAGAGCTGCTGTGAGGGGTCCCTGTGCCCGCAGGGCTCTGGGCCAGTGCCACAGGCTCTGCTTCCTTTCCTACCCGTTCATCACTCCTCCTCAGGTTTTATACAGTCTTCCTTCTTGATGCATGTGCTGTGAGAGCTTGGTAGATCTAAGGTGCTAAAGTCATTCTTTTGTTTATTTTACTGGAAAGTGTCTATTTTACCCTGGTTCTTGACAGTTGCTTTGCAGATTTTCAGGGTAATTTCCTTTTCCCCTCCATCTGCACCTGGGGACTCTTCTGTTCCCGGACTTCCTCTGTGAGCTCAGGCTGCAAGATCCTAAGACCATGTTTGCCTCCCTGGGCATCTTCTGATGGGCTGTGTGGGGCAGCTTTGCTGCCAGTGCTCACACTTGTGTCTTGGTGTGGTTAGGGGTGCTTTTCAGTTCTTTGGTATAAGTTCTTCCTTTGGCTGTGAATTTGTGTCTTTCTAGCAGTTTCTTCCAATTGCTCTGTTGTCTTCCCTCATCCCTGGGGCCCTGAGTAGACAGCAGTGTGTTCCTTCTCATTTTACTCTGCAAGGGTCTTCTCTTTCTTTACATTTTGCTCTCTTTGGCTGTTTGCTTCATAACTGTCTTCCAGTGGACTTAATTTTCTTTTTGGTATTGTGTGATATCTATTGCTTGAAACATCTTTGAGGTTTTTCTTTAAAGTTTGTCAATTAAACTTCTAGTTTTGAAAGTCTGTCTTTTCTCCAAAAATGGTTAATTTGAGCAGTTCTGTAGCTTCCCCATCCATTGCTTAAAAGTAAACCTTTAGGTTAATGAAAACATCTGCAGATGCAGGGAAAATATAAATGAATTTTCAGATAAAGGAACTAAAGTAGTCTGATTCTCATAATTTGAGCAGCTGAATTATTTCTGTGACTTGGTCTTTGATGTTTTTCCTGACTTTTTGCCCTTTGTCTTTTCCCTTCTATGAAACTAATGTCAACTTAGCCTTGCACATGGCCCAGAGTACTGGGAATTTGAACTGAGGATGCTTTTCTTGAGACACAGAATCCTGTGGACAAGGGCCTTATCCCAAGCCTCAGAACCTGTCTTTGGCCCTGTCTTTGGCCTGCTTTCAGCTCTGCTGTCAGCCTAAATCAAATGTTTTTTTCATTTATTTCTGGCCTCCTTCAAGGGTTTTGAGCCCAGCAGTATGTGACATTTTGAGACAGGTTCCCACTTTGTTGTTCAGGCTAGCCGTGAGATCACTATGTAGCCCAGGCAAGCCTGGAACTCAGCAATCCTCCTGCCTCTGCCTCCTGAGTGCTGGAATGACAGGCGTGACCCACCATAACCAGCCGAGCTAGTGGTGTGACAGGAGCTATCCATATAGAATCTAGGTTTCCACAGAGCAGTTGCTTTTCCGTACCATCTGTCCTGTCCTGGAAGGGATATCTCAGCACTGCATCAGCAGCCTTTGGCCAGCCTGCTCCCACTCCCAGGCCAGGGCAGCCCCAGGTTCTAGCCTCTGGGTAGGTACTTACATGTTGCCTGATGCCTTACATGGACACAGTGATACTGACATAGGCTCGGCCCTCAGCTGCCATAGCAGCCACAGGACCTCCAAGGCCACAGGACCGCCAAGGCCGTGGGGTGAGTTTTTGTACTCTGCGGCCTGGCATGGGTGTTCCCTGGAGTTGCTCTGGCCACTGGAGGGAGGCAGAGCTGAGAAGTTCTTCTGGGGCAGCTGCTGGCCATCCTTAATCCCAGTGACAGCTCCTCAGTCAGACGTCCTGGTTCTAGCCTGTCCAGCCGCGGCCATTCCTGCTCCCTGGCATGTTCCCTCTGTCCCTCTCCCCAGCTACTCCTCCTGCCCCGTCTTCAAGTCAGACTCTATTCTGGGAGACCTGAGGCTTCCACGAGCCACATTCATTAGGAACAGCCCAGAGTGCTGTCCATTCTCACCTTCATCACTGGCCAACACACTGCCAGGTCAGGGCATCTTCTCCCTGCAGAGGTCCACTGCAGGGCCTCCTTCCAAAAGCTCCCCTCTACCTCATTGGCCACATGATTGTGGTTCACAGGGTATGGGGACCTGGTGAGGATGGAGAGATATTGAGAGCCAACAGACACGGCAGTCATGCTGCGTGCTGTGTGTTTTACAAGAGTGCTTGTGTGCTGCAGTGTGCTTTCCTTGAAGGACATCTGCTCTGCCTCCTTGACCTCTCCTGGATCCTGGCTAGCCTGCCATGCCCCAGGGATGGGATGGTCCCATCTTCCAGCTCCATTGAGCAGCTGGAACAACCCTGGTACTCTGCATCACCACCTGGCTCCTCCCACGTAGACCCAGAGCCAGGCAGGTATCAAACCAGTGGCCTGGGGATGAGTTTTGTTATTCTTGCCCATGTCCTGGTATCCCTCCTCCCTTTCTCCTTTAGGGAAAGTCTCTTTGGAGCTGCTGGTGCCTCTCTAGCTCTCCTGTGCTCTTTGTGGCTGGTGCTGTCCCTGCTGGCCCAGGGGAGCTAGTACCAAACACTGCTTTGTGAACTGCAATTATATAAATGTACAACTAAGCAAATCACATGAAAAACGGAGACATCAGTACCTAAAATTCCCTCTTGTTGATTGTTTGCTCCCTGGCTCTCTTGTCTGCACCTGGCACAAACATTGCTACAGGTTGGTCAGACCTCTGGAGGTGGCTGAGCCAACTCGCCTATCCCAGGCTCAGGGCTCCAGGCGCTCCAGGCTCTCCAGGTTTCCTGCTGCTTGAGACCCCACAGCTCTCTCTCCTGGGACTTCTCTTCTGGCTGCCTCTGTATTAGCTGTTGTCTGTGACAAAATACCCAACTTATATCAGCTTAGGGAGGTAGGATACGTCTTAGCTTCTGGTGTGAAAGGTCTAGTTCCTGTGGGGTAGGCTCCATTGCTCTGGGCCCCTAGTGAGGCAGAACATTGGCTGGTGGTGGTTAGGAAACAGAGTTGACTGGAAAGACCTAGAGAGGAAAGGGCCAAGGGCCAGGTAGACCCTACAGAGCTGGGCCCCTTATTTGCTAGTCCCGCTCCTAATAATCCATTTGATGAAGTTGGAGTCGTCACTTCCCAAAGCCTGTCAGCTTCAACACAGAGGGCTTTAGGGGTCGTTTTAGACCTCCCTAAAATACAAGTTGAAAGATTTATTTGATCTGAAGAGAAACCAGAGTATGGGTCTCTCTATAAAATAAAGGCCTTCCTGTTGTCCACCTTGCTGGTAACTCCTTCCTCCAGGTTTGGGGCACCTCCCTCCTTGGCTCCAGCCAGGTAAGCAGCAGCCCATTCCTTGTAAGAGCCTGTGTAGCACCTCCCACCACCCCTCCCGATTACAGCTTACTAGCGCAGTGTCAGACCAGGAGCCAGCCGCCTGTGCAGTAAGTCTTCCGGAGATGGCATGTTTTGTTTAGATGCACAAGGGCAGAAACAGGTGGTTTTTGCACTTATCTGTTCACTGTGAACGGCCCTGGGATGTGGGTGTTCTGATTCCCTGTTCTGATCGTGCCTGACACTTTCTCCATACTTGAGACAGGACTGCTCTCTGCACTTCTCACAGGGGTCGTGTCGCCTTCCACCCTGCGGCTTCAGTGCTTGGGGTCAGTTGCAGGTGAGCAGCTGCCCATTGCCCTTTCGGGTGCTCCATGTTGTGCCCTGTGCATTGGAGGGAGCACTAGGCATGTTTACCAAGAACACTTGCTGCGAGGGCTGACTTCCTGCAAGCAACATTGTATTCACTACATTCTTGTGGATTTTAACATGAAGGAGGTTGGGACAAAAAGTGCTCCAAGGCATGTGGCTTGCTGTCTTTATCCAGCCTTGTGGGGTCCAAGGCACCCTGGCACCCTGTGTTGTCCCTGTCTCTTGGGTCATTGGCATAGTTACAAAGAGAATAAAAAGCAGAAATTCAGGTGGTTATTTTCCTTTGGCCAGTGGGTGTTCATCGTTGACAGGACAAGGACCAGCGCATTCCTCAAGTGACGTGGGGTGCTTTTGGCAGCACGTTATTGGTCCCCAGCCATGACTAGCCCAGCTTCCTGGTGTGGAGTGCACGGCAGGTCCCTCTTCCAGGCGAGCCAGTGGATGGACACTCCAGAGAGTGTGATGTGTCCTTCTGTGGACTGTGGTCCCTGTCAGGGTATGCTCAAGTTTGGGCCCCTGTTGGCACATTTGTGAGGATTCTACACAGCACAAAGGGCCGGTGGGGGCTTGGCATTTACTCTCTTTCTAGGGTAGACTACTGCACTCAATGACTCCACATGGCTCTGCTTCCACTCATGCCATTCCTGGCTGCTTCCTGTGTGCCCCTCTGCCTCCCGCTTGGGGCTGATTCTGAGTCCCAGTTGTCATGCTACTGAGAACTTGCTTGCTTGCCTTAGGTGTGGTGGGCAACTTGAAGGGTCTGGTTTCTGCTGCTGCTGATTTTGTTTTTAGATTCATCTTTCCTAGCCTTCCTTGCCCTTCTTCTTGGCTGTGTCCCCTCCTTGCTTGCTTTAGGGGAGAGATTCTGATTTCTTGCTGGGACAGTGAAGAAGACAACGGAGTCTGAGAAGAATGGAAGGATTAGTTTCTTGGAGCCTCAGTGTGCTCCTCCAACATGGGTGAACTGAGACTCATTTCTTTCTTTTTTCTTTTTCTTTTTTTTTTTTTTTTTGAGACAGGGTCTCGCTTTGTAGCCCAGGCTAGTCTCGAACTCAGCATTCCTGCCTCTGCCTCCCGAGTGCTGGGATTACAGGTGTGAGCCACTACACCCAGCACTGTGCTGTGTGGTACTGATTGCTAGTGGACATGAATTACCTGGGATCTAACCAGGGACCTTGCACTTGCTAGACAGGCACTAGAACCACTGAGCTAAATCTCTGGTCCAAACTGAGACTCATTTCATTTATTTGTTTAGGGGCGGTGATAGGTAAAGGGCTTGTTCCCTGGTCCATGTAGAGGTGTTTTATTTAGTTACTATTTTTAGCACTAACAAGTGAGGTGGCTCCCAATTTAGGCAGTTCCTTCTAGGAGCCAGAGTTTCCTCTGGGAAACAGCAGATACTGTGTTTGCTTCTGCAAGCACAAGACATTGTGAAGTTTAAACTGTAATGTTCTGAGTCTAGGGGCCAAGCCCCTTCAGCTCTGGGAGCTCTGGCCTCACCTCAGGTCTGTCTGGTCATCCTGCATCTCCCTGGCTTTGCTGGTTTCCAGCGCCTGGGGTTACCAAGAACCACAGTCTTCCTCTGCACAGAGCAGGAGACCTATAGGGTGCTGACAGGCAGGCATACTGGAAGGTGATCAAAAGCAAGCCAGAGCCTTCCACAAGTTATTTTGACTGAGGTGGTGTAAAACATATGTTTCTACTTTAAAATTTTACTTTCTTTTTACACATGAGTTTGTCAGGTTTTTTGTTTAAGCCAGCAAAATGTTTTTGGTAGCCTTATGGAAATACAAGGTAACCTCTTCTTGGAAGACCTCTCCCCTGGGTCTCACAGAGGTCTGGTCTGCCCTTAGCCAGCCCCTTGGCTTGCTGCTCTCATCCTGCTCTATCTGCATGGCTTTTTTATCTTTCGTGGAGGGTTGAAGACCCAGTGGTCTCCAGCCGATAGTGAGCCCCATTACTTTCTTGAGACATCCTGTGGCCTCCAGGTGGCCTGCCAGGAGCACCTGTGGGGCAGGGGACTCACAGATTTGTCTCCTGTAGACTCACAGCTGGAATGCTAGGAGTTACTGGAGGCCAGTGGGTGGGGAGACGTCCCAGCTGTGGAAAAGCAAAGCCCTTGTTCCTGTGTGCATAGCTGAGTGCGAGCAGTGGTGGAAAGGCTCTCACAGGCAGATTCCTTAAGTTAGCATGCAGGTGAGCCAGGCTGGGCAGCAGCATCCACCAGCCTACCTCAGTGGTGAGCTGATGCTTATAGAGTGAGTGCTTGGCCTTGGAGGCTCCTAGAAGGATACTAGAGACAGAGTCCCTGCAAAGAGCCCCAGGTATTGGGGTTGTTTGTGATCCTTGTGCCAGCCCCATGGAGACTTTTAGTATGCCCTTTCTGTAAATGTACCCTCACCTCTGGGGCTAAGGGCCTTTCCATTCCTCACCCACCAGCCCTGCCATATGGGCATCAGCTCTTTCCTCCTCCACCTGCTGGCCAGGGAAGCAGAGGAGATGGATGCTCTTTTTGTATTCTCTTCTTTCTGTTTTTTGTTTTTGCAGCCCTAGGGATAGAACAGAGGGGCTTGCACATGCTAGGCAGGTGCAGGTGCAGGTGCAGGTGTGGTACCATTAAGCCATACTCTCAGCCCTGGAGATAGCTGCCACACAAGGCATAGAGTTTAGCCTCAGCGGCGTTGAGCATGGTTGGTCTGTAAGCATGCAGGATGCCTGTGTGATTTCTTCTTTCACATGTTCTTCAGCAGGCTACAACCTGCTCCTATACCAGGCTCAGAGGGCAGCACCAGCAGCTCAGGGGGGCTGCACCTAGTACTGTATTTGAGTCCCCCCAAGCTGGGCATGAGAGCTGCACACAGCAAGTGCACTGTCATAGGTGCTCTCCACAGAGGACACGGGCACAGGAGGTACAGCCATGACCCCATGAGGCCTCATCACTCACTCCCTGGCATGCAGAGGCTGGTGTGCTAGAGGAGCGTGAGGAATGTCATGGGCTGAGGAAGGAAATGGCAAGATGGGTGAAAATGGCTCTAGGCCCATTCACTCAACAGGTTTGCCCCACAGAACCTGAGGCTGGCTCCTTATTTGTCTTCCCTGCACCCTAAGGAAAGGTCCTTGTGGGCTGTGTCTGGGCAGTCTGATTTTTCACAATCCCTGGGGCCAGAAAGCCCATGGGGCACTTTTCTGCCCAGCTTAGGGGTCCATCAGACTTGCAGAGGTGGAGCAGGATACTTCTCTTACCCTCTGCAGTGGCCCAATGGCTTGTGATGCAGCGTGGGTAGACCAAGAAACCTTCTGTTGTTGAAACAACGGACCTGACCTTGTCTAATCAGTTCCTTTAGGGGTTAAATTCTCTCCTGCTCCCCTCAGACCACTCAGTTCCCTGACTGGAGCACAGAGACCCAAGAGCCCAGGTCTGAGGCTGGAGCTGGAGGAGGTATCTGTGCCCCGGCCCCTGCCAGCACTCTCAGGCAGCACACCCTGGGCTGTGCAGGCTCAGGGCCTCCTTCCCTCGGATCAGCCCTGACTGAGCCTTATGCAGGATGAGGGTTCAGGTGTGCATTTCTGGTGTCATGACCCTGCCTGCATAAATGGTGCAAACTCAGGTTGGCAGTGCTGCTAAGGCACAGCAGTGTCTTGGTGAATCAGCAGTCTGAGCCGGTGCCACTTCTGTGTGAGCCCTGGGCTTGGACAGTTATGAATCATTTGCTTGCCTTTTGATTTGCGTCAATCAAACCACATGTGAAGAAAGCCATGAGCTAGGCTTTGCCGGCAGCCCAGCGTCCAGCGGGGGGACCTTCGCCAGGGACGGCCTCAGAAGGCTGGCCTGCCTGCTTGTCCCGGTGGTCCGGGCTGCGGGCCTAGGCATCTGCCGGCCCTCCAGGCTTCCGGCCCAGCCCTGGTTGCTCTTCCCCTCCTGAAACCACTGCTAGCATGCGGGAGATGAGAAGATGGTGATTATAGCTTGCTCTGCTGTTTACTCGTTTCCTATGTGGAATCCTGTGGTGAGCAAGACGCATTTACAGCTCTGGGAATGTTTACAGCTTAAAGCAGATCCACTGATCTTTCCTTCCCTGTTGCACAAAGTAATTTTAGGACTTGGCTCTTTGAAAAGATTCCTTGTAAGAAAACTTAATTAAAAAGGGATGTCACTGCCCCACACCCCCAGCCAGAGAAACAGTGGAGGGGGCCTGTTCCCACTGGGTGTCGAGCTGGTAGGACCGTGGTCTGTTCCAGTCGGCCCGCAGAAAGAGCAACATTTAACTGGGGCTTCTGAGCCTTCTGTAGCGGCTTTCAGGGTGAGGTCTGTTCTCGAGTCTCAGCGGCACCTCTGCTGTGGGCCTGGCCTAGGAACCCCCGCTGTAGTGCCAGCCAGGACTGGAGCTCCCAGGGGGCCCAGCCCCTGCGGTTTGCTTTGTTTGGTTTTATTTGAAGTAGGCAGATTAAGTTCTCATTTTAACTGAAAAGGTTACCTTCATTATTGTTGAATCAGCTGTTGGGGGGCAGCTGAGTCCTAGTTGCCTGGTTATTCACAGCCTCACTGCATGGGCAGCCCCACCTTCATCCAGCACAGTGGCTCCCAGTGACCCGGAAACTCTGGGTCACAGGGCATTGATCCTGGTTCCCCTAGCATTGGGTTATAATGGACAGTATGTGTGGGCATGCCTGCAAGTTGTAGCAACCTGAGCCATCATGGGGTACTCTTCTGACATCCTTGAACTGCTCGAGGCCTCTTCTGTCACTGTGGGCCCAAGACTCTTTTCAGCCCCTGCAGTGTCTGGGGCACCATGCAGCAGTGGCACAGAGCAGAAGGGTGCCCCTTGGTTTTTCTTACCGGAAATCTCAAACATTTACAAGTGACAGATCGCAGATTAACAAATGCCTGGGCTGCTCTCCCCCACTTCATTGGTGGTCAGTGGCCAGGCCAGTCCTGTCCATCCATATTGTCCCCCCATACTGCTTTGCTTTCCAGCAATTTTAGCTGCCATATCATGTCCAGTAGGTGAGGTCTCTTCTTAACACATAACTGTAAAACTTACTGCGGCTTTACTTGATGAGTTCTTTAGTACCCTCAACCAACCAGTCATTGTTGTCTCAAAAATTGTTTAGAATTTTTTTCTGCTGGAGCCTAGAGGTGCTATACCATGGGCTATATCCCCAACACCCACTCCTGCTCTCTTTTTGTTCTGAGACAGGATCTCGCTAAGTTTGGGCCTTGAATTTGGATCCTCCTGCCAGTCTCCTGAGTAGCTGGGTAACAGGAATGCTCCATTGTGGCCAGCCATTGTGGGAGGGGTGTTATTTAAATCAGTGTTGAAGAAGATCCGGTGGTTGGGACAGACAGCTGTGTATGTGACTTACAGTTTGCTAACCTACAGTGTCCTCCTCTGGCCTAGCTCTGTCGTTTCTTATCCGTGTGCACACAGGGCACAACCTAGCCAGTTGTCCTGTTAGGTGCCACAGTTGTGATTGCACCTCTTGGGACCTGTGGTACTGTGAACACAGCCCTCACTATCTTCTGCTGGTGACCTGTGATCCCAGTGGAGGCTGTGTCAGGCCCAGCGTGCTCAGCTGGCTGAACTGGAAGCCGGGTGGGCAGCTGTCACCCAGGTCCTTCCTTGTTCCTGGGGCTGCAGGGGGAGGTTCTGAAGCTCATGCCTTCTTCAGCAGTGAGGGGGCTTCTGCAGAAAGGAATTTGCCGGTTTTTACGGTAATTAGCTTATGTGAAACAAAGGTAACCAGTGCATTTTATCATTTGTTTGTTACTTGTGAACGCGTGGATCTAAGTATATTTTATGTGAGATAAGCCTATGCCTTTGTTGTTACTATTGCTTAATTTGCTACATATTTGACCTGAAGTCCTCTGCAAAAATGGCCCTAGGCCCGTCTGATGTGACTTGATAGCCTCCGAAAGCTTCCTTGCTTTGTTATGACAAGATACTTTGTCACTTTGTACAGTTCTTTCCTCAGGCTGGAATCGACCATTTACCTCAGGTCACCTCAGATCCTTCCTCACACAGCAAAGTCCCTTTTGCCATCTACTGACATATCTGTAGGTTAAGGAGTGAGATGATGCATATCTCTGGGGCTGTAGTTCAGCCTTCTGCACACCCAGCCTATAGCTCAGACCACTGCGTGTAGGCACCATGGGTGGCTGTCTGGCCAGGTAAAGGGAGCAAAGAAGCCATTTCCACAAGGAAGGTGCAGCTCCAGCCAAGAGACTGAAGCAGCAAGAACCAGCATGGGGCTGAAGATACAGGCCACTCTGCTCTCTGAGCTTACATGGCCCTGAGCTGTGGCACCCATAGCAGGTGCACCTGTGGGTTGTGTGTGGGCACCTGGGAGATACTCTAGAGTCATTCTGGGCCTGTCTTTTTTATCATGGACCCTGGTGGGTAGGAAGTGGTATCTCATTGTGATTCTTGACTTGTGTTTCCTGTTAGCTAAAGGTGCTGAGATCTTTCCACTGGTTTATTGGCTCTTTTTATGTCTTTGGAGGAATATCTGCTTAAAATTATTTGCCTGTGTTTTTATTTTGTATTACTTTTTTTTTTCCACTGCTAGGGATTAAACTCAGGACTTTGTGCTTTTCAGGCAGGTGCAGCACCCCTGAGCTATGTCCCTGGGGCACTTTTTTTTTTTTTATTGAGTTGTAGGTGTTCTTCCAGATATAGCTCTTTTATGCAGATAGGTGATTTCCAAATGTTCTTTCTATCTTATGGGTTCTCCTTTTACTTCTGGGGTAGTGTCCTTTAAAACACAGAAATTTTTAATATTGCTGATGTCCTCTTTATTGTTTTTCTTTTGTTGCTTGTGCTCTGGTGTCTTCTGAGGAACTTCTTGGACTCGTTTTGGATGAGAATGGTGGTGTGGACCTCCTTTTGGGATCCAGCTTCTGGCTTGTGTCAGATGTAAAGGCTGAAAGGCTCCTTGGACTGTTAGGAAAATGCCTGTTCTGTGGCCTTGCTAGCTTCTGCCATTTCCAGTGTCTGGCTTTGCTTTCCCACAGTTGTTTTTAATCGAATGTCCATGAGAAAACAGCCAAATAAATTGAAGGTTTCTCAGAGAGAGCTGAGTTTCTTTGTTGATTTTTTTTTCACTGCACTTTTTCATTGTTATTGTGCACAGTTTGTTGGCATCTGCATCATGTTATGAACATTGGTTGGTATTGAGATTGCAGCGTTAGAGTTCTGTATTCCACACAAACATTCCCAAATATTCTGGAGGCTCTATGTAGTTTACAGATGGAAGTTTCCTCTATTGGAGGCTTAATTATGGAACACAAAGCCACTGGGAATTCCCTGTGGATATCACACTCTGAGATGCAAGGCAGGACTCTGCCACACACTTTGGAGTTCAGATCTATTCCCTTCTGATACCTCTTGAAATCCTTATCATCCTCTGTTACCTTGAAGTGACCACAGAGCAGTAGGGCTGCTGGCAGCTAGAGGTAGGGCCCTAGCCAGCCAGGAGAGCTGCACCCTGCCAGTTCCTCATGAGGAAGTGTTACAAGCTGTGGTTTGACGTTCCCGGTTGTGGCTAATTTTGTGTGTGTACTACTCTCTATAGCTGTGCAGAACACTTCCGGGAACAGTTATAGAATTCTGCTTTCACTGTGTCTGTGGGTTTGAGAGGTCTTCACTAGCTATGTATTGTGCCTTGGCATCCAAGGCAGCAGTGCTTTTGGCAGGGACTATTGGCTGCTGGTGCATTTCAGATATGAGCAGCAGGTAGGTTCCTTCTGTGTGAGGGTCTCTATTAGGTGACTGGTGTGACATGGGCTTTGCTATGCAGGCAAGAAAGGTCTTATGGTCACAGATTGGCATCTGTGGAGTAAAACACTGGGCATTGTGGATGGGCATGTGCCCTGAGCCAAGGAGGCAGGTAGATACTGCTGGTTCTGCCAGGTCACAGATTGGAACCCCATCAGGTCATGGGAACCCCATGATGGCACGTGGATAATGGTGCTCAGGGCTTTCCCCAGGCAGAATATGGCTGACCATATGAGTCACCAGCTGCCTATACACATGAGTGCCTGCTGTGCACCTGCCACGTTCGCGATGCCCAGGGTGGTGTCCAACACCTTCCTGTGTCAGCTGCCACTGCTGGTGCTCTGGGGTGGGGTTTGACGGGGCCAATGGCCAGCAGCCTTGAACCTTGGGAGGAGGAGTGGGAGCCCTGGAGGATGGCCACAACGCTGTGCTAGGGCAGTGTGAGAAAGGTTACAAGCAGTGCCAGACCTAGGTGAAAGGATGCTGGCTCAGTGTCAGCTCACCATGGCATGCCTTGTTCACATTCCTTCATTCTGCAGGGCCTCGCAGGATAAACAGGTGCTCATATATAATTTTCAGAACAGCCTCGGAAACTCCACCAGGCACCTCAGTACCCTGGTACGTCCTTTGTGCCATCTTGAAGCCTGGGCCAGCCTGGCCAAACAGGTGACAGATCCCCTGGGGGGCATATAAGAGAGCTCATGGGTGTTTCTTCAGCCTGCATTCCTGCTGCCTCTGCTGTATCTCACAGGTCTGACTGAGTGGGAGAGCCTGGGAAGAAGAAGATCTAGGACTCCCATGTACCCCAGGAGCCCAGGAAGGGCATCCAGAGGCTCCAGAGTGGTCAGGGTAGGGTGCCAGTGCCCAAGGCGTTCTCACTGCCCTCTGTGTTATGAAAAGACTAATCCTAGAGTTCCACATGGGAGCCCAGGCACCCTTGGGCCTTAGGTAGCCGTAGGAGGTTTCTGTGGGCCTTTCCAGTGTGTAACTGGGGCTCTTCCATGCAGCTGCACTGTCTGTGAATCAGGCTTCTGGATGCTTTGGGCCAGTTCTGTTGAGGTGCTTCATCTGTCACCCCCAGTTGTGTGGATTCTAGGCATGCGGAACCTTCTCCGCAGGGTTATGCTGAAGACGGAGAGGCCCTATCTGGGAACTTGCCCCTCATCAAGATCCTCTCTTGCATTCCGGGGTGTGAGGGTGGGGCAGTTTCCCTAGGACCCACACCCGGAATTGGCCTGTAAGAGGGACCGCGTCCTGGAGTCACTTCCCAGCCTGCCCACTGCTTCCTTCCCCATGAGAGGAGCCTAGGGAGCCTCTCCCAAGTGCTCTCCTTACTTGTCAGAGCTCCTGGGTCTGAGGGTCACCAACCATTCCAAGGGTGATAGGTGCATTTGGACAAGGCAATGGGGTCACCTGGATGCATAGTACCCCCCCTCCCCACTTAGGGCGACTTACCCCTACCTGGTGTGTGTAGGGTTCTCTTCCTGAGCCACAGTTCCCACTATGTGGTGCAGGGTCTCTTCCAGAACCCTCCTCCACCCACCAACCTCCACAGGGCCTAAGGTGTCTGAGACGCCTCATCCAGTCAGAGGGCAGCATGTCGAAATCGTATAACAGACGTGAACAGGTGACACCCTGTAGCTCCGTGGGTGCCTGTGTGGCAGTAGAAAGTGGGGCTGTTTCCATCTGAGAAGACCTCTCTACTAGTGCAAGCCTGGGCTACTCAGGGCTCGGAACTTTTAAAACCACACCCATTGCTGTCTGAGATTCACTTCCCGATACACAAGTCTGTTGCTGAATTTGCTGAGAAATCAATCATATAGAGAAAAAACAGTTCCACTGCTCTGTTTTTGAAACTACAGTGGTGTTGTTAGGGTCTGTGATTTTTTTCTCCGTTACTTGTCCTGGGAAGGACCACTCGTCACCTGGGGGTCCAGGTGACTCAGGACAACAGGTCTCTCCTGGGTGGCACCGCACTACTGGCAGCCAGGGCCTTGCACTCTCTGCAGGCTTCAGCTCCTCGGTACAGAGGAGGGAGAGTAGAGTCCATTGTAAGCTCTCTGAACCTGGAAAGTTCTGCTCCCAGCTTGGAGAGAAAAGCAAAGCACATTGCATGCAGCAGATGGCACCTGTGGAGGAAGAAGCCGTCAGGAGAGCAGCGGCAGAGTCAAGCCCCACAGGCCGGTGTTGACACAAAGAAGGACCGCATCCTGCACACCAGGTCCTGTCCGACCATGGTGCTAGGCGGGCCTGAGTGCCCTCTCCTGTCTCCTGATTGCTGGTGGCTGGCGCCTGTCAAAACCTCGGGCAACCACATTTCTTTTTTCCAAGATAAACTATTACATCTGCCCAGTGACCTTCACGAAGAGTCATACATTAGCACATTCTTAACAGACATTTAAAACCCAACCAAACAAAACTGTTTCCTGCCCCCACATGCTTTCTGAACGCTCGTAAATGTGAGTTGCATTTGGAAGTGCCTGTGGTTAAATTTGCAAACCGAAACCAATTTGAACCTCAGCAAGGTGCATCTGTGGGCTGAGCCGCCTGTGGGATGAATTAAAGGGCAGTACACGGGTGAGTGATTCCCATGTGTCTGGGGGACCTTTTCAGAGAGACCTGGGCCCATCTCCCAGGTGGCCTCCCTTCTGTCTTCTCCCTGAGCCCTTTCCTGGGATAGCCTCTGGCATGTACCCACCCTTCAGCTGCTCCTTTGGGATCTGGGGAGCAGTGGGTAGGTGGGGGCTTGTCCTCACTTAGTGTGACTTCTGCAAAGAGTGGGCACAGAGTATGGCTGCAGGGCAGCCAGGGGATACACAAACTGGATGACCCAGGTCAGCCAGGCAGTCACCAGCATGGCCACCATCATCCTATAGCCTAGGGTCCCTTCACGTGTGGCCAGCATCCTCCTGTTGCTTCCACAATCACTGCCTTGTCGCTGTTCTCCTGTGACCTTCCAGAATGTACCCTTTGGGTGACTCCTTCAGAGTACGGGACCCAGCCCTCACTTCCTTGCCGTTTCCCCTTTGCCTCAGCTTTGCCCACGTGCAGGCCTGGCAGGCCCACTGGGTCTTGTGCCATGTGCTGGGTGTCAGTGCAGGAGCTTCCCAGTGAGGGAGGGTTCTGGGGTACACAGGTAGTCAACCGCCCTGCCACCTGGCAGAGGGCTGTATCCATCCCAGGCAGAGCTGTGAGCAGGTAGAGATGTTAGCCTGCTTAAGGCATGTGCCCGTGCTGATGGGAGGGAATGGCACAGAACGAACCAGGCAGGGCTTGGTGTTGCTGAGGATGGCCATGAGGGCAGCTGTGCATTAACCCCTGTGTCTTTGGCACCATCCTTATTTCTGGGCCAGAGGCTAGGGCCCAGCCAGCAGGTAGCAGAGAGTGCAGTGACTGTGGCGGTGTGTGTCTGCTGGTGTTACTTCAGACTCAGGGGTGGCAGGCCTTTTTCTTTGTCCCAAGGCGTAAAGCTCCATCTCTCAGTGTTAAATGTGTTGGCTTTCATGGGACATCAGATGAGTCTTTCACACAGCACAGGCACTTAAAGGTGGGCTTGGAAGTGTGGGGACCGTAGAATGAGAGAGAGGCTGCCAGAGCCTCTTGCTCACATGCTCAAGTGACATCTGCCAGCTTGGAGAGCATGGTGGGTCCTGCAGTCACCATTAAGTCCCCAGAACAATGGTGGCAAACCTTTGGCACGTGTGCCCAAGTGGGCTCTTCATACCACTGAGTGTTGTAAAATGTTTGCTGTCTCTGCCCTAGAGTCTCAGGAGGGGGACATAGCAATGAGTGCACACCTGGGCCTGCAAGGGCCCTGCACCAGCTGCCTGCCTCTTGTGGTCCCCTCCTGGCCTGGGTGGCAGGGCAAGGCCAAGGAGCGTGCTGTTGGGTTGAGTGGAAACAGTGCTGTGCCACCGAGAGCTTGGGGCTGCTCCTTAACGCAGCCAAGAGCAGTCTTGTGAGACAGTGGCATTACCTCATCTCAGACTTAGTCAAGCAAGAGCAGGGTGATTTCAGAAGATCCTAATCTGTTTCTAATTAGAATGTCATTTCTGTCTTCACAAAAGCTTCTCTCTCATCTCTCTACCTCATTATTTTTAAAATCACAAAGAAACAACATCTCTTCCATTTATAATTCCTTAGAGAAACAGATTGCTACTCGGGTTTGGTTTTTTGTTTTTGTTTTTGTTGTTGGCTTCTCTAGTTTCTTTGTTTTGCGGTGCTGGGTACTGAAGCAGTTGTGTTCCAAAGTGTTTTATTGTGGTCACTGATATTAAGCCAAGGTTTTTTGATGTCACTATAAAATTTTATCTCACATCATGGAAATAGCGTTCATTGGATGAGACTCACAGCAGGAAATATTGGTTTGATCATGGTGGAAGTGGTCCACTTCCCCTGCTCACAGGTGGAAGTGCCCAGTGTCACCTGACCATGGGCGAGGTTGTCCAGCATTTCCTCTTTGGGTTCCGGAGACAGGAAGCTACAGTAGGACAGCCTCCATACCCAGGCTCCTGGGCATTTGCTTTGGGCCTCTGTGCATGAGGCCTTGGGGGAAGATGCTCATTTTGGGGATGCTTTCATGATGTCCAGGTGACTGAAGCCCTCTGGACACAAGTTCATCAGATGCCTCAGCTGTTGATAAAGATGTCAGCTCCGGAGAGTGCTACCAGCCTTCCCCTGCACCTTCCTTGCCATCTGAGATGCTGCAGGGACACTCAGTCCCATCAAAGCAAGGCCCAAAATGTGTGCAGCTCCAATCTCATGGCCTCCTAGGTCTGGGGGTAGTTCTCACCTTGTAACATTGGGTAAGTGTGCGCTGTTTTGCTCTGTGTCCATCTGTATCCATGCTACTAACCTTGGGGCCAGCACCTTTGTCTCCACTCCTCTCTCATGAAGGAGATGCCTTTGCCTACCTCCTTCGCCTCTCTAGTTATAGGAGGAACCAGGAAGGTCCCCAGGTGACCAATGTGTATGTCTGCCTGACATCTAGCATACAGCGACGTGTCTCCTTGGGAGTAGTTGCCGATTGTTTCATCAGGCTGCCCGAGTGTTGCAGACCCACGTGGACAGAGCTCCACCTCCACAGAGCCAGAGGCTCTCAAGCTTTGCTCCCAACAAGGCTCCATCTCATTCTGGTGATGAGGTCAGACTGGGCACTCCTTGGGGTGTGATCTGAGGCTCTCCCTAGATAGGCTTCTGTCTGGCATGTTAAGGCTTCAGGAATGAAGTTAGATTCTGGAGTGAACCTGAGGTCCGTCGTGGGTCTCACCACATATCTCTGCCATTATGGGAGGCTAACTGGAGTTAACCTGTGCTGCCCCCAGCGCATCCCACAGCACAGGTGCATACACGCGTACGCACACAGAGTCAGGGACAACACACTCCCTGAAGCTTTGGTGTGGAGCTGAGTTACATATGAGAGGAGTGAGGATTGTGACCTCTGCCCAGCCTAGCTACTCTGGAGGAAGGGGAGGCTGTTTGGGAGACACTGTGTGCTGTGAGGGTGGGAGGGCCTGGGCTACGTCTGGGAGTGTCACCTGACCCTATTCTAGTGTAACAAGTGCTGACCTGCTTCCACTCAACACAGTGTAGTCAGCCTAGTCTCCCCATCATCTACTGATACCTGTTGGGTGTCCCCAGGGTGGGTAGGGGAACCTGGTCTGCATCTCACCTCTGGCCTGGAATCTACTTGTTACTGAGGATGCTACCACCTGTGTCAGCAAGCTGTCACTGGTATGTATGGATAGCCCAAACTCATTATCTGTGGGATGCCCCTCATGAGTAAGACATACTGATCTCTCTGCCTGAGCTTTAATGAATAAGTTTCTTATCCTCCCTGGACAGTGTCCTGGCATGGAGTTAAGAAATACTAAAAGAAACTCTTGGTGTTGTCTTTCTGCCCCTTGGTCCTTGCACACCCTTGGGCCTGGGCTTCGCCTTCACCTTCCCCTGTGGAGCTGTCAGGAGATGCTGTGTCAGTTAGCTTTGCATTCCAGAACTGGATGCCTGAGACCTACTACTGAGAGAGAATAAGAGGTTCCTGCAGCCCTGAGGTTGGAGGTTCAAAGTCCAAACATCACAGTGTAGGTTGGTGAGATGTTGCCACATGGTATGCAGTGACAGTGACAGCAGGAGTGTTCATGTGAGCAAGTAGCAGAATCGGAACCAGTGCCATAGGAGTGCTATGGCCCCTTTAAGAGCACAGCCCATTCCCCTGAGGACCTGAGGACTTGCCACCAATCCCCACCTTCTGAAATTTCCATTCCCTCCCACGGCATCTCCTGGAGACTAAGCCTGAAAGATATGGGCTTTTGAGGACACCCAGCAGTACCACAGCATGTGTGTAGTGGCAAGGCTCCCCTTGGCACACCCTTTCCAGCGCCAGGCCTCATTTCCTGCCTCCAGGTTGCCAATTGGACTAGATGCAAACTCTCTAGACAAACCTGCTAGTCTCTGGCCTCTGGCAAGAGCAGGCTTCTATAAGGCACTTGCAGGCTCCCCTGCTCTGACATTTCTGATCCTTCCACCTCCTTGGGCCTAGCGCAGTGGTCCCTGCTCTAGCAGTGTAGATTCAAGCAGGGCTGGTTGTTGGCCCGATCCTGGCCCACTAGGGCCCCCAGGAACACTTATTTTCTCACAAAGAGCTTGTCACGTGTGCCCCTCCAGACAACAGTGTGTGTGTGTGTGTGGGGGGGTAACCCACTGCCACAGGGCCCCACTGCCCGTGGAACCTCCTCCCTCTTTGTTGCTGCAGCTGCAACCTTCCCCAGGTCCTGCACCTGAGTGGGATGTTGTGCACAGAGCAGTGGAATATAGTGGAAAAACATGCCAGGCACGCTGATCACCACAGTTTAAGTTCAGAAACCTCAGTTCCATGAAGAAGAGCAAACGCAGAGGCTTTCCAGAGGGTAGGCAGGACACCCTGGACATCCCATGGCCTGCACAGGTAGATCTGGGACTGTGGTGCTGAAGAGCAGGAAGGAGAAAAGAGGGTGGCACCGAGTGCCACTGACTTGCAGAGGACCCATTTGTGGCTGGTGAAGTTATGAGTGAGTGAGGAGAACCCTACAAGGAGGTAGAGTAGAAAATAAGTTGAACACAAGAAAGGTGAGTTTTGTAAAACTTGGAACTCACTGATCTCCATGTAGTTAAGTGTTTTGTTTCCAATAGGAAGGTTGGTGCTTTGCTTACGGTCAGAAAAGCTTTCAGGTAGCATGTGGAGACTGCTCTGGCCAGAGCATTTTAACTCATTCACAATGGGGTGTGATTCATATGTCTTGCTGCCAGCCTGAGCCAATGGTGGTACAAACAGATCTAATCATATTCATCAGTCTTTTTACTAATAAAACTAATTAAAAAAAAAAAGCTGCTCAGTGGGACCTGCATGCAGGCAGCTTGGTAGTCCAAGCTGGCGGAAGTATTTTCAGTGAACTAGGAGGGAAGAAGTAGGGTGAGGGTCCCGTGGGAGATCCCTGAGCAATGCACCAGGTAGCCAGGACCTGGGCATGGCCTCTGGGACTTGGCATTGAGGCTGGCCACATCTTTGGTCCAATGTTCCCCCTGGGTATTTGATGCCTTTTGGTTCCATTATAATTCAGATCTTGGTCTAATTTTATTTGGTAGTTCTATCAGAAACAATAGATTTCTGTATACTGGGCTATTGACTAGAATGACTACTTCTAGTACTATCTGCAGACCTTCTCTGATTCCCTACACGCTGAGTGCAAATGACAGTTTTCTCTCTTCTGTTCCTTTGTTTTAATGTCTTCTTCCTGCCTCACTGTGCTGGCTGCAGTTTGCTCTCTCATCTGCCTGTGTATCTCAGTTGAGATGATGTAAATTTTCTTACTTTGTGAAAATACTTAAGTTATACTGTTTTGAAAGTTGTATTAAGCCAAACTTTTAATTCTAAATTAAACCCATAATTGACCAAGATGCCATGCCTTCTCTGTATGTTTTTGATTTGGTTTGCTAATAGATTGATTTTTGCTTTTGTGATAATGATCATGTTTAGCTTGTAATTATTTTTCTTATAATTTTATTGTCAGTTTTTTATATCAAGGAAATGCTGTCTCATGAAAAAAAGCTGAGTCATTTTTTTTATTTTTTAATTTCCTGAATGATGTGTAAGCTTGAAATTCTTTTTTTTTTTTTTCCTTTGGTACTAGGGGTGGAACTCAGAACCTTGCAATTGCCAGGCCACCACTGTGCTGCTGAGGTACATCCCTGGCCCTGAAATTATTTCTTAATTGAAAGCATAGTAGAACTTTTCATGAAACTATCTGTAAATGAAGTTTTCTTTGTGGGGCACATTTAAGTTTTACATCTTAAAAAGTTGGTTGAATACTTTTATTATTTATTTTAATGGTTCTGGGGATTAAACTTGGGACCTTGCACTTGTATGGCAGACACTCAAACCATTGAGCTAAATCCCCAGCGGAAGTCTTCTGTATCTTGTGTTGGCTGTGTAGGTTGGTTTTTCTAGCAGGTTTTTTACCTCATCAATAATTGCATGGTTTCTATGAGTTCATCCTCTGTGCTGCTGTACTCATGGAAGATGGGTAGGTAATAGGACTTTTCACTTTGTGACCTTTGGTGTTTGGAGCAGGGCATTCTTTCTGGTCAGGGGCTGTCCTCCATGTGCATTGTTGTTTACAACTGTACTTTATATATAGGAGCTTTTTAGCTCTTTTCTGATATAGCTTTTTAGCTTAATTGTATTTTGGTCAAAATTTTGCAGTGTTATGCCATCAAATTTGAGAATCAGTACCTTTATTAAAGGTATTTTGCTAATATTCAATGATACCAACTTTATTTTGCTTATTTGTAAAATATTTGAAAGTATACTTTCTATAGCTTTATGTTGTATACCTATAAATAGCACACATTTAGGTTAGTTTTAATATTTTATACTTTTCTGTGCAGCCTGGTAATCTTTCCTCATAACTAGAGCTGTTAGTTAATTTGCATCCATTGTTCTCAGCTGTGACGTTTGTGTTTCTGTCTGCACCTTGCTGCAGGCTGGTCCTTTGTCCCTGATCCCTATGCCATTGCTCAGTACATTCTGACTAATATATTTCTATGGCATCTGTTTTCCTTTTGGTTTATCCACACACAGACACCTGTCTGTTGCATTTATGTTGGTCTTCTTCTTCAGGCTTCATCCGAGAAAGACTGCAAGAATGGTTTTTGAGGATAGATTATCTAATTTTATTGGAAAATGCCTTTATTTCTCTTTCAGGTGTGATAGTTCATGCTAGATCTAGGATCAAAGTTTGACATTGCACTTTCAGGCAATCTTGTGCCTTTTGAATGGTATATAATTCTTTGTTTTCTGGCCTACTTGTTTCTGTAGGGAAATTAACAATCATTGTAATAGCTGTTCTTCAAGAGTAATCAGCCTTTCCTACTTTCATGGCCTGGTGGTATATCTGTGTTTCTTGGAAGTGGAGTGGTGACACTAGTATTAACAAGACTTTGAAGTCGAGCTATTGTAACATTCAGAGATTCATGCTTTGAATACATTTGAAATCAGAAGAACCTCAGGTCAGTTTTTTCATATTACCAGTTTCCTCATATACAGCCTGACTTTTTCACCCACCCCACCAGTCTCCAGAAACAATTTTTTAGTGCCATGGATACAAAACACCCAAGATTTTATACCTGTCAGGAGCCCTCCATCTAGAGGTGGGCAGAAAGTGTCAGAAGAGTCGTCTCAGAGGTCAGCACTGACAAGGAGGGATTGCCATGCTGTCCCCCCAGAAGAGGAGCATGGGATTGGGCCGGGCTCCTGAAGGAAGTGGGTCAGCCTTGGTTAGGTCAGGCACTCGGACGTCAGCCTGCTGCCACCTACTTTTTGCTTTTCAACCTGTGTTTTTCTGGTGAAATGTTTCTCTCCTCGTAATTTACAAGAAGTAGTTCTGATTTTTTTCCTAAGTCAAACTTTTTTTAAAAAGAGGAGAAAAATTTCACATATAAAGCCAAACCTCTGCCGAAGTAAATTCTGTAATTCATTCTTGAATTTGTTCCTCGCCTGCCCGGAAAGAGAAGCAGAGTCCTGGAAGCCCACAGAACCTCCATGCTCTCTTTTCTCTCTGGAGGGATGGCTTTGTGTGCTCTGCCTCTCTGGAAATCTGCTCCAAACACTAAAGTGCAGCTGGAACTCGAGCCTCTTAGCACAAACTACAAAGTGATGGCAGAGGCTGTGCAGAACAGATGCTGTTTGCATTAACATGAAAGACAAACATAATATTTGCATTAATAGCCTTTGCTAAAGTATTTGCATAGAGTGGTTTATCCTTTTCCAAGAGCTAGTTACTTTTAACTAATTTTGTAGCAAAGAATAAGCAGTCTTTTGCTGCTCATTTCTCAAAAAGAGTTGCTTTTGCAGTGTGGCTTCTTTCAAAGGTCTCTCTCACATGCAAATAGACTGTCAAGTGGTACACACTGAGGATGCCCGTGTGCTTCCAGTGACCGTGTCAGTCATGCTCTTGGTAGCTTTTTGTTTCCAAGTAGCATTGATGAGCTGTTGCTCTGTTTTTAAGTGCACAGAAGTGCTTCTGCAGAGTTTTTCAGTTACTCAAAGTAGGCCACGTCCCAATAGCCTACTCCTGTTTGTAATAAGAAGCAGCCAAGATGGGTGGTTGGTGTCAGTACCATTACAAGGGCAGCTGCACTTCATTCTTATTTCATTAATAGAGTTATGTCAGAATAAAGAAATCAGAACAAAGAAGAGAAGCAGAGCTCAAAATGCATGTCAAAAATTCCATGTCATTATTTGCAAATGAACTATTGATTTGACCCTGAGTTTGCTACCAGCTAAAATTAAAAAGGATATGGTTTATTTGAGGAATTTACATTTTTCTTCTTCTTTTTTTATTTTTTATTTTTGGTACCAGAGATTGAACTAAGGATTGTGCTCTTGGGAGGTAAGTGCAGTCCTACTGAGTTAAATCCCCAGCCCTATATTTTTCTTAAGAGAAAAATCAACAGTGTGTTTTACACACAGATACACACAGAGCAGAAGTCTGAGGAAAGTGTATTCCACGTAAGGCAAGTGGTCTTGGTAGCTGTGTGAGACTTAGTATTAATCTAGTTTTCAGAACACCTATATTTACTCACATGTTTACTAGTGCTTTATCAAAGTGTTGCTCTGTCATCTTACTCCTTTACTTCTTCACTTTTAAATTTCTAAAGTAATTGATTGTTATTTCATTAATAGGTCCTTAACAGTAAACACTGAAGTCTTCTTGTTTGTCTGAAAATGTCTTCTCTTTTTCTTGTATGCTAGTTCAGCTGGGTATAGAAAGAGAGGGGTGTATCTTCTTTTTTTTTTTTTTTTGAGACAGGGTCTCACTTTGTAGTTCAGGCTGGCCCTGAGCTCACTAGGTAGCCCAGGCAAGCCACCACGAACTCAGCAATCCTCCTGCCTCTGCCTCCTGAGTGCTGGGATTACAGGCGTGAGCCACCACGCCCAGCACTGTGGTATGTGGTATTGATGGCTGGTGGGCGTGAGTCACCACGCCCAGCATTGTATGTGGTTACCGGGATTGAACTCAGGACCTTGCGCTTTCGAGGCAGGCACTGGAACCACTGAGCTAAATCACCGGCCTGGGTGTGTCTTTCTTTTCACGGTGAGAGGCTGTTTCATTATTCCTGGCTGTCTTTTTTGCTGATAGAAGTACTCTTTCATTGCTGTTCCCTTTAGTTCTCAGGTAATCTGACTTTTCTGCCCCCCTGGTATCCTCTAGGCCTCTCTGCTAGTGTTTCTGTTTATTGCGGTGGGTCTGCATGGGAGTTTGTCCTTATTTGTTCTGCTTGGGACTTAGTCTACATTTTAAATCTAATGACACTGCCATCAATCCCATTATCTGTTTGAATATTACATTTTGTGCTTTTTCTCTAATTTTTCCTGGGGCTGTTTTGGGTCATTCATTCATTTACCCAGGCTTCTCTCTCCATTGTTGCTTTTTTATTTAATTACATATGCTTGTATTTAGTACTGCATTCTGGTTGGCTATCTGGGTCTGTCATCCAGATCACTATTTTTCTCTTCAGCTGTATTTAATCTGCTTTTTCAAACCCTAAGAACTTTCTTTTTTTCTTTATGAAACTTACTATTTGTGTTTTCCAAGTTCCTTTCTTCCTTTATTAAACATTTTATTCATTTCTTAATTTTTTAAAAAAAATTCATGTTTTATAGTCTTTTCCATGTCTTATAAAAATACTTACAGATATCTCTGTTTTGTTGTGTTTACTGATTCTTGATGGTAGGTTTTTTTTCTACTTGTCACTTGTAAGGGTTTTTAAAATAACACTGGGGGTTGAACCCAGGATCCCCTACTGCTTGGAGGTGCTTTATTCCTGAGCTACATCAACAGTCCTTTTTCATTTTTATTATAAGATTGGTTATCACTCTGTTGTGCCGGCTGGCCTCAAACTTATGAGTCTAGTGGCTCAGTTTCCTGAGTTCCTGGGGGTTACAGGCATGTGCCAGCATACCCAGCTCTAACATAAGAAATTTAAATTTTCATGGTGAGCTTGTATTCAGCAGCACCCCTCCACACATACACTGTGTGTCTCACATACCCTGGATTGTGCTATGTCCCTGAAGAGCTGTTGTTGTTTATTGTCTTAGGGCTGCAGGACTTTGCAGGTTCTGGACTAGATTTTCTTTAACTGCTAGAGATGAGATTCCAGATTCCATAGAGAATGGACCTGGAGACCACATTCACAAAAGCCTGAGATCCCTTTTTTTCACAGAAATTCTTCCCAGCAACCTCTTTGTGTTTTTCCCTGGCCAGATGGGTATAGTTCTCTAGGTCTCTTGCCTAGAATTCATGGTCCTTGAAAGTTCTGTCCTTGCCTGGCTCCCTGTCCAGTTCCTCCTGTCTGGACCAGAGGTGTCTCAGGTCCCCGTACCTACTGCCAGTGATCAGACCAGAAGCACCTGAGTCTTAGTGCACATGCTCAGAATCCCTTCTTTTTGTTTTCTCTTCCTGGAGACTAGGGTCCTCCTTTTGTGTTTTCACACTGTATGTAATATTGGAACAAGAGTCTGTAATTATCTTTTCTCTGTTCTTAAAGTAGAAGGTAAGGGATCTTATCAATTAAACCCTACAAGATCCAGGAACCCCAAAGTCTGATTAGCTTTCAGTGCGGTTTGGCTGTTTTGGCCTTGAGTCAGACCTATATTTTCCAGAGTATAGTATGGGATTTTCTGCTAATGCTTTATTTCTGTATCAAGATTTTGCACAAGATTCCAGATTCCAGCCCTGCTTATTCTTAGTTCCTGTTTTCTGATGGCTCAGTGAATCGATTATACCCCTACCTGTGTGTGTGTGTGTGTGTGTGTGTGTTTGCGCACTAAGTGCTAGTAATGTACAGGATTTTTTTTTTTTCTCAGTGCTAGAAATCAAACTCAGAGACTTTGCAATGAACTATTTAGCCTTTTCCAAAAAATTTTTTGCCATAGGGCTTTGCTGGTTTGCCTAGGCTAGGTTCAACTTTGGTATCCTTCCGTCTCAGCTTCCCAGAGCACTAGGATTATGGTCCATGCCAGCATTCCCAGCTCAGGATGCTGGGGTTTTGTGTGTGTGTGTGTGTGTGTGTGTGTGTGTGTGTGTGTGTGTGTGTGTGTTTTGAGACAGGGTCTTGCTTTGTAGTTCAGGCTGGCCTGAGCTCACTGTGTAGCCCAGGGAAGCCTCGGACTCAGCGATCCTTCTGCATCTGCCCTCCTGAGTGTTGGGATTACAGGCGTGAGCCACCGCACCCAGCTCTGGATGGTGTTTTAATCACACATTGCCTTCATGCCTAAGTGGTTGAATATAATCTGTCCATACAGGTATGAAGCTAAAGGAATTCATTTTCCATTAAAAGACACAGTTGTTTTTTTTTTTTTTTTTTTTTGCTTTGGTTTTGTTTCTGTGGATATGCTGTCTCTCTCTGACTCCTCTGCTTGCTCAGGAACTAATAGTGACAACAGTTTACCATTGTAACTGTGTGTGGAATAACGGGAAGTGAATGTGTTCTAGGAATTGCACTGTCTTATACAGAGAAGATGAAGGTGTGTCCTGAACTCAGTGTCATCTGGAAAATGGGTAGGACACAACATCACACCTCCACTGGGCCCCCTCCCAGTGCTCAAGAGGAGGAGGCAGCCTCGCAGGCTCTTGGGCCAGTGGGCCCTTCACAGGAAACCAGGGCAGTAGTGCCGTCACTGGGGATCTTCTGGTAGAAAACAGTCCTGATCAGCAGTGGTGAACTGTGGCACGTGTGTAACATTGAAAGTTCTAACAGGTTCACCATCATGGGTCTAGATAGTAGAGACCTGCATTATCAAGGGGCAGTGACAACACTGATTTTATATTTACTTTCATTTTTAAATTAAAAATAACTCCATTATGAAACTGGTAAGGATTATAGTATAAAAGTTTGGATAGTTCTGTCTTTAAAGCTATGAAGCTTTCAAAATCTAGAAGTTGTCTGTTTTCACTTGCTGCTGTTGAATGAAATAAACTGGATAATGTAAAGAATAGAAATATAGCAGCTCGTAGTTCTGGGGGTGGGAAGGCTACCATCAAGGTGCTGGTACTTGGTAAGGGCCATCCTGCGCATCACAGCATAGAAGAGGTGTCCTGTGGTGTGACAGAGCAGAGACACCAGCTTGGGTCTCTTCTGACAGAGCCACTGATGCCAGCATGGGCCCTGCCTCACAACCGTGTTTACTTAGACTTCCCAAAGGTACCATCTCTGAAAACCATGAGGATGTGCATTTGGGGACTATGTTTCCAACACATGAATTCTCAGGGACATATTTAAGAAAATGTTTAAGAACACATTTGGGGGGATCTGGGTGAAACTGAGGGGTAGTGCTTTTACCCAACATGTGCAGGGACTAGGGTTCCATCCCCAGCACCATCAAAGTATTTCGTTTTGGTGTACAACTGTTCGGAGGAAACGTGCTCCTTCCCAGTTTGGAAGGGCAGTGATATCTGCCCTTTGGCAGAAAAGCAAGGGGAGGAGGTGACCGGAACATCCTGGTTGGCCCCTGCAGATGTGGATATCAGAGCCCTGAGAGGCAGAAGCCCCATTATTGCTCCGCCCGCCATTCCCCTTATTTATGCTTGTTGCTTTTCCTCTTTAAATTTCTGCCCAAACCCAGGAGATATGCTTGGTGCACTTGCTGAGTGAAGGGAAAATGGGAGTACCTGGTGCCACCGTGAACTTCCTGCCCATGGTGCTGTGGCACCCAAACATGTGTACCGCATTCCACAGCAGGCCGGGGAGCTCTCACAAGTGGTACCCTCTTCCTCCTCCAGGGTGGAGAGCATTGCTCACTAGCTCACTTGATAGGTGTGGACCAGGAGGCTGGCCCGTTCAGCTGTGACGTGATGTTGAAAGCGCACAAGAGGCTCCCGCCTTTGACTCCAGAGTCAGGGTTCCCGCCCCATGGTTAGGACCTCCGTGCTCCCCTCCACAGCTGCCATGTCCACATCAGGTCCGTTAGCCTCATTCACGCTCAACAGCAAATTGCTTCTCCTGGTGGTAGCTCTGTCCTTAGAAGACTAAAATAGAACGCAACACAGTGAAGTCGGTGTATTTTTAGAAACTGAAGTTTGTGTTGCATAAAAGGAATAATGATAAGCTTTTGTGAGTCCTGGCTGGGGGAAATAATGGTTTAGGGCACATCTGTACTGTACACAAAAAAACTATGGTGTCTCTGTCTGCGGAGAGGACTCAGAAAAACGTGTTCTGTTGGATGGCGAGCTGTGCTGTGGGAGATGGTAATGATGTAGTTATCTTGAATACATACGTACCTTTAAAGGATTAGCAGCCTTGTGCAGTATGAGGGCAGATACTAAAATATAGTAGAATAGTTGGATGAACACAGAGCTGGAGGCAGGATTGTAGGCCCTGAGTGGTCCCAGCCCCGTGCTATGCTGAGAAATTTGGATAGTGTGACTTATGCATGCCTCCCTTAAAAATAATTACATTAAAAATTAGTAAATAGCTCTAATTAAAATAAATTCTATACATTTATAGTTAGTGAAAACAATTATAGAAAATAAAGCTGCTTAAAATCTTTCAGAGTTGATGACAAAAACACAAACACCTGGCAGAAGTCCCTCTTCCTCTTCTAAGTTTGCCTTGGCCAGAAAGGGGTGGGGGATCTGCATGTGAGCATGAGGCCCAAGAGATGCTGACAGCATGTTGGCTCCAGGTGCTTGCCCAGAGATCTACCCACATTCAGTGGCTCCTGTTCTCTGCTGGTGAGGTCTTCAGTGAAACCTGGGGTGTACCACGTGGAGTATGAAGAGCTGAGGGTAGGTGGCTCATGTCTGCTCCAAGCAGGGGAGACCCTTTAGCTTCAAGTTCCCTGTCTGGGTTACTTTGCTGAGGCCTGAACCAGCCCACTGACCTTTCCCTTGAGGCGACTTCTAGCTCAGGGCCTGCTGGAACACCTTCCCATCAGGTGGGCAGATGGGCACAGCCTAGTGGCTCTCTCTGGGATGGAGAGTGAAATGTGGGTGCAGAGGTGCTGCTGGTCACTTGAGATGGCAGTGTGACATAGGGAACAGAATTGGGATTCAGTACCTCTTGCTTCTGCTCCAGGTGAGCCATGAGTGGGAGGATCCTGAGTGGTCTGGTATACTGTTTCCCCCACTGGTTTTGGTGAGTTGGTCTGGCATCTTGGGTGGCATCAGCAGGTGGAGGCCTGGATGCTGGGGACAGAGTGATGGCATGATGTGGATGGTTCCTCTGAGGCCCCTGACCCATTGGGCAGGCCCTTTCTTGGTCAGCTGGTGCTCAACCTTGAAGGTACATGTGTCTTCTGGAAGGGTGGCCATAGCCATGGCATTAAAGTGGCATGTCACCCACCTGGAACACCTCTGTCCCTTCTGATGTGGCCTGTGTGGAGATACTTTTCTGAGCAGCAGTGTGAGGTACAGTTTTGTCCTCTGCCATGAAGGCCATACCCTAAGATAGATGATGAAATTCAGAGGACACGAAGCACAGTGAGGAGAGGCATGAAAGCCAGAAGGTAGCACCAGCGAGGCTTTCATTACCCTTTTGAGTTTTAGTATAGTTTGTTTCTAGGAAAGGATGGGGCAGAGTGTGTGTCACTTCATCTGGAACTCCTACTTCCCACGGTGGCTTGCTAAGAATGTGAGTATTCTAGAACGCCTGAGCCTGCCCTGGGAGTAAGGCGTCTGCAGCGGATGTAGGGCAACAAGAGAGTAAAAAGAGTGAAGATGTGTCATATGCATGTACCAACTCCCCATCAAGAGTGTGATTATTATGTACTATAAGCAAGTGCTAAAAATAATAATAAAATTGGATATTTCTTTAAAACAAGTGTAGTTGAGGAATGCCAGACAGTGGTGTCAAACTGATAAACTAGTAAAGAAACAAGATAAACTGAAGCAGATCTCTTGTGGAATGTGGAGAATGTGCATTTTGAACCACTGACACAGTTATGAACACTTTTATTTTGTTTCTCCTGGCCAAGTCACAGTGATCAAAGATCTAGAAGTGCGTGTGATCCCTGTGGTGAGTGGACGGATGTCTTAGAATCAGCAGCTTCGGTGCAGTCCGTTCTCCCCCAGCTTGCACGATGCCATTGCCAGACCTCCCTGCCCATCCAGCCTGTGCAGCTGTGTTCCCTGGCCTGCCGCATCACATGATGGTGGATCAAAGCCTGGTGGATCACTTTTGAACTAGGTCCCAGACCTGCAGCTCTGAAGCAGCTTCCTCTCCCTTTGTCCTGCTTCCACTTCCTGCTCCTCGTCCTGCATCACAGCTGAAGTGAGCCAGTGTTGATGGCCTTGGAGACCTGCAGCCTTGGCTCTTGCTTCACAGCCCCACCACATTCTGGCCACCCATTTCCGGCTCTGTCCTATGGCTCCTTCTGCTTTAGGGCTCTTCCATGGTCCTTTCCAGGGGTCCTTCTCTTGTGTCCTGCTGAGCCTTCACACATCCCTTATCTAAAGCAGTCACCCTCTGTCATGCCTGCCACACGACTTCCTCCTCTGCCATGTGGGGGTACTCGGTTTACCCAGTGCTTCTGTGCGGTAGTGAGTTTGAGTGAGGGATGTGGCATTTCCAAGGCTGAAGCCCTAGATTCACAACGCCACTCTGTTCAGTTGCACTTGCCGAGTGAGTGAAGGAATGAGCAGTGACGACCCTGCGCTGGCTGCTGCGGGAGCATGGAGTAGAAGGGCCGAGGGTGGCTTTTGAGCTGGACCTTGGCCGAAACACTTGAACTGTCCTCCCGCTTAGTTGCTTCCTCTTTCCTCTTTAGTATGAGGTGGTTACAGGACCGCTGCTGTTTGTTTCCTGGTGAGGACTGAGGCAGCTGTAGTGATGAAAGGCTGAGACAAGACCCTGACCCAGTGAATACTGTGGGACTGCTTCTCAGTTAGACTGTACACAGATTTTTATTTACCTTCACCAAAGTCTGGTAAGAACAATAGCCTAGAACAATAAAACACACTCGTAGCGAGATAAAGCAAGTATTGTCCTACACAGTTCCAAGGGAGGGGTAAGTCTTTCAATCCAAGGGACCCGTTGGCCAGGTGAAAATGCACACGGAGCAGACGCTTGTGGGTGACTCTCCAGTGCTGGCCTGTCTCTCGGGGGTTGCCTGGACAGGGACAGGACACACCAAGTGTGCTGGGTGCCCACGCAGCCTAGCCCTGGGTCACTTTGAAACCTGTGCTAAATAAGAAGGCAAGCAGCAGGCAGTGCAGGGAAGGTAGAGAGGCTCCTGCAGAAGGTTCTCCATACCCCCCAGGCTGCCCACAGCAGACATGCTGCCCAGCATCCTCCAATGAGCCTCCAATGAGTTGGGTTTATTGTTGCAGGTGACTGGTTCATGTCTCAGGAGCTGCTAATGAATGTGCACCTGAGTTCTGGCTTCCTCTTGTTTCACTAGATAACCTTTCAGCAAATTGTGATGTCTAGCAGTGTGTGAGGTGTGTTTGGTCAGTAGGCTCTGACTTGCACTGTAAGGAGAAACAGTGCCGTGGCTGGCGTAAGGCCTGGTGTAAGGCAAGTGTGATGCTATGTGAGACCCAGGTTGAGGTGCACATTGTTCGGGGACAGTATGGGCCACGTTCTCTACTTGTATTGATTTATGCATCGTGCTCCTCGAATCAGCTTGCAACTCCACACAGCTGGTGAGGAGGTTGAGGTAGAGTTCATGTTGTAGGGTTCTTAGGGCCATCTGACCCCAATCCCAGGGCCCTGGGGCTCCAAGGGTGCTGTCTTTCCCACATGCGGGTCTCTGTGTGAAATCCAGGTAGAGATTCTGTTTGTTGAGGTGTCATTTCAGAATGCAGGAGCCTGGGGAAAGCAGGAGCCTGGCTTTTGGTGCCCAGGGAAGAGTGGAGGACACAGGTTTTTCATGCACTGACGTTGGAGCCAGTGGCTGATCTGTGCCCAGGACAACTGCATCACTTGTCCACCTTCCTTGTGGACCTAAAGGGGCCCATCCAAAGAGCAGAGCCAGCCAGTCACAGATAGTCCTGGGACCAAGCTGCATGCCTCAGGGACTTCCACTGAACATCACGCTTCATGTTTTATACTGGTTGTTTTCCTTCCTGTGCAACCAGCCCTCTGTAGAAGAGCTGTGGGTGCTGCGCCTCTGATGTCTTCTACTCAGGGCAGTGGATGTTCTCCTAGGGCCAGAGATGGTGCTGTGTGGAGAGCTGGGCCATTTCTCCTGCTTGGCTAAGTTGTTTGGAGCTCCATGTGCGCTCCCTACAGGATACGGCTGGCCCTGGCCGGCAGTCAATTCGCTTCCTCAGAGCAAGGCCATGGAGCTTTGTCCTTCCATCATGTCCTGTGTCTTCAGTCTGTCACCCCCATTCATGCTTGTCCAGGTGCAGAACATGCCTGGCCATGAGCTTGGTCCCAGGCCCCTGGGATAGGTTGGTCATACTCCAGCTTCAGACAGCACCTGTCTGCTTGAACCACCTTCTCCCTGTGTTCCTTCCCACTCTCTGCTGCTTTTCACCCTCAGCTTCCTGGTGTGTGGGTCCAGATTCTGAAACGTCTGAGTGATCTGCTGCTCCTGTTCTTTGGCTTAGGCCTGATCACATTGCCTTCTTGTCTGGCCTTTGTGCTTGGTGTCTGGCCAAGGCAGTCTGCACATTTTGTTGCAGGTGACATGGCTAAGCAAGGATGATCAGTAAGTGACAGCAGAAGTGCACCGCCTGGGGTGTTGTGACAGTGTCTGGGTGGAAGTGGTTCCAGACTAACCAGCATGTCCAGCCCAAGGGCCTGGCTACCTACCACCTTTACAGGCAGACTGGGGCAGCATTTTACACCATGCTTTCACACCCCCCGGGTGCAGGCCCTGACCACTGTCTGCTCTCTGGGAGATGTGAGCCCGTGGTCTGCACTCCCTGACCTGCGGGGCTGGTAGTTTACTGAAGCCCGAGAGGAGCATTACTGAGAGCACAAATAAGTCAGATGATTTGTGGGAACTGAGTTAAGACAGCACTGAAGCTGAAGCAAGAGCTTGTCTAGCCTTGGAAGCTCTTGAACAATGTTTGGGTGTGAGAATTTTCAGATATAAAAAAAAAAGAGAGGCCAGTTCTAGAGGAGCCTGTCTTGCCCCCTTGGGAGGCCAAGGCTGCCCCCTGTGCCTGCTCTGTGTGCCCCTCTGCACCTGCTTTAAGAGAAAAGCCAGATGCTGTGGCATTTGCAGGAGTGTAGATGGCCTCTGCACCAAGGCTTGTGCAGGAATTGCTCAGCTCCGCATCTGCATGTCAGCGCTGACTTCCAATTCGGGAGCGTGAGGCTGAGCTGGACACCCTGGTGGCTCAGGGCTCCGTGAATTTTCCACTCGTGATACTGTCTGCCAGTGATGATTTATCAGGATGTGATCCCACTGCAGCCGAGGAGCAGCTGTCATTTACTCAGCATGCATCTGTGGCAGACAGAAGTTGGTATGTCCAAACATATTCCATTTTTCCTGCTCATCTTAAGAAATTTGTTCCTCGGATCATTTGTTCAAATCCAAGGTCCAAACTTTGGGCCTGCACCCGCCTCTCTCCCCAGGAGGTGGGTCCATAGCCCTGGAGATATCCACCTCAGCCTTCCGCCCACCAGACCCTAGCCCTTTGCAAGGCACTCCTTCATACCTGTAGTTCCTCTAAACTAGTAGCTAGAGCTGGTTTTGATTTGGTGGGGCGGGGGGGGAAGGATGTGAAGACTGGGTTAGTCTTGACATTTTAAGTCTGCCTGATTACCCTGAAGGAAGAATGTTGCTTAAAGAAAGCCAGTCTCTCTTCCATTTTCATTTTCTCTAATAAATACGCACTGTAAAAACATTATTGGGTATGCCTGAGGAACTTACCACACTTACTCATTAAAGTTTGATTGCTGTTAATGGTCAGACACAGCTTTATTATAGAACTGTGGTATTTTTCAGTAACCTGCATCACAAGAAAAAGCAGAACATAATGGATTGGGGCCCTCAAAGCTATTAGTGAAATTCACAGTGAGGAGCTGGTGGTGGGCTGGGCCTATTTGGGGGTGTTGAGCCTGTGCCTAGTGTTGGCAGTTCCCTGGGATGCTGCCTTATGTGGGCTGCAGGGTGGAGGAAACATGGCAGACCCCTGGTAGAGGAGGGTGGCAGGGAGCAGGTCTTGGTGAGTGCCGAGCTGGCCCTTCTTGAGTTACTTTCTTCTCTGAGCCATATGGGGCCATCTGCTAAACCCCTTTTGTAAGTTAACTGAATCACAGTGTAGAAAAATTGTAATACTTGTCATATGAATCAGATGCGGGAAACCCTGGCCTCACTCTAGGCTGAGGGGCAGTGTGGTGGCCACCCCAGGGAAGCCACGCTGACCCTGTGAGGGGAGGTTCTGAGCATGGCCGTGTGACCCAACCACCATGCTGCCACAGCTGGGGTACCGGGATGAGAAAGCATGCAGCTGGGTTTTGCGTGGCCAGGGTTCCTGGCACAAGGGGAGGACTTGCACCTTTCTTCAGCCCAGCACAGGCTGTTTGTTCTCCTCTGTTTTTGTGCAGGGAAAGCAAGTCATTTTTTACCAGGCAAGTGGAAGCTTTGGTCCTTGCTATCAAAGTTAACCTTTTGTTACATGGCTCCATCATCTGTTTTAAAATCTCCCTCCCTCCCTTTCTTCCTCTCCCTCTCTCCCTCTCTTCTTTCCTCTCTCTCCCTGTCTGTCCCTCTTTCTCTCTCTTTTCCTCTCTCTCTCCCTCTCTGTCTCTCCCTCTCTCTGTACCTCTTTTCCTCTCTTTACCTATCCCTCTCTTTCTCCCTCTCTCTCTACCTCTCTTCCTCTCTCTCCCTTTCTGTCCCCCCCCCCGCCATACACAACAACATGGATATTCCCGTGTCAGGACCCTATCCTCCTTCATTGTCAGGTTTTGTTCCATGTCAGCTCTGGCATTGATGCTGCTCTGTGTACCCTTCATCCAGTCCCCAGCGCCATCCTCATCTCCAGAGTACTGCAGCTCTTCTCGGAACCACACAGGTCCCTGAAGAGTGACAGGGAGATGCTGCTGCCCCCTCTGTGGCCCTCATACAGGAGGAATGCTGGGCAAGGAGACTTCTGTCACTTCAAACCCCTCCCTGGTCCTTGACACAGCAGGAAGTAAGGGTGGGTCTGAGCTTGTCTCTGAGGGGAACCTTGTTTTTTGCATGCATTTCTAGCAAGTTCTCTGTCAGAGCTGAGCTGGCAACAGAGTTTTAGAGTTAACAGGAAGGACAGAGAGAGAACACCTGCCATCCTTCTGATCACTAATGCCACCTCTGTAAATAACTGCCATACAGATTGAGTGGGCCTGCCTTTTTCAAGGAAGTGCAGCAGAACGCCAGGAGCACAAGCCTGGGAACTAGTGTGTGTACACACAAGCCTGCCCGAATCTCAGTACCCAAGCTAGGTCTGGGGCCCACCCTTCAGTACCTTAGAGGATGCTGGGAAGAACAGCACATGTAACCTCTACAGAGAGTGTCACATGGAGCGAGAGAGAATGGGAAATCTACCAAGATCAGCAGCCTCAGCGGCTTATGGACATCCGTTCAGTATTGTGTGCCTTAGTTTCTGTTGTGGCATCTGTATGAGAAGAGGTTTGTAAGCGTGCTGTTTTGCCGGGACACAGTGTGGCATCAGCCTGTCTCCTGGTGAGGGCCTCCTATGGCTTCATCACATGGCTTGGAGAGAGCCTGAGCGTGAGCCTGCAGTAGGCCCTCCTCCCCTTCTGGAGCGAGGCCAGTGCCTTTTGCACAGCACGGTGGCCTCTTGTGACCTAATCGGCTCTTAGCAGGCCCACTAGCTTCAGTGCTGTTCCACGGACAGCACGGGGACCCTTGGAGGGGATAGACGGCATTTACGCCATAGCACTGTCCTCACTGGGCTGTGGTGAGGGGTAACCCAGGTCTTCCTCCAGGGACACAGCCCAGTCTCCTTGAGAGAAACAGCAGACATATCCCACTCGAGGGACAACCCATCAAGCCTGAGCAACCCTGTAGGCTTAATTGCCAGTGTCATTGATCTCAGACTGTCATGGCCAAGAGGAAGCAGAGGAAGCATGATGACTGAATGTCCCAGGGCCCTGGGGGCGTGAGGACAGAAAAAGGTATTAGGATCTCTGAGGAGATGGGTGTTGGGTGCCAGGTCAGGCCACACGCACCATGCTGAAGTGAGTTACAGGCAGGAGAAGTGGGCATAGAGTATGCCAGACCTCTGCCTGCTTTGTATTCTGTGAACTCACAACTTTTCTAAAATAAAGTTTGTTTTTTTGTTTTTCCTTTTTGAGACAGGGTCTCACTTTGTAGTTCAGGCTGGCTCTGAGCTCACTGTGTAGTCCAGGCAAGCCTCGAACTCAGCAATCCTCCTGTCTCAGCCCTTTGAGTGCTGGGATGACAGGTGTGAGCCACCACGCCCGGCTAAAATAAAGTTTGTTTAAAAAAATAAAGATGGGTAGGAATACTGGCTATTGTGAAAACTCTGAACTGCCGCTACTGCCAAACACCCACGAGGTTCCGTTAGTCGTGTGTACAGAGCACGCCCTGGGAGTGAAGCGCACTGTTGGAACAGCCCACGCAGGGCAGCTCCCATCTGTGCCCAGTGCTTTGCAGTCCCGGCTTACCTGGCTCCCTGTTGTGTTTGTGACGAAAGGTTGATGCATGGAGAAAGGCTGAAACATAGGGCCAGAGGCTCTGGCTCTTTCACCTCTAAAGTAGAAGGAATTTTAGGCCTAGCTCTAATCCCTTCACATCTGTTGACTTGTAGTCTTTTCCTGTTTCAAAAGTCTCCTGCCCAAGTTAGTTTATCTTGGCGATTCAAAGCTGGCCAGGAGTTTATTATATTCCCAGGTAGAAGGGAAGTTTGTCAGTAATCTGAATGGAAATAGAAAAGCTTAATGAAGTTAAACATACATGACTTAAAAATATGTCTTGGTAAACCAAGAATAGGAGGGCAGTCTGCTTGCCTGATAGCTATCTATCAGAAACCCACATCAGGGGCTCTGCATCCTGGAAAACACTGAAAACCCTCTCATGAGGACCAGAACCAAGCAGGGGCTCCTCTGTTTCTGTTCAGCAGTGAGCTATCATCCAAGCCCAGGGAGCAGGGCAAGGGGGACAGAACTGTCAACTCTTCAGGGACAAACTACACACAGCTGAGCAGAAGTAAGAGCTTAGCAGCATTCTAAGACAAATGCATAAAAATCAACTGTTTTGTTTGGTTGGTTTGCTTTGGGTTTTTGGTATACCAGCAAACAGAAATTGAAATTTAAAGTATATTCCTAATATTTTAATTAAAATGTCAGGTATCCAGGAAAAAAACCTAAAGATCTTCAAGACTTTGATACTCAGTACCCTTGGCATTTCTGAGAGAAGCAGAATAAAGTTAGTCCCGGGTTTAGGGTAAGAGGCACAGCATTGTTAGGGTTTTCTTCATAGGTGACAGATGCAGTCTGGTCTCAGAGTTTCAGGCTTTGTGTCTTTTTTGGTGGAACTTGGCAAGCTAATTTTAAAATTCGTGTGGCAGAGCACAGGGCCAGCATCACCCTAGAGACCTGAGGATGAGTGAGTGTCCATGCTGCTGAATGTCAAGAGCATGTGGGTCATAGCACTCACGACTGTGTGGCGCCTGGCACAGGGGTCAGCACACTGGCTATGGCATGGGGTGCTGCTTGTCTGATCAAGATCAGATTTCTCTATAATATGAGGGAACATTCAGCTGTTGTCACATGAAGAAACAAAGCACCCTGCTTTGTCCCACCTGCCAGATGGCCTGTGGTCAGTCCTACTGGGACAGAGCTGGGTCCTGGGTGCTCTCACTGCAGGATAGCACACTGGTCACCCTGCCAAGCCATGTTCTAAGTGCTAAACGAGGAATACAGCCAGGTGTGTTACAATGGCTGGTTCTAGCTGGGAATGATCACACTGATGATCAGACAGGATGGCTTTGGAAGCACAGTGCGCTGTCTGTCCAGCTGGCAGCCCTGGTGGGCACACTTAGTGTGAAGCTGGAGCCGGCTACCACCAAAGGTCTCATGTGCAACATGCCTGCTGTATGTGGCTTGTGTCCTTAGGGCATGTGGGAACAGGTCACCTGTGACAGCACAGAGGAATCCTCTGCTCCACAGCCTCTTGTCTGCTATGCCCCAAGCTGATGAAAAACCACCTGAGGACAGGCAAGTCCCGCATCAGTGCTCACAGGGAGATGGTAGGGAGCCTGTGTGGAGCAGGTGCTCAGCAAGGACGTGGGTTCAGCTCCTGTCCCAATTGTCCTCTTCCTGGCCTGCCCTCTTTCTGTCTTAGAGCCTTCAGTGCAGGCGAGTTGCTGTGGAAGTGTTTCACTTTCCTCACTCTGGAAGATCACATCTGAACGCACAGTGTTAAGCAGCTCTTCATGCTTTTGGCTGTCCTGCTGGCTGGACCCCCAGCCTGTCTGTTCATCCTGACAGAGCATGTTCTTTGCCCTGCCTCTAAATGGCCCTTTTTTTTTTTGGATCTGGGATCCAGAACTGTCTATTTTAACCCTGGTAACACCCCCCCCCCCATCTTAAAGCACAGCAGCTATGTCATGCTCTCTGCGCTCCTATTTCATTGTACTTCACGTCAGATGTAGATTCTCAGAGCTGGCCTGAGGGTGGTTCTGGAGACCCTCACTCAGCTGGCCCTGTCCCAGCTCTTGTCACTGAATCAAAGGTAGAAGACACAGCCTCACTGGTCTGCACACAACACCTTCTTATTTTTGAGGGCATGTCTTGGACAGCAGTCTTCCCTGGAAGCTACTGGGAAGAGTTACTGCTTAGCTGTGTAAGGAGGTTATAAACCTCTGGAGGGAAGATATGAGCCGTGTCCTCTCGGTGATCCATGAAACCAGGGCCTGGGCCATGTAGTGATGTCCAGGCTCTCTTTTACCACGTGCCTGGTCATGCTCCAGGTCCAGGGTTTGGGACCTTGAACCAGTAGCTGGAAGTCTCAGGCACTAGGCCAGCTCACAGAGGAGTCAGGGGCTACCACTGGAGATGGTGCTGCTTATCTGAACATCTGAGGCTGGGTCTGTTGTTCAATGCTGATTAGAGCTGCCACCCAGGCACATGGGGTACTGTCCCACTCTGGGAGCCGTCAGAGCATTCTGCTGCTGTGATCCTTCCACTGAGTCACTGTCTGTTGACACCTTTGGTCAAGGCACCCTTCACATTCACCCTTCTCGTGGGCTGACGAAAGTGGTGTTGCTTATGGTGTGCAAGTACATGGACAATTGGAAGAAAAGCCAGAGGAGAGTTGCATATCTTGGAGACACTGCAGTCTGCCAACTTCCAGGTGATGCAGACTAGATGTCTCTGGGCTATGCCTTGCAGGTGACCTTACATGACCAGGCCTCTGTGTGTGTGTGTGTGTGTGTGTGTGTGTGTGTGTGTGTGTGTGTGTGTGAAGACATGCATATTTTAGAGAGCTGTGCAGTCACTCCTTTCCCTGGGAGGCACTAATGTGAATCAGAACAGATTTGACTCCAGGTATCTCAAGGTTAGTCCACAAAGATGTGGAATAGTAAGGCTGGGAGCTTACATTTCCAGGTTATTATGATGCCAGCTAGGCCTGTCTCCTATGGCAAGAACAAGCACTTTCCCCGTGGCAAAAGAAAAAAATATGTCTGGCTTCTGTCCTGGCTCCTGGCACAGAGCTCCTTGTAATTCTTGAGTATGAGAGTGCATACATTATTTCTAGGGAGCCCATTTCCTTCAGTTCCTATTGTGCTAATGAGGAACCCCCACATGGGTTTAGAATGGGGCTTTTCACCAAAGGACCCAAAGATGAGAAAGTTGGAAATGTTAGCCCACCCGCTGCCCTCTGGGTAGTAGAGTGCAAAGGGTAGAAGGTTGTCTTAGGGTAACTCATGGCAGTGAAGATGGGAGACCTCTCTGTTGGTGGACTCATGCACTCCAACTCTATGGGGATGGATCTCCTGCACTTGGGGCTTTTGGGGGATGTCAACTGTTGTGGTTTAGATCTAAAATATCTTCCCAAAGCTCACAAATAGGACTTTTTAGAAGGTGGTTGGATCATCGGGACTCTAACCTCATCATTGTATCAGTCCATCCATGAAATCATAAATTGGTGACATTATTGGGAGATGATAATTTAGGAGGTGTGGCAGGGAGTGGTCCCAGAGGCACAATATGAGGATTGTATCCAGTTCCTGGCTCTTGCTCTCTGGCTCTTTCCTCACTCTGCTTCCTGCCATTAGGTGAGCAGCTTTCCTCCACCATGATGTCCCTGCTTTGGAGCCATCTGATCATAGACTGAGCCCTCTGAAACCACAATCCAGATAAACCTGCTCCTTTAAGTTATGTGTCAGGTGTCATGGAAGAGTGACTAATATATCACTTCAGCCAGATGTTCATTTGTATTTTTAATAATAAACCTCCCTTTATGAAGGGAAGATATGATCCAAGACCCCCAGTGGATCTCTGAAATGATGGGTACCCCTGAGCCCTTTATATGTTTCTGTCATGTACATACATATCTGTGATAAAGTTTAATTTATGAACAACCACACTAAGATGAATAATAACTAATAAAGTAGAGCAGTTATAATAATGTATTCATTAAAGTTATATGAATGAGATTTCTTCCCTCTTGAAATACCCTATCATACTATCCTTATAGTATGTGGGTGTGCCATTGAGGGACACTTCAAGGGTGCAGGGATGGCTTCTTTTTAGCGTGTCTGAATTGCAGTATCACTGCTCTTGCATTTGGGGGTGTTATTAAAAAAACCAAGGCTCACTTGACATAAGCATTGCGATCTAGGACACTTGGCCTGGTGATGGAGACAGCTGCTATCAGTAAGTGACTGGTGAATGGGGTGATTCACATGTTGAGTAGGTTGGGCAGCACAGCTCATGCTCACATCACAGTGCTCAGAATGCCATACAGTTTTAGACTTGCACATTGTTATTTTTCTAGAACTTTCTGTTTAATATTTTAAATAGCTGAAGTTGGCTGTACAGTGGAAGATCAGTATGTACTCCAGGCAGATAATTTCAAAACTGAATTGAATTGTACAAAACCCATTGGTGTCAGAATCCATCTAGTCTGGCCAATGTGACAAATAAAACTACATGTGACTCAGATGCAGGGTCCTCCATGCTCTTGTCCAATGTGTATTTATTTAGGCATGGATAACATCTTACTCAAGGCCAAGTAACATATTCCAGTCTAGTGCCCAGAAATCTTATACCTGTCCTAAGACTCAGCTCGTTCATAGGTTAAGACACATAGGCAATGCTTTTGAGTACACTGAGACTACATATCTATGGACTGAATCCACTGCACTGCGGTGTGATGGATGTTTCTGTTTGAGCATAGCAAGAGTAGTGTCTGCATCATCTCTGCAGCATTGGCGTGGCTAGGTCTTCATACAGTCTTGGTGTAAGCTGCTGTGCTGGCCTCACTGCTGCTGGCTGCCCTGACCTCAAACACCCCAGGCTCATCAGGGTCTAGAGTTCACTTCTGGAACATTTGCTCACACAGATATGTGAAGGCACACATTGCCGAAAGGGGTGGTAGCCCCATTGTGACAGGCGTGGGCCCCCAGAGCCAAAAGAATCAGAAGCCACAGAACCAGCGCAGACTCCTAAGAGCAGGTTGGGCTTCCCTGCACTTGCTTCTGACTTCTGCCATGGGGAACCTGCAGCCAGCTTAGGATTTTCAAAAGTGCTTTTGGATTTCTGAATGCATTTTTAGTGAGATTATAACTTTTCAAAACACATACATACTTTTGGGGATTTTTCACTGTTTTCTACAGTGAGCCTCTTTATTTTCATGGAAAAAGTCTTAAAATGTACTTTCATTGAACTCTCATTGTGAGCACTAGGAGCAGTTCTGGGGAGCTGGGGGCCTGTTGTGACACAGTGTTCAGCCATCTCTCCCGGGGCCCTGGTTTTGAGGTCTGAAGTGACTGGTTGTTGGAATGGTTGATCGGGCCTGCCAGTGGCCTCTGAGGTATAGCTGTGGCTCCCACTTGTCCTCCTCACCCCCGATCTGCCTGTGTCTTATGTGTAACTGTCTTAAAGCAAGAGGGGCTCTGGCTGGGGGAAAGGAGTGTGCACAGCAGGTGTGGCTCGTGGTGCCTTCTGTGCATCTTGTCAGCTCCAGAGACTGCAGCGGAGCTCCTCAGGACTTGCTTTCTGTCCTCACAGTTTGGGTTCTACCAGGACCTGCAGGGCTGGTCACATGGGACATAACACATCTTCTTATAGCCTGCCTGGTGCTGTTTCTGTCTTCCTCTGAAATTCTGTCTCCACAAGCTCCGCAGCATTACACGAAGCTCCTTTCTCCTAACCAGTGACAAGTAACTGCTTGGCACCAGCCTTCCTGGCACACAGACTGTCGCAGGGCACTTGATAGGCACTTGTCAGAACCTGATGTCAAAAGAAAAGCTGGATTTCTGGAAATGTTGCCAGTCACACCCTGCCCCATGGGGGCAGCCTAAACGCAGGCTGTACCAGGCTTGGGTAACAGGCAGGTTCCAGTCTCGTCTTCTCTGTGAGGCCGAGTAGACAGGACAGTTCTGAATACAGTCAAGAAGTGGATTCTAAAGAAACAATTCCATGATTCCTGTGAGGTCCCCAAGACATTTTTCTCCAAGGAGATGAGAATGTGCCCCATGCCCACAGCAGCTTTGGGCTGTGTCCACAAGCTGCACTTCTGTGAGCACCCAGACCTGGCTATTCTGTTTTATCATGTGAGCACGTCTGGTTACTACAAGATCCCTTCTGATAAACACAAGTAGATACTAGGTGGCTGCTGAACAGAAGCAGACCAAAATTGCCAAGACAGATGTCCTTAGGCCAGAATTTAGAGTTTGCTATATCTTAACTGGGTACTGTTTTGATTATTCTACAAAAGCCTTTCCATTTTCTTTGGCAAATAAAAATAATCCATGATGAAATTAAATTGTCCTCTTTTAAAAGTAAGAAAGGAATATGCATTTCCTTTGTTTGCTGCGAGTTGTTCCTTGCTGACGCACACTGTAAAGCATTTTTGCTGAAATGCACGAAGTTTCTGAAGCCAGTGCCTTCTCTGTTCTCCAGATGGTCTTTCTGGCCGAGACCAGCCAGTGGAGCTGCTGAACCCTGCCCGCGTGAACCACATGCCCAGCACGGGTAAGTCCACATACACTGCCTGTGGGCTGAGGCTCTGCTTTGCTGAGGGACTGTGGTGAAAAGGGCAGGTGTGGGTTAGCAGGTTCCTTGCATTGTGGGCACTCTTACCCTGGGGTCAGAGGCCTTGGGTTGCTGCAGTCTAAGTGGCAGAGAAGTGCTGATCTAGAAGATGTGTTCTACCCAGAGACCAACTGCCTGTTTCAGCTTTAAGTCCAGGCACTGGTCCAGTGAGGGTCTGGGAAAAGTCCTGAGTTTGTGTGGTCTCCAGCTGGGGCTACGAGTCCCACACTGGTGAGGCTGGGCTGCTGGCTAGACTCATGGATGGCCATGGGTAGTTCACATGTCATCTATGGGCCTTTGGGTCCTGTTGGTAAACTGAGGCAGAGATTCCTGTCTGTCAAGCACCCTTCTGTTTTTTAACAAAAAAGTTTGACTGTTATTATAAGTCTAAGTATTATACTTGAAGCAGAGTTTTCTATGTCTGTATGATGAGATATTTTCTGTTTTCTTCTGCTGTAAAACTTCCACCATGTAAACTCCTTTGCATTTTGAGCACAGAGCATGCACAAGCTCCTTATTCCAGAGACCTAGTCTTTGGGTAGAGTCTGAATCTCCTGCAGACCCGGTACTCGGAGACTTGCAGTCCTTGTCCTATAAGTGTGCCTTTGCCCTGGTCTCTGGTCTAGCTCTGTTGCCACACCCTCCCTGCCTGCCTGGCCTCAGAGTGGAAGCTGCTGAGGAGATGTTTCTTCTCTGAGCCGGGACTCAGCCTTGTGGCATTTCTCTAGTACAGAGCACCGGGGAGTCCCTGCTATGCCTCTAAAGGGGCACGTTTCCTTCTTGGGGCTGGCTTTGCCTCTGCAGTCCTCTCCATGCCCGTCATACATGCTGGCTGCACAGTGAGTCCGTCCTGGCAAGCTGAAGCTGGTTCGTGGAAACAGTCCTCTGACTTTTCCTTCTCTAGAGCTCACTTTGCCTATGTCACTTGTGTTTACCCTGAGTCCTTGTGCAGGCTGGACATTTCAAGTCAGTCTGCTGGTGCTGGTGTGGAAGAGGGGTTTTCAAGTGGCGTGATGGACTGTGGGAAGATGGAAAATATGTAGCATTTCCAAGCCAACCAGAGAAGATGGGCTTTGTCGGAATTTTCTGATGTGAGAAGTGTACCATGCCTGTTAACAGAGGAAAACTAATCCCCAACTTAGTGGGAAAATGGGCTGTGGAATTGAGTGTTGGCCAGAGTGACCCTCCTGCTACCTTCTGGCTTTGTGATCTCAGTCAGGCATGTTGCTAAACAGCTCTGTTTTGTTTAGATAGGGTAATGCCCCTCTGCAGAGTTCTCACGAAGATCAAATGTATACGTCAGCTAGTATATGTGTCAGATGTGCCCAGTGATTCCTCGGTAAATGTGGTTTCCTAATGTCACTTTGACTAGTATTGCAGATGGTGTGGGCGGTAACTATGACACACTTGTTCAAGAACCTAGCACTTGCTGTGGCTGTTTAGCCTCACTCTCCTCTGGGGAACGAGGGATGGAGGGCCAGGAAGAGTTGCCCTATGATATTGGTGGTCCTCATCAGCCTCCTTGTAGTTGGGTTCCTATTGGGCAGATGAAGGACAGTCCATTTTCCGGTGCCAATTGCATATTTTTGTGTTATTGGAGGTTGGAGTGTTGGTAGCATTAGCACTGCTGTGAGCAGCTGGCAGAGAGGTGTGTATGGAATATCCATCCATCATGGAGCCTGTGTGTTGGCATCGTCTTAGACCAGCTAACCGTGAGGGCATGCTGGCCACTTGAACCCAGAGTAAAAGGCCTCAAAGAAATACTCATCTCAGGTTATGAATTACTTTAAAAATTGATGAGAATGACTTTGAAGTCATATTTTTCTGATGTGGAAGTGGAAATATTATTGGGTGAATTTTTATGTCCATCTCAATTTTCTCTCTTAATAGTTGAATTTAATCTCTCCTGTTCTTTTTACATTTGAAGATATGAAACAAACATAAAACTAAAGTATTATTCAACTGGAGCTGTTCCATGCACAGGTACACTTTCCTGTGAATACAAACAGTGCTCAGATAGTCTTTGGCCATTCCCTGTCGTAGAACAGTGGCAGACTCAGGGCCAAGTTTCTATATCATTGTGTTTGGAAACACTGTCCTAATAGAGTCTCACTTTGCATGAAAAGGCTTCTGTTCTCTATATGTGGCCATCACATTGAGACTGAGCTACACCAGAAACACACATCCCTTTGCTGGAAAACTCTGTGCTGGGTGGAAATGCTGTTTGTTTTGGATTCATTCTGATATTTTCAGCTTCCTTCCTCATAAGTATAAATAAGACTTTTCTTCTTTCTGTTTCTCCCTTCTCATTGTTTAAAAAATCTTCAGTCTGGGCCAGAGATTTAGCTCAGTGGTTCCAGTGCCTGCCTCACAAGCGTAAGGCCCTGAGTTCGATCCCGGTTACCACATACAGTGCTGGGCATAGTGACTCATACCCACCAGCCATCAATACCACATACCACAGTGCCGGGCATGGTGGCTCACGCCTGGAATCCCAGCACTCGGGAGGCAGAGGAAGGAGGATTGCTGAGTTCCAGGCTTGCCTGGGCTACGTAATGAGCTGAGGGCCAGCCTGAACTACAAAGTGAGACCCTGTCTCAAAAAAAAAAAAAATCTTCAATCTGTAGTTCGATGGGAGAGTACTTGCCTAGCATACACAAGACCCTGAGTTCAACTACCAGCATCCCACAAAGAAACTAGTTTTGAGATAAAAGAAAACAGAAAACTCAGTTGCCTTCACGGCAGAATTGCAGACTTCCTTTTTGTACCACAGATTGAACTCAGGACCGTGCCCTTGCAAGCCAGGGCAGTGCCACTGAGCTACACTCCTGGCCCAGAATTGGAGACTTCTTGTTAATGTTTTTTAAAAGAAATGAGCTATTGTCATCAGGACCTAGGCTATGTTGTCTTCTTTCTCACTGGTGGCCCATGTCCTCGTCAGTGAGTAGAAGGGGGCAGCCCCTATGTGGAGACTCAGTACACAGGCAGAGCCAGCATGGATGTGGTGCTGGCTGTGGGTAACCTTGTTGGCTGTGCTCTTTCTGGTCCCTGATGTTGCCCACAAGGTGTACTAGGTCCTGAGTCTGGTGGAAGAGATATGGAGCATGAGGACAGAAGACAGGGTGAGAGACAGTCTAGGAGCAAGAGTTGCGGTACAGGTCAGCAGAACACCTGGCTGGGCTCACTATCCCGCTGCATCAAGGACTTAGACTGGAGGAAGCCTTGAAAAGCTAGTAAATCACTGATTTCTGGATCATTGAAATTTTTTTTTTTTTTTGAGACAAGGTCTCACTTTGTAGTTCAGGCTGGCCCTGAGCTCACTATATAGCCCAGGAAAGCCTGAAACTCAGCAGTCCTCCTGCCTCTGCCTCCTGAGTGCTGGGATTCCAGGCATGAGCCACCACGCCTGGCGATCATTGAAATTTTTTACTTTTCCCTTCATTATAAAAGAGTGCACACTTATTAGAGAAAAATGGCATTGTACTGTGTGCTGAGTGTTGTTTTCTAGAACTGCAGGGTAGGTCGACCCAGAGCTGAATGGTGCAGGTGCTGAGTGAGTGAACTCCTGGGGATACGTGGAGCCAGGCAGGGGCACACACTCAAGTAACAGCAGGGTGCATGTCTAAAGCCTGCGCTGGAGACATGGGGTGGCTTCCCTGCATGTGTGCTTTCAGTCTTCCTCAGTCTGAAGGAAACGGTCCTCAGATTCAAGGTCATTTTTCCAGGGTCACTGGGTGTAGAAGTCGTGGGACGAGGACCCATTGCTCTGGGGCTTGTGCTACTGGGATAAAGACACCCTTAGAAATGCTGTGCCCATCTCCCCTCAGGCTGGGTTGAGAAGCAGGGGCCGTTCCTGTGTCCCTCAGACTTTAAGAAAGCGCCTTCTGCAGCCCCTGGGATCCTGGCAAGGCTGCACTTCTTGATGTGCATCCTAGAAGTATTTCTTCCTCCAGGAGCTTTATTCTTAAGGGTTCACATCAAAAGTACAATTTTAAAGTGAAAGTTCTGGAATCTTGAAGGGGAGAAAGTTTAAACAGAACTGTTACTTTGCTTTAGCTGTGGATTGCCAAATCTCAAAAAAGTGTGACTCCTGCTCCAGAGGACCAGTGACTGGGCTTTTAGACACTGCCCTTGAATTTGGACAGGAGCTGCTGGGCTGTCTGGAACCGGAAGTGCAGGTTGCCTCCCCGTGTGGTCTGCTGTCCATCTTGATGGGAAGAATTTGAATCACATGTACAAGTGAGACCACATGTACATGGGGAAGGCTCAGGAGCACCTCTCCCCACCCCTGGCACAGAAACCCAGTGATTCCTTTAATCCATGTACCCCTTTTAACAAGGCTGTGGTCACCACAGTCCTACCCTTTCCTGATTTGAAACTGTTCCGTGTATTTCTGATGTGAACAGGGAGGAGTGAGGAACTGTGGTGACCTTGTTGGTTCCTAAGGGTGACCCCGCTGAAGTGCCAAGCAGGGTGGGAGGATAAAGAGCACTCCTGTTGCTCCTTGCTAAGGTCCCTGTCTTGATTTGCAGAACTCACAGTTCTCCTGATTAGCCTCTCTTGGCAACTGCTCCTCTGTGGTTCCCAGGGTGCCAACAGGAGTGTGCTGGCACAGGAAGAGGCACACAGTCCACACCCATTGTCAACCATTGTTGGCTTTTTATATTTATTTAATGGGAGTTGCATTTTCATCTTTGGAGGCACAATAATATGGGAGGACAGGGCTTGTCTTCCTTGGGTCACACCAACATTGAGGGCTTTGCACTCTTGCATGTACCCACATGCACACACACAGTTACACACACATTCTGAGACTGTGTGAGACCCTGGGGAGTCCTGGCAGATGCTGGTAACTGGTGCTTCAAGACTTGCTCCTTCCCTTTAGCCTCAATGGGGCATTGGAGGCTGGGTGCCAGCACCCTAGGACAAGAAGGTCTGTGAATCTCACATGTGGCTTTTTGGCAGCTTAGTCCCTGCTCCCAGCCCTGTGCCCTGCCCTGTCTGGAGAGGTTTGCCACCTGCCTTTTAAACAGAGTCCCAGGAAGCCATGCGCCATGAGCAACTTGTTTTGAGCCTGCCTCTGCCTCCCTTCGGGGTCCTGGTGCTGCCAGCCTGTACCTCTGAGCACGTGGAGCTGCAGCCCTGCTGCCATTCCCTTGGCTACCACTTGCTGTGAGCCAGTCTGCTGGTATCTGATGGGACAGCTTCCCAGTGTTCGTCCGTGATTTTTCTGATTTCTGTTTTATCTCTCATTTGTGTTTCCTTGTATTGTCGTTGGCTTTGTCTCGAAACCACATTTCACTGATTTAGTGAGGTCCTGGAGGGAATAGAATAATGATGGTCCCTCTGCCATTTTCCTCCAGAAGGGCCCCTGTGACTCGGATGGGCCCGGGGGCTGGCTGAGCTCTGCCTTCAAACCCAGCTGTGGACTGGGCTCTGTTTTCTGCCAGCCTTGTTTTCCAGCTGTGTTCTTCCAATATCCCCAGTGCTTGAGGGAGAAAGATAAAGACCATTCCCATCCTGAGTAGAAATGAGATTGTTGGGTTATTCATGTTTATCACAAATGTTCTGCCCCATTACATTTCATATAGTCCCTGCCGTAGCCCACAGCCAGAGTGCCATGCTGCCTGCAGTGGCATGAGCAGTGCAGTGCAGTGCAGGCAGCCTTGCCCAGGCAGCTGTCCCACCACCCTGTCTGTGCCCTGGATGCCCTCGCACTGCAAACAGAGCCAGGCATCGCCTGCAGCTGGCAACTGGCTACTTCTCCGTTTTCCAGGAAGAAAATATGTAATCGCCTCAGCAGGGACTCCAAGAGCAACGTTGATGTAAAAAAGAGAGGCCATTGCTGCCCATGCCGTGCGCTCCACACTGTGATGAGAAGGAAGACAGGAATTGTTTTTCAGTGTTTATCCATCTGAGGTGTCATGAACGCTCCCTGATCACCAGAGCTGGTGTCCAAGGACAGATTTGTGCAGTGTGACACCACTTGAATCCCCTTTTTTAATCTTTTATTACCAATTTTTATTATATGCTTCAAGGCTCTGGAGCATTAAAATGTGTCCAGAGACATCTGTGAGCAGTGTCTAAGGAGTCCGGCCAGCATGAGGGAGCACGCTGTTGATGCTGGCCCATCTTGGGTGGTCATAGCCCAACTGAAATGACTCCAGTGGCCGCACCTTAACCTCCCAAGCTGTTTCCTTGCCCCAACACTGTCCTCCAAGAGGCCAGAGCCATATTTACATTTCTGTACCTCAAAACAACGTGGACATGCTGTTGACCACTGTGTGGAACCCAGCCTGATCTCCATGTTCCCAGTGAGCGCTTTGTGACCAGGTGAGAGTACTGGAGAGTCCCTCGGGTGATGAGTCCCTGTGTGGGGCTGGAGCAAAGGGTAAGAAGCTCAGTGACCCTGCTGGTTTGGTGAGGAGCCTACAGGAGGGGCTGCCTGCCTTCCAGCCCCTCATGGGCCTCTGGGGCTCCAGGAAGCTGCCATAGGAAGCCATAAATTGTCTTCCATACCACCCTCCCTGGCCCTCCTGTTCTCCTCCTCTCTCTCTCTTTTCCTCTCCCCCTCCCTCTCCTGCTCTTTTCTCTCTTCCCCATCCATCCATCATGCATTCATGCTGTCTCTGTCTCTCTCACCTGCCTTAGCCCTCCCACCAAGTATTTCCCCCTTGAACTGCACTTGGGTTTCGTTGTCAAGGCTCTTTGAAGTGCAGATTTGGCCAGAGACAGGAATGGACCCTGGGCTGCTGAAGGTTTACCTGTCAAAGACCAACCTGCTGCTGCATGGATTGGGTGTTCGTGTTCTCCGTCTTTAGTTCCTGTTCTCGTCTCTGTTCTACCTTCTTTGGGCTTCTTTGGATATTCTCATTCTAACTTCTTGGGTTGAATATTCAGCTCATTAATTTTTATACTTTCTCCCTTTTCGATGAAATGTTTAAGGTTATACAGTTCCCTCTGGGTAGAAACGGAACTGCTTTTGATAAGTTCTAATTTGTAATATTTAATTTAGAAAGTATATTACATTTTTACTTGGTAAAGTATTAATGTTCCTCAAGAGAGTTATCTGTAAATCTGTTTTACAATTTTTTTCTTTAAAAAATGATACTTAGAAGTGTTTCTTATTTCTGAAAGTATGAGTTTTCCAGGTAATCTTTTGTTACTGATTTCAGGCCATCAGGTCTGAGCAGACGCCTGTGGTCAGTGGTGTGTGTCTGAGGAGTGTCCCTGTTTTGGGGACCAACTTTTGGGGGCCTAGGGTGACAGGCAGGCGGAGCCTGAGTGGTGCCAGGGCCAGCCAGGAAGCTGCAGAGCCGTCACTCCACTCCCAGTGGTCCCAGAGCCTTTGCACTCGGCTACCTCCTTGTCCTTTCTCCAAGTTTATTTTGAGACAGGATCTCCAAGGTGTTGTGTTGTCCTGCCTGGGCTCCAGCTTGTAATCATACTGCCTTGTCCTCCCACAGTGCCTGAATGGTAGGCATGTGCCACCACACTTGCCTTGTATTGGGTGCGTTGCCTGGCAGCCAGGCATTTCTGATTAATGCAGACACCTCTGTAGCTGTGCTGGAAAGAGAGGACCACAGTAAATGGGAGGAGTCACTTGGGGAGCCCTAGAGCAGCGGAAGTGGAGAGGGATGGACTCTACACTGCAGTCAGGGCAGACTGAGAATTGGGACAAGATTTGAGCAACACTGTGTGGTGGAGCCAGTCAGGGGAGCCTGTGGGAAAGCATCACAGGGTGCTGAGGTGCCTTGGGGCCATATTGTCAGGCAGGAGAGGTGGAGGTGTGGAGGGGACAGGTGGGCTAGGCCAGAAGGGCACCACGGAAGGCATGCTACAGGGTATACTGGTGGCCACGCAGAGCAGAGGTGCTAGGCTGTAGGGAAACCATGGGAGGTGAGCTTCAGCCAGGCTAGGGGAGCTGTTCAGCCAGGTAGGAATGGAAAACAGTGTTCAGAGTTGGAGGACTTATTGAGGTTGCATGTGGGGTGTGAGGGAACGGGTCAAGGGTAGCCCAGGCTTTGCCTTTGTGGACCTGGGCTGTGGAATGGAGGTGTGGGTGGAGCTTGCCAGGCAGGGTGTGGGTGCCTGCTTTGGGGTATGTTTTCTAAAACGAGGTGCAGGCCACTGTGAGTTTGAGTTAAACCTGGGAGGGCCTGGCTGGGGGGGGGGGGTGGAGATAGCAGGGCGGCTCTTAACATACTCACGGCATGGCTGTTGCTAGGGTTTGTGCTGCAGGGTGGGGTTGGGCCCAGGAGTGAGTGAGGTTCCTGTGTTGTCCCCACCCTGGAAAGGAGCAGGCATCATGACCTGCCACAGGACTCGTCAGGGTGGAGCTCTGTTGCTGTTCTGGACCTGTGTGCTGCCTCTTAGCAGGGGTGACCCACTGTGTGCAGGCTCAGAGACAGGTGGACATGCAGGCAACTCCTCACAGTCCCACAGAAGCCCTAGGATTACTCTGTGCTGTCTCAACCCTGCCTTCCCCAACCCACATTTCAAACTGCGTTGGGGCCGGCCCCTCCCCCTCCCTTTCCCAGGGTGATCTGCAGTGCCCTCAAAGGATGCTGTATTCCTGGTTAAACCTTTGAAGTCAATTTGGGTGGCAGCAGTTTCCAGAAGCCCAGGTGGGACCTTCATTGTGCCAAGAAGGCAGCCTGGCCCACCCAGACGGTGCCAAGCTGGATGAGGGCCTGCTTACCCCACAAGTCCAGCCTTGGTCAGCCTTCTTGCCTTCTTCTTGTTCTGCCAAGCAAAAACAACATCTTCTATTTTTAAATATTTCAACTGTTCAAGTTAGGTAATAGTGGTTCCTACTGTGGCCTAGCTGTTAGATGAAATACATAAACAAACGTTCAGAGGTTGCTAGGAAGGAACTCTGAAATGGGTTCTTGTGTAAACTTGACCTTACGTAACTAGAATGGCAAGGACAATTGCAGATGAGATTTGTAGACTTCTCAGACCACTGGAACTATTTTTAATTTTCCGATAATGTACTTTTACCCATTGAGTCGAGGGCAGTCAGGGTGCTCTCTGAGTAGCGTGAGGCTTTCGTGGGGGACTGCAGTGCCAGAGGAAGGTGGTTCCAGTGCTGCGGCTGGGCCTGACCCAGGCATCCACGCTCAAGGCGCACACATTTGTGTCAGCTGCTGCCTGATTTTCCACCTGTGACGCTCTGGTGGGAAGAACTGGAAGAGATAACCTGTGCTCAGTAATAAAACATTAGCTTTGTTGTCACTGAGTGTGTTTTGCTGCCTTTGCATTGCAGCTGTATAGCTTCAGAGTCCTTTTCCAGCAATACTTTGTTTATAAAATTATTACAGCAAAGTCTTAGAAGGATTGCTCAGTCCTCCCATTATCCCATTATTGGGTTTGTCTTTAGTGGCTGCACTTATACATGAGGACTTAAAGTGCATTTTGCCATTTTTTGGCAGGGTGAGGCCTCGGTCTATTTATGGTTTCCAGGAAGTATATTTGTGTACCAACAATGGCATGTCAGTTTTTTTTTTTTTTTTTTGCTTTTTGAGACAGGGTCTCATGTCAGGTTTTTATTTACAGCTCTTTTTCATTCGCATTTGCAAATACTGTGTTTCCATAAAATGTTTTTCTTTCTTAGGGATACAGAACAAATTAGAAATGTTTAAAGGATTTTGTAAAGAGCTTTGAGGGAAGTTCTGAAATAGGGAATGGGGAATCCAGCCTGTGCTTCATTGTGGAGCCAAGGAGCACAGATGGTGGTCCACCTCCCACGGACCCATGCTCGTGCCGCCATGCCAAGGGCCGCATGGACACAGCTGCCCCTGAACCAGCATCTTGGCTTGGTGGTTTGGGGATGCCTGGTCTGTGACGTCTCTGAGGTGCCTTTCTCATGGCACTGTGTGCCCCTCGCCATGCAGGGCTGGGGGCTTCTTAGGCAACAAGCTCACAGGCACCCATCCCCAGGTGCTAGGCAGAAAGAACTGCACTTCCTGCTGGTGGCAGATCTGCGACGTGCTTATGGGTAAAGGCCCGTGCAGAAGATTTGCAGGAATAGTTCTGTCATCTGCTGTAGCTTCGGGAATGTCCACTTGCCACTGAGCAGGCATTCAAGCAGGCACACCATGGCAAACAGCCCACACTCTGAGGTGCTGTGCTTACAAAGCAGCTTGCTGTCCCCAGGGACTCTGGTTGACAAGTGACACGTCTGAGTTTATCCTGCATTCGAGGGATCCTCCAACAGGTCCACAGATGTGAGTGTGGCTGCTCCCCAGTGCCAGGAGGTCATGTGTCTTGCTCTGTCTGCACAGAGTGGCTGGAGGTGAGCCTAGGCCTGGGTGGGGCACAGGGCAGGTTGGCAACGGACCTTCCCTGCAACCTCTGCTCATCTACAGGGTGCAGGGACTCAGAAATTCCCCCTTTTTTCTTCCTTCTCTTTTTTTTTTGGTAGTCTTTGCTCTTTGGAGCTGTTGTTATTTCCAGGGACCCCCTGAGATGATGTAGCTCCTCGCCTGGTGTAGTAGAGCCTGGCACCTGACTATACCTGTCCCTTTCCTGACCGTCTACTTCAGGAAACCAGTTGGAGTCCTTGTAGCTCCTCCCCTTTACTCTTTATTTTCCTAAATTATGTTTGTCACGATAGAAGAAAGGATCATCACCCTATCTGACGTGGTTTTCAATGTCTACAGAGGGAGTGGGTGAAGAGATCTGGCGGGCGAGAGGTTCCAGTGCTTCAGTGAAGAGACCCCTCCAGGGCACCCAGGGAGCATTCTGCTCAGATGTCCAAAGGGCGGCTCAAGCTGCACTCGCACGAACCAGGGCATCTAGCCTTTCTGTAATGTCTCAGCTCTTCCTGTGAATCTGTAATCAATTTTAAAAATTTATAGTACTGGTGAGGAAAACCTGCCACTTAAAAACAGACAACTCAGGGCCAGAGATTTAGCTCAGTGGTTCCAGCGCCTGCCTCGCAAGCACAAGGTCCTGAGTTCGATCCCCAGTAACCACATACAATGCTGGGCATGGTGACTCATGCCCACCAGCAGTCAATACCACATACCACAGTGCCGGGTGTGGTGGCTCACACCTGTAATCTCAGCACTTGGGAGGCAGAGGCAGGAGGATTGCTGAGTTCGAGGCTTGTCTGGGCTACATAGTGAGCTCAGGGCCAGCCTGAACTACAAAGCAAGACCTTGTCTCAAAAAAAAAAAAAAAAAAAACAGACAACTCATTTTTCAATCTTTAAAAAAAGTTGAAAGATTTCATTATGTGGGATTAGAAGGCAAGCAGAAAGATGGATGTTACTAATGAAACAAAATTACTAATGCTGCTAATTACTGAAACTGGATTGAGTGTATATTACATTCTTCTGTCTCATTTTGTGTATCAGTGAAGATTTTCATAATGAAAAGTACTTGGGGTTTTTTCCTTTTAATGGTACAGTCTGGTTCCTGAGAGCCTTTCCCAGCTATAATCTTCTCCCTGTTGTCTGCCTTCCCCTAATAAGCTTATACAAACTTTATCCTGAAGAACATCTGATTAATTTCCTTCATCACTCCCTCCCTTCCCTTCTCCCATTATTTTCCCTCCATTCTTCTTTCCCTCCATCACTCCCCTTTCTTTCTGTCCTTTTTTTATGCTGAGTATCAAACCAGGGCCTCACGCATGGTGAGTATATGCCCATTCACTGATTATATCTCAGTTTTCTACTTTTTAAACTTAATCTTTATGTCCAGTGATTGTTTAAACTGCTTTTTTAATTACTAAAGTGTGTAAAACTGAATTGTCTGAGCCCAACTTTAGTCAAGTCCTAAAACTTCTTGTGTGTGGTATGTTAATTCTTTTATAACTTTTCTTTCATTTGGAACGTGAACTATTTAAGAGGCAATAGTTGAGTCCCCCTGTAGCTGTTCTGTGTCTACATGTTTTATGAGTGTCTTCAGTTCTTTGCAGTGTATTCCATCTTAAGGCCTTTGCCCTTCAGTGTGAGTGCTGTGTTTTCTGTTGCTGTAACAGAGTGCCTGAGACTAGGCAGTTTCTAAGGGAGAAAATTAGCTTTGCCTCACAGTTCCAGAGGCTGGAGAGAACAACAGTATGGCGTCTACCTGTGGTGGACCTGCTGCTGCTTCACTGTGAGGGCAAAGCAGGGGGGGCATGAAGTGCACGTGAGAGGCAGAACGGGGTGGTGCCCGTACCAGTCCAGTCTTGGGAGAATCTCTGTGGTCCTTCACAGGCAGAGCCTGAGCTGATCACCTCATAAGGGACCACAGCCACTCCACACTGCTGCCGTGGAGGCTCTTCAGACACCTCAACACCAAGCACACGAGTGTCCTTTGTGTGACACTGATTTTTGTCTGTGTCCCATGGGAACTTTAAGAAAGGGGATAAATAACCTCATCATACAGAATCAGAAGCACAGCTCTCAGGGGAGTGTCCTCATGTTACACTTTTGTGCAGCTGCTCTGCTCGGAGTGTCCAGCATCAGTTTTACCAACGCTGGCACTGGGTATCTGCCCATTTCTTCTTGCTTTCCAGTACACACATGTTCTTTGTAAATTGTGCAGCTCACTGTTCCTGTTACTGGTTGCTAGGGGTGTTAATTTTGGTGGTGTTGGTATTCTGAACTCATGTTATCTTTCCTTACCTCCCTGTTGGGGCTTTTCTAATTTGAATTGTTAAACTACATGGTTTTTACTAAAAACAAATATATTGTTCCAGTTTTTATTTTTTACCCAACCCGAGAATTTCTATTTTAGTATACCCCTTTTATATTTGGTGATATAACAGACATATTTGGTTCTAAGATTTTCATCCAATTTTATTTTCTCTTTCATTATTTAATGTTGCTTTCTGATGCCCTATGCATGGCCTTCCTTGCTATTTCCAGGTCATGTGTGTAGTTCAGTTTCTGGTAATCCACAGGACTCTTATCATTTTAGAGCTTTTAATGGGACCATTTATCAGCTCATATGTTTTCCTTAAACTGTGGTTTCATGTTGTGGCAACTTTAGGCAGATTTGTTGATGTCCCTGTGAAAAATCAGTTAACATACTGTACTGTACATTTTTGTTCTGTTTCTTCCCTTTCTTGTTTTCTGATCTTGATAGTTGCACTTTTTTTTTTTTTTTTTTTTTTGAGATAGGGTCTCGCTTTATAGTTCAAGCTGGCCCTGGAGCAGAGGCAAACCTGGAACTCAGCAATCCTCCTGCCTCTGCCTCCTGAGTGCTGGGATTACAGGCATGAGCCACCACACCCAGCATTGTGGCCTGTGGTTACCAAGGATTGAACCAGGGACCTTGAATTTACTAGGCAGGCGCCAGAACCACTGAGCTAAATCTCTGGCCCAGTTGCAGTATTATTTATAAATGTGGTGCTTCTCTTCCCAATACATGAATAATACAGTTGGACTACATTCACATTGTTCAGGTCTAACTAACCTAGCATGTTGTTCATTCTCACTGAGAATGATTCAGAAGTGAGTGCGGTTAGTTTGTTCCCCAGACTCCCTCGGTAGTGAGGGACTCCAGAGGCCACCCACCTGGCCCGCACTGGGGTCGGGTGCTGCAGGGCCTCTCACAAGGTGCTGTCTGTGGTCCACAGCGTGCTGGCATCTGCCAAGCACCCTCCCTGTGACCACACCTGGCCCTGAATCCAAGGAGCCATGGGCACTGAAAGTGCCTCAGCATGACCCCCTCCTGGGGAGAGGCAGTGCAATTCAGTCCCCTCTGCCCAGCACACCTGCCCTTAGGGTCCTCGGCCTGCTGGGCCTCCTCTTCTTCCAGGAAGCAGGTGAGAGCCTTGTCACCGGGTAGGGCCTACTCTGGAGGCCATTGTCAGCCACCCCAGCCTGGCCCTGTGTACCCTCCATGTTCTCTACTCAAACATCTCTTAGAGCCAGTGTAGTGTGCTTTGGAACCCTTTTTATTTTTTCCCTAAGAAGAGGTGTGAAAACATTTTATTTTGTTTCTTGAATGGAATTTCCAGTGTAAGTACTGTAAAAATATGTATCTGTATGTTTACATATGTACAGAAATGTGTGCTCTGTGTCCTGTGTTCCAAGGGGAAAAGCTTTGCATGGCGTGGTTGAATGAAAGTGGAAAAACCACAGGTGTAAGCATAAGCATGGACTCACATGTGCTTCACAGTTGTGTGTTTGACTTCCATAGCAAATTAGGGGCTGATGTGTGAAAAATACACATTTTTCACAGTGAAGTCAGGTACGTGATATAGCCGCACCTTAATGTCTGAGTTGAGCCAGAGGAATAAACACACATGTAGGGACTCTGCTGAGCTTTGACATCCTAAGGTTCACCCCACACTGGTGACTCACTCAGGGAGACTTTGGGCAAACCCCAGCTCCTACCTCCCCAGCAACTGTGCTGATCTGTGGCTCTCGGAGAGCCCTGCAGAGCTCAGGCCCAGCTCTTGGCCCTGTCCCACTTTTGTGGCCTCCCACTGGCATCTGAGTGGGCAGAGATCTGGAGTGTCTGCTGGTGTACACCAGTCAGCACAGTTGGTTCAGGCAAAGGAGGTGAGGCTGACACTGGCCTAGCCCAGGGAAAGACCAGTGTGCCTTGGCCTATGGAGTGTCCAGGCCCAGGGGGGGCCCAGTCTTCTCTGGGCCTCACAGTACCTGGTCATATGTTCACCACTGTCTCATAACCAGCCTCCACACATCTTGATGACATCTGGCCAGCATGACACAGAGGACCACTCTTCCCTCTGGAAGTACCATATCCCAGCACTGTGCCCCTCATCCTTTTCTCTGTCCTGGTATCTTAACGTTAGGTACCCAGGGTTTGTCATCATACCATCTCACTGGTTTGAAGTTCAGGTGCATGAGCTGGTGTTTTCTCTGAAGCACTGCTTAGCCCTGTTGGGCTCCTAGATGTCCCAATATGCCCTAGACTCCTGCTTTCCCATCAGCCTTTCCCTCCAGGGCCATTGAGACTCCCCCTTCTCAGCTGTCCCAAGTCCCAAGAAGATGATGTTCAGCCTATAAATTTACTAAAAATGTATTTCAGTTGTATATTTCAAAAGGATGAGATGCAGAATATGTAATGCTACCAAGATATGAGCGAGTCTGCCAGCATCTCTCCACCTCTATTTCACCAACACAGGTCCAAACCACCAGTTTCTTACACCTGGACTGTGGCAGGTGCCTCCTCCCTTTTCTCTGTTTCTGTCCTGGCCCCTAAGAGCTGCGGGTGGCCAGGAGAACAATCCACTTCCCAAAAACGTCTGCTTCCCACTCCCCAGAACCTATGACCATGATTGCTTACATGGCAGGAGGCTTCACCCAGGGCTCTCTAGACAGAGACGATCCTGTTCTTTTCTGAAGGTCCCAGTCTCAGGGACCTTTCAGGAGAGAGCCAAGAAGGTCACCAGTGGTAGTAGGAGCTGTGCAGATAGCAGGGAAGGGCAGCTGAGCCAAGGTTTAGTCTCCAAAGCCTGCAGAAGAAGCACATCGCTGTCAATGTCTTGAGCTTAGCTCTGTTAACCTTATTCCATTTTCTGGCCTCCAGAGTGCAAGGTAATCATTGTGTACTGGTTGACCCTGCAAGTTTGTACTGATTTGTTATATGTGGCAGTCACAGGAGGCTGGCACACAAGCATGATGTGTTAAGATACAGGCCAGAGTCAGCCTTTCCTTCTTGTCATTATGACAATGAGTTGATTTCTCCACTTCTTGGTGCCACAGTTTGCCCGTCTGTAAAGTGGACACCAACAGTGTCTGTGATGTTTCTCTGAAACACTTGCTGCATGGTTCACTCTCTGGGCCTGTTTGTCCTAGCTCCTGTGTTATTGAGGTGTGTGCAGAGTGGGCTGTCCCCTGTCTGTTCCCTGGACTTCCCTACTAGAAGTCCCGTGCTGGGTTTTTTAGCTTAAGTACTTCACATGCCTATTGCTGGAGTCAGGATAATAGTTTGGGCTACCAGATGAGCTGAATGAAGGCCATGAAAGTGGGGACAGATGGGTGAGTGAAGGCTTTGGGATGGAAGACAGCGAGACTGTGGAGCCCAAGTGCAGGCAGGGCCCCTGCCGGCTGTGGAGCTGAGCAGAGGTCCCCTGTCCTCTGGTAGCTGTGGAGGCTGCAGGGCACCTTTGTCAGGCTTCCTAAGTGTGGCTGTGGGTGCTCAGTACTTACTGTGAGTCTCCAACAAGCAGGACAAGGCTTCCAGCCAGGCAGAGGGTGGGTCCTGGCCTTTCCCTGGTCTGGATGCTGTGTCCACTGTGCTGTTTCCTTGGTCTAGTCTCTTTTCCCCAGAGAGAGCTCTTCCCACCCCCACCCCCCATGCACCCCCTCAGTTTGCCACTTTCAGGCCAGCCTCTGCTCAGGAACACCAGGTGTGGGAGTTAGAGGGATAGAAAGGGGGAATTGGGGCCGGGTGTCCAGTGCTGGTGGGAGCCAGTCTTGCCAAGGCTGGCAGACAAATATCCTTTCAGTGCCTCATACCAGCTTCTAGAATGCTGTGGCTATGGTCTTCTTGTGTGATCTGTTTTATTGGAAAGATTTATGCCTTTTTTCTTCGTGCTGTTTGAGAGGGTTTAGGGAGGGAGTAGGGTCAGTGCCCTCAGCCTGTGTTCTTTACAAGAAGCAATTCTTTAAATGTCAAGAGTAAAACCTCTCCCCCAGCCCTCCAGGAGGCTGCTGGGTATAAAGGCCCTTGCAACTTTCATTTTCGCAGTTTAAGTTAGAGATTGTCTTGAGTCCAGAGATTCAAAACACCCCACTTCACAACCACTTTTATGTTTATTTTTTTTTTAATTTTTTTCAATCATCTTCAAAATTAAAATCTTTACAAGTCAAACAGCAAATGCTCTACATTCATATGTGGAGTCAGGGAGAATATTCTTCATGTTTAAAGGCAAGTTTTACAAAGTTGACCCTGCACCCAGCAACTTGATGGTTCAAAATACCCGGCTAAGGAAACTGGACAGCCCTTTCCTTTCTGTCCTAAGTCATTTCTGTGCCACAGGCCCAGCACTCTATCAGCCCTGTCCCCAAGGGTGTCCTCACTGCTTCAGCTGCTTGTTCGAGCTGTTTTCTTCTGTGTTTTGTAGAGAAGGCACGAGCAGCTGTGCAGGCTTTGGAGAAATCTTAGTATGCCAGTGCTGAGAATTATGTCCCTTGGCTTACACACACCTGACAGCTCTGTGCAAGCAAAGTGTGAGGAACCCCTGCCTGGGTTTTATTTCTAGTTTTATATATTTTCAGTGCTGGGGATGAGCCTACACATGCTTAGGTAAGTTCTAAACTTCAGAGCTGCACCTCCAGGCCTGTGTGGGGTTTAAAGTTGTATCTTTAGCTGCTGAGAGACTGGACTCAGCACAGCCTTTGCTTTAGAGAATTTCCCAAGAGTTGGAGTCCCTTGGTCTGGTGGCAGCCACCTCCCTCAGGCTAAGAAGAAAGGCTGGGAGCTGGGAGTTCACCAACATCACTTTTACCTCAGGGTGAAACTCCAGGCTTACAGTTTGTTGGTCTCCTTTCCTAAGCCCAGCAAAGGCCTGTAGGGTTGGGGTCATGCAGGACCCTCCCTGTTGACAGCAGGACAACCCTGCCTCGGAGAACAGGGCAGAGCCCACTTGAGGGGAGCTGGACGTTCAGCTGTGTACCATGGGAGCAGCAGTTCTGAGTTTCTATCCAAAAACAATGAAAAAATATACTTATTTTCTTCTGTCAGAAATTTTCATTGAATTAATTTTGAATAGGCCAATTTTTTTTTTTTTCTTGAGACCAGGTCTCGCTTTGTAGCTCAGGTTGGCCCTGAGCTCACTCTGTAGCCCAGGGTAGCCTTGAACTCATAGTAATCTTCCTGCCTCTGCCTCCTGAGAGCTGGGATTACAGGTGTTAACCACCACTTCTGGCATTGTGATGTGTGGTGCTGATGGCTGGGGTTATGGGCGTGAGTCACCACACCCATGGTATGTGGTATGTAGTACCAAGGATCAAACTCAGGACCTTGCACTTTTGAGGCAGATGCTGGAACCGCTGAACTAAATCCCTGGCCCTGAATAGACCAATTTAAAAAGGAAAAAAGAAATGTATCTTTTGTGAAAAGTTGAGTTTGATAAAGTATGTGACATCCTCAGCCAATAGTGCTAGACAATGGTGGTCTGCAGGAGGACCCAGTACCCAAACAGGATGGGCACCACACACTCCCGGAGAGGGGCCCCAGATGCCACTGCCTCCCCCACACCCTTTAATTTTCTCTTCAGAGACCAGCCACAGCCAAAGCAAGATCCAGCCTTGCCAGAGAAGCCAGTTCCCAGAAGGGTCCTGCCCTGCCCTCCCCACACTCCCTGTCCCTGCGGCACCAGGTCCTGCTGGACAGGGTGTGTGCACAAGGCTCTCCTGGAGGTCTGGGGGGCTGGCCTGTGACTGCCAGTGTGGATAGGCTGCCCAGCCTCCTGTGAGAGGCCATCTCCTGTGTCGGGCAGCCCCTTGATTGCAGCATCTTTGACTTACTGAGCTAAAGGGCTTGTGTATGTGTTGCAAATACAAGTTCTTTGTCAAGTAGGTTTACTGTGTCGATTGTCTGGCCTGACTGGCTGTCTCTCCAAGGTGGACCAATTAGTGGAGATGTTTAGTTTAGGTGTAGCCAAATGCATCCTTTTCATCTTTTTGGAAGAAGCATTTGTTTTTTCATCCGGAGTTCTGTTCTGAGGAAAAGACAGTGTTTCCCAGTGTATCTTCTGTAACTCTTTCATCTGTCCTGTGGTAACCAGTTGTCTCCACCCTGTCCCTACAGCAGCGTTTGTGTGGCATCTGTTCCAGGAGAACTGCAGAGGGCCCTCTACCTCCTGCCCTGTGTGGCAGCGCAGCAGCTGTGCCAGGCTCTGTTCTCTGCCTGCTTTGGATCAGTCAGAAGCAAGCCTTGCCCTGCACATCAGACCAGTTTGGGAAGAACCAATGTCTCTTAACATTAGGTCTCCTTGTCCTCAAATGTGATCACTCTTACCTTTTATTTGGGTCACTTAAAATAGCCTTCAACAGTATTTTATAATTTTTATCTGTAGTTCTCTCATTTTTTGTTAGATTTAATTCTAAGTATCTTGAATTTTTTTACATGTTTTCTACTTTCTGCAATGTAATTTTATTTTTATGATGTGCTTCTGTAGCATTTTGTTACTTTTTCTTACTAGTTCTGGTAACTTTCTGTAACAAGGAGCTCAGATCCGGGGCCAGAGTGTGGAGCTCTGTGCCCTGGACACTGCAGCTGGCAGCTGGCCGTCTGGGGCCGGGTGCTGGAAGCCTGCCGGAGCTCTTTCAGATTGGACACATTTTCTGTTTTCCTAGTTTGCTGAGAGCTCTTTCTGAATCCTTGTGGTTTGATCTTAGGCCTTTAAGGTGAACAAACGTGGGGTGCAGGGAGCTGTGTTTATTGGTGTGCTATGCACACGGCTTGCTTTTTACATCGGCACCACTCGTCTGAATCCGTTACCTTTTGTACAGCCCACTACACTGACCTCGTTGTGTGAGATTCATGACAGAGACTGCATTGGCCTTTTTTTTTTTTTTTTTTTGAGACAGGGTCTCGCTTTGTAGTTCAGGCTGACCCTGAGCTCACTATGTAGCCCAGGCAAGCCTCGAACTCAGCAATCCTCCTGTCTCTGCCTCCCGAGTGCTGGGATTACAGGCGTGAGCCACCATGCCCGGCTTGCATTGGTCTTTTTAATAATGTCTTTGTAGGGCTTTCCTGACATGGTTTTGTACCTGCTTGCTAGCATAAGTGCAGGATAGCACCTTCTTTCTGCACCCTCACGAAGGTCTTGCTCAGAAGCGAATGATCACCCTGTTGGAACTTCACCAGGACTGCCTCTGAAGTGATTTTGTGGGCAGGTTCAGAAGTACTGATTCAGTTTAGTTTACAGATAAGTGTAAAATTGTTCTGCTTTCTGTTTTTCTTCCCTCCACCTTTAGAAAACTGTATTTTTCTAGAAATGTGTCTTTTATTTGAGTTTTAAAATATTTTGTCCTAAAGTTGTTCATTATATTTTTTTAAAATGTCTACCATAGCTCAAGCTAGATGGACATTTAAACTCCTAGTGTTTTTAATTTGTGTCCTTTCTCTCACTTGTGAAGTAAACTTAGCAGTTTTTCTGTGTCTTTAGTTAAGGTGTGTGGCTGTGTGTATTGGTGGTGACAGTAGAAGGTGTTCGGGTAGTGCTAGTGTGTGTGTGTGTGTGTGTGTGTGTGTGTGTGTGTGTGTGTGTGTGTGTGTTAAACTGAACTTTTTGGGGTCTGTTACCAGGAATTGAATTCTGCCTCTTGTGCTTCCAAGATAGGCCCAGCACCACTTGAGCTAAGTCCCCAGTTTGGTTCTTCTTAATTTTGTCCTGGACATGTATCTTACCATTGTGTTTCACTCAGATTTCTTGGCTTCCGCTTAGAGCACAGCTGCCTTTCCCAAAATTCCAGGCCTGTCGCCCATGTTTGTATCTAGCATACCTGAGTGAGAGGGACCTTCCCGTATCCAGATCCTCTGTGCCAGAACCACCATCCATCCCTAGGGTGTCAAGAGAGCTGTCCGCTCCAATATGCACCACCTGTGAGCTGTCCTTTCTCCAGTTATGTCCCCATGTGGGGCACAGCATGTGTTCCACCAGCAGCTTGGCTCTGGCCCAGCAACCTCTCTAGGCAGCTGCTAAGCAGTGGAACCACCTGGGAGTGCCCATCCTAGGGCTCCTGGCCTGACACCTGCCCTTGTTTGTATGTGGTCTACTTAGCTTTTCCACCAGGAAGAATATTTATTGGAAACTTGTAGTTTGGGAAGGTGAGGTGTGAGCTGGATAGAGGTACAAGCTGATATAGGTGAAAAGTATAGACAGTGGTATAAAACACACACCTGGCACTAATTGTAGCCTTTTATTTTTAGCAGCGAAAACAGTATTTCAGGGACTCTTCTTCCTGTCTCTGCTCCACAGGCCTATCTGGCAGCGCTTTCCTGTTCCCTAGGGAGCTGGGGTAGGTCCTGCCTGCCTTTTGGGGCTGTGTCCCAGCCCCGAACCTGCTGTACTAGGCAGGTTCTGGGTGGCTGCCTCCACCCAGGCAGGAGCTTTTCAAGGAAACAGTTCAACCCTGAGGGCCTTGGGCTGCTGGCCTTCCAGCAGCAGCAGCAGCAGTAATTATAGGAGAGGCCCAGGCTTGGTCAGGAGCAGCCCAGGTCCCTGCTGTGGGTCAACCCTCAAGGGAGGGCTCCCCTCTGTGTCATACCAGTATGTGAGCATGAGCATCCAGTATCAGCTCTGGAGGGTCTAAAGTGAGGGCTACACCCAGCCAACCCCTGGGATGAGCCAGGCTCTGGCTGGCTCCTGGCTCTCCCCAGCCTGACACCTAGAGCTCTCACTCTGGCCCAGTTCCCCTCAGGTCTTCCTGTCTCTGTCAGGGTTTTGCCATTGACTCGCTGCAGAGCCCTGGTAAAGACACTTATTAAACCCCCACATCCCCATGGAGTCCCACGTACCTTCTGTACAGCCTTGGCTATATTAGTGGGAGGCAGCCTGGGGGAGGAGACCAGTAGGAAAGGCGCTTGCTCCACCAAACCACCCACCCGCCCGCCCACCTTCAACTGGGAGCAGCCCCCTGGCTGGATCCCAAAGGAAGGAGCCTGGTGGGCCGCACCTTAGAGGAGCATACAGTCACTGTTGGAGTCCCAGAGCTTTGCACGGAAAACTAGTTCCAGGGTTGTGTTTAGCATAAATAGCATCAAGTTCCTCTCTCTCCTGCCTGTGGGCACATCTGCACACACCGACCCCCAGCACAGTGTTGGCACTTACTTAATATTTTTATTTCAGGTGGAAACAAAATAGCTTTTTCTTGAAGGGTGTATTTTTTTGCAGTGAGGTGTTACTGTAAGCTTGTTTCTTTGGCACTACACATATGTGTCTGACTGAGGCCAAGAGAGGTGATAAGTGAGAACTCATCTGCATGTGAAGCCAGGGCAGAGCTACCTGTCATAGGCATTCCCCACAGAGCATATTCATACATCCCATTTAAACCGCTCGCCTCATGTCCATCATATGTGCGTGCACATTCGCACACACCTGCAGTTAAATTGAGTAATTATAATTCAGTTAAGAACACTTCTGGGGGAGATGACGTGGAATATAAATCAGAAATTTGAATGGAGCTTGACTATGATGTTCAGTCCTTTTGAATGATGGCTTTAATAAGGTGTGAGCTCAGAAGTTCCAAAGCGAGGACACACGTCTAATTTCTCTGGAAATTCGTGAAAACTCTGAGACAGAGGGACATGCCTGCGTTCCAGCCCAGTAATGGTACTCACCCCAGTTACCCCTTCTTCCTGATAGGTTTGATGCCTCTGCATCAAGATTATGGCCTCAAAATACTGTTTCCTCAAAGGGACTCATACGGGGGTTGGGCACTACAGGAAGACCCTGCGACCCTCTGTCTCAGCCAGGTGGGGGCTGCTGTCCCAGACTGTTCAGGACCCATGCCACTTAGGGTCGCAGGGCTGGGGCAGGGTGTTGGAACACTTAGCAAGAGCAGTAGCTGAGGATCTTCAGATTACTGAAGGAGTATCAGGCTTGTCCTTGCTCACATGGGGCCCCAGGGGACCGACAGTGTGCATGCACCCTGCCTTTCTTAGAAAATTTGTTTGAGAGAATAATAAGAAAACTGACTTCAGATCCTTCTGGCTTCAGAAGTAATTGCCAGCGGTTGACCCAGAAGAGTTCCATCCAGTGGGTGGACGAGGGATTTGTGCAGTGAGTGCTTAGCTGCTCTTCCACCAGGCCGTCACAGGGCAGAGGTTCCCCATCCTCTGTCCTCCCTGGGAATCAGAGTTGAGTCTGCCTAGCATGTAGAAAGCAAGGGGGAGGGCCTCATTCCTATGTACCTCCTTCTTCTATCCCAGTAGGCCCACAGGACAGTTGGCCCTGAGGGAGGTAAATGGGGAAGACATAAAGAGATGGTTCAGTGGACTGGAGTGTCTGAACCTTCCTTGGGTCCTGATTTGAACAGAATATAAACCCATTTCTGAGACCATCTAAAGGGGGATACCATGACTACAAGATACCGTGGCATTCTTTTTTTTTTTTGAGACAGGGTGTCACTTTGTAGTTCCGGCTGGCCCTGAGCTCACTATGTAGCCCAGGCAAGCCTCGAACTCAGCAATCCTCCTGTCTCTGCCTCCTGAGTGCTGGGATTACAGGCGTGAGCCACCATACCTGGTGATACCGTGGCATTCTTATTGATTGAGTTGGGCAAGTTGATGACATTTGTGTTTTTAAGCACTGTTTTATAGCTCCTCATGAAGTATTTCTGTGTGAAGTGCTGGGGTGGCTGTACTCAGCTTCCGACTGATAAGGAGGGGAGTTGGTTGATGTACAGAGGACACAGGGTGGGCCTGTGCATGCATAATTTCTCTACCCACGTGCACTTTCAAAGTTCTCCATAAAAGACAAAAACACACATCTCAGAGAAAGGCCAGACATGGTGAGGCACATTGCCCACAGCGCGAATGTTGGCAGGCAAGTGGTAAACCCTGTGAATTTGGCAGACCCAGGAAGCAATGGTGCAATGGGCTGTGTCCCTTGGGAGGACCACTGGAAGACACAGGGGCCACCTGCCTTGCAGTGCAGAGCAGAAACAGCAAGCCCAGCACAGTGCCTGCTAAAGATTGTCCTCTAGAGACTGTCCTCCCAGGGACTTCTACCCGGGACAGGGACTTAGTTCATGCTGAGCACTGTGTGACCCTGGGCACTAAGCCTAGGGCCTCTTGTCTGATGCTACCTACACTGAGTTCCAGAGAGTTCCTCACTCCTCCTGGTAGGTTTGACACCTCTGCTCTAACTCAGGGCCTCCAGGAATAAAGACCAGACTATTTGTGAGTCATCATGACTGTCCCTGCTTGGGAAGGGCCCTGAGTGCTTCTGGGGAGCCAGAGCAGGATGACAGAATGGCCTTGCCGAGTGTCTTCAAGAGCTTTGTCCTCTGCATATGGTCATTTCAGTTGGAAAAAACAAAACAGCAGCAGTCTTAAAAACTCTAAAAGATGAAAATACACATTTAAGGAAATCTTGTAAAAAGTTGAGTGTTAAGACAAAGCAAAGGAAAATAATTGAAGATGGAAACAGAGCTTGAAGGATTGCTCCAGGAGGCCACCACCTACATACACAAAGTCCCAGCAGAGAAAACGGGATTCACCGGGGCAACAGAGCAGAGCAGGAGCATTATGGGGTGGTGGGAAGGAAGGGAATGCCTACAGCTGGAGGGCACCGCTTCCCAGGCAAGACCCACATCAGAGTTGAAAATGAGTCCCAGGACACTGAGAGGAGAAGGAGGCCTCGGAGACACTCAGAGAGGACAGCCAAGTCCTCACAGGATTCAGAGTTGGGATGGCTCCACATTTCCTAGGCCATGTGGAGCATCAAGACACAAAGTGTGGCCTGTCGTATTTTGACGGGGTGATCTTCAAGCTGCAATCTGTACCCAGCCAGGGCAGCAGCACAGGAGAGCAGAATATGGCTCCTCCCAGGCAGAGCAGACTGTACCTCTTTCCAAGCACAGCTGGGTTAGAGTTGCCATGAATGGAGAGAACACCCTAGTGTGGGGTGAAGGGAAGAGAAGAGCTGACAGATGGAGGCCAAGGGTGCTGGCCAAGAAGGGGATCGCAGCGGTGGCACACTGGAACAGCCCGCAGGCAGGTAATCTTGCCCAGGCCTTCTTTGTGCTGGCCTCCTGCTACGTTGCCACTGCCCCTCCTTCCTGGTGGCTTGCATTGCCTCTGCATTCCCTGACTAACTGCCCCCAAGCAGGCACCCAGGTGGAGGAGGTAGGAGGCCACACCGCTCCCTTCCAGGTCAGACTTTCTGGGTGCCTGTCACTGGGATCTACTCTGGGGCCTACTTGGTGGCTCCCCCAGAGACTGCAGTTGGGGTGGCTCCAGTTTCCTGGGGTCCCTTTATCACCTGTCCCAGAAGCCAGTGGTAGACTGAGCTGGGAGCTGTCCCAACCTGTAAGCCGTGTTTGCCTCACACACTGTCTGTGTTCCTGGTCCTCAGGGCCACCAGCAGAGCACACACTTCCAGGTCTGTGCGCTGCAGGCAAGACCTGTGGAGAAGCCTTGGGAAGCACCCTAGGTCGAGGTCTGCGCAAAGGCTGCGGTTGGACCATGCTCTCATGTCACCATCCTCAACACACACACCCTAGGTCTGGTCAGTACACTCTGGGGCGAAGGAGAAATTTTTACCTGAATTCTGCATCACCAGCAGCTCCCTCTTCTTCCTCCCTCCCTCAGCCTCCCCGCCCCCACACAGGCAAAATGTCAGCAAGAGGAAGTGATGATTACATAGTTGAAATATCTATTATTTTTCCCTCAATTTGAATGAGTCATTCTTTACTTGAAACACTCTCCACTTTGGCTGTGTTTTCTAAAGAATAGTGCTCCTTTTATTCTGTGTCTCTGTGATGGCGTAGAATGGTGTCAGGAAGAGAGGAGCCATTTCACGGAATGGGAAATGAGTGTCCTTTATGGCTGCGTATTGAAAAGGAAGAGAGCAGCGAGCCTTTAGATTTCCCTGTCTAACCTCTAGCGCGCTCCTAGCCAACTCGCATTCTCCCCGGAAGGCTGAATGTGCTCTTTGTGCCCTCGCTCACGTCACGCGCCTGATTGTATTAATATGTTTCTCAGGGCACAGCCTGCAAAAGCAGTTTTCTTCTCCACCATCGAATATTCATGAAAATACAGGCTTTTTGTTTTGATGCCACATTCTTTAAGTAGAAAAGGTTTCGTTGTTTTCTCGGGGCACTCAGGGTCAAAAGCACCAGTGGCTTCTCTTGGGAAGGGTGGCATTTCCAGGGCTTCGGGTACAGAAATAGTATAAGTCACATTTGACGCAGCTGCCAGTGCTGCACACGTGAGTGAGCAGGGCTGAGTTCCTGTCTCCACAGCTGGCACACAGGCAGGGTCCAGCTCTGTCGGGCACGGTGCCCTGGCCCCTGAGGCTCTGCTGGGAGGGGAAGGGAGGGGAAGGGAGGGGAGGGGAGGGGAGGGGAAGGGAGGCTGTACAGGTTTGAATCCTCCTCCTCCTCCTCCTCCTTGTGTCTGCCTGAAGGAGAACCAGTCACCAGTTAGGGCTGGGACACAGGCAGAGAAGGGCTCTGCTTCTGACTCCCGCCACAAGAGTGAAGCTCTATGCAGCCCACAGGATGGTGGGTGCAGGCCCTGACCATATCCTTTCCTGCCCCTTGATAAAAATGGACACAGTACTTCAGGGAGCTCAGTGGTGACCTTAGCTGCACCCCAGTGCTTCCATTTGGTTACAGAGCCAGCTAAATCCGGGCTGAGTGTAGGCACAGAGAGGGCCTCCAGGGCCTCCTTGCATCTCTGCAAGCTCCACAGCATTGTGGGAGGGCTGTCTCAGCACTCCGGGTATGTGTCCACACCTGCAGCAGGTGAGACCAGCAGACTGCCCATGAGGCCCTTCTGGTAGGGCCTCCCTCATTTGTGAGGCACTGGTGTGAGCAGTGGGCCAGTGTCCCATGCCTAGTGTCTTCAGTGTTGCCTGGTCCCTGTGTGACATCCAAGGTCATGGCGACATGTCTGCCAGTGGCTCACATTTAACTGCCATCCCAAGCCAAATGACGTGACGCACAGGAAGTGACACAGCACACAAATTGTGAGACAGTGTGATTGTTTTATTTTTCTTTTATTATGCTTTTTAAAGCTGGAATATCACTGCTCAACCAGACGAGAATACAAGACAGAGAGGCATTGTAAGCATCTCACCGTGCATGTAGACTTCAGCTTAGTCTAAGGGCAGCAGACTAAATCTATCAGTGAATGGGTGTGTATGTAGCAAGAGCAGCAGCAGTGTCACCCTAGGAAGCAGAGGCAGATCTTCTGGGCTGGGTGGTCTGAGAGTCACTCCGTGGTGATGCAGAACGGGCACTGATGGGTGCAGCCTTTCATGGACAGTGGCTGGCATGTCCCACCTGGGACAGCAGGATGGTGTGCTTGCCTCTCGTGTGGGGCTGTACCAGGTGGTCTCCAGGCTGTCATGTTGCAGCTTATCCATTGCAGTATTTCATTCCTTCCAAGGAATACTGAGGGAAACATGGGAAAATACGATCATTCCTGCTGCAGGTGTGGGCCCATACCTGGGTGCTGGCCAAAGACAGGCGTCCTTGCACAGTGCTGCCAAGTCATGTTCCTGTGACCACATCACTAAATGAATCAGTCACTAAATAAGGGACCCTACATTACAATATTCAGAGCAAAGGAAACTTCAACTTAATGATGTTGCTTTTGTTAGCATAATCTTATAGCACTGTAATAAAGAGGAATGGAAAAGTAAGAATCACAGTATTTCATGTACAGATGCATACTAGAAAATGAGATTATAATGTATACATTAAATATGCCAATCAACTCAATAAAGTTAAAAAAAGGCAGAACATAAAACTACAGGACTGTACAGTACAGTACAGTCAGCAAAAGTTAGTGCCATATAAACAAGGTGTACTGTATAGAAAAAAACATGGAGGCTCTCTAAACAAGATATACAGAACTGTTCAAAAAAAGATGGGTTGTAAGTCTGAGCAGAGGGTTATAAGTCCAGATAATTGTTAAACAGGTTATTAAACAAGGGATGCCAGCACCGATGCTTTATAGAACTGGCGTTGTTGACACCTTCTCCATTTTGCAGAATTTCATAATAAAGTTGATCAAAAGAGGACAGAGAGAAAGTGGTATGAGTGGGATGTGGGGCAGGGTCTTACCCATTGAATGCACATAGATGACATCTTCTACTATGCCAAGCCTGATACCCAGTTAAATGTGAGTGACTGTGGTTAAGCACACCCTTAATTTGGGGAGGAAGCAGAGGAGGAGCCTGTGGCACACTGGGGTGCCATCCAGTGTCCAGAAGCTCCCCGTCGCCTTTGGGCTAAATAAGGGATTGTGTATAGTACTGTGAAAAGTGGCCTGACTAGTCCTTGTGGCCCAGGGGCCCAGGTGCTCTTGAGTTCCAACTGCTTTTGGCCACTGTGACCTCTTTCTGCACAGCCCTGGGGAAGCCCTGGAAGGGCAGCAGGGCCAGATCAGAGATAGCTGTAGACACCCCAGAGTGGGAAGTTAGTGATTCCTGCCCGTGTGCCAGCAGCACCCTCCAGCCTAGGCTCTGCTGGCACTGAAGCTTGGAGATCTCAGGTGTTTCTCACAGCTCCCAGCAGGTGAACTGCACATGGAGAGCAGGGGCATACCTTGGCACCTCCAGCTGTTAGGGGGTTGAGGCCAGCTGAGACCCTGCTGCTTGGGCAGAGGGGTACCCACTTGCAGGCCGCTTATCTATGCACTGTGAGCCAGTGGAGTGCAGCGCAATTTGGGAACTGGCCTGTGGCCAGGGCTTACTCTGAGGTTCTCCCTCCAGGCCTGGAGTGGGAAGTGCTGTGGGCTGGGCATACAGTGGCACTTTCAAGGAGGCACCTCCTCCATGCTGGGGATGGAGAGAGAAGAGTCCCTGGCCTCGAGTGTCTGCATTGATGCCCATCTACCCAGACCTCTTCTGTAGGCTGGGGCCCTGCCTCCTCCCCTGGCCCTGGGTTGAGTGCTTGTTGTCTGGTAGAGAAACATGTCCAGGGTGGGTGCAAAGTCCCTTCAGAGGGCAGAGCCTGTGGGCCTCTCACCTGGACCCAAGGACTGGGTCCACCCCAGGCACCTGCGAGCAAATGTGGCATGCTGTCCCGGACTAGTCCTGGTGCTGTCCAGGTCACAGCAAGTAGCCACAGTACATGTTGCTCATACCACTGACCCATGGAGAATGTGTACATGTGTGGCTGCTGTCTCAGGTCACAGCATAAAAGCTGCCTTTCTTCTGCTTGCTTTTCTGTTTTCAGTAGTGACTTGTGAGACCTGTATGTCACTCTGATCAGTCGCTGCTGGGGCCTTTCTTAGGCAGCATGTTAGTGCAGCCGGAAGTGCCAAAGCCTAGCCCTGATGAATGTGTTTGTGCCACCAACCAGGGGCACATTTTATTGGCTGCAGTTGGGTAAACATATTTTCCAAGAGGGCACTCATTTTGCCATGGAAACAGGCTCTTTGCTTGAGTGTCTGCTGGACCACTTTAGTGGCACACAGTGTTCTTGGAGCTCATAGACACTGCAGTACACTGGAGGCAAGGAAGGGCTGCAGGACGGAAGCACCCATCCACATGCCTGCAGGCAGTTCCACCTAGGACAGCCAGAGCCTTGCCTGTGTTTTTCTCTTTATTGACTTGCAAACATGTCATCAGGCCAGCCATTGGGCCTATAAACGGCATCCTCTGAGAGGGGGCCTCTGCTCCTGGAGAGCAGGTCAAGTGCAGAAAGAAGTTTGTGTGCGCTGCCTCCTGACCTGAGCTTTTCCTGTGTGTGTGATCTTGAGCTTGAGGACCAGAGGCCTCAAGTCCTGTGCTCCAGCCTGCCCAGTCCAGGTTTGGCAGGGGCTTAGGATGCCAGTGGTCCTTTAGCCCACAGGCACCTGTGCTAGTTGCCAGTGGGTGGGGGGACAGAGGGTCCTGGGGCTCCTTATCCACTGGGTGACTGGCTCTGCTCTATTCTCTCCACAGTGGACGTGGCCACGGCACTGCCCTTGCAGGTGGCCCCCACAGCGGTACCTATGGACCTGCGCCTGGACCACCAGTTCTCGTTGCCTGTGGCAGAGCCAGCGTTACGGGAACAGCAGCTACAGCAGGAGCTCCTGGCTCTGAAGCAGAAGCAGCAGATCCAGCGGCAGATCCTCATTGCCGAGTTCCAGCGGCAGCACGAACAGCTGTCCCGGCAGCATGAGGCCCAGCTACATGAGCACATAAAGGTGAGGCATTGCAGCCACGCACATGCCCCTGACCTGGGCTACCTGTCCACTTGCACTGGGGCTTGTGTGCATCCTAGAGGGCGCACTGGTGATGAGCATTCAGCTGTGGAACGCTTTTTCAGAAAGTGTGTGCGGGAGTGGAGTGCTTGCCAGCACTCTGGTGGTTACAGTCATCTCTGGGGTGTTTCCAGCTCTGTGGTTTTCTTCTGCAGCCTCTTCTCTTTTCTGTTTTTCCCATTGACCTTTCCTAACTGGCAAAAGATAGTATTTTCTTTTAATTTAGAAAGAGTAAGAAAAGACTATTAGCCAAGCCTGTTATTCTCTACAGGTACCTAATCTGAGATCCCATTTAAAAAAAAAATAAGTGTGAGAGAAACATGTGACATACAGGGAAGTTATGCTGTGACCTAGTCAGGCCAGTGATATCTGCCCCTCACCTGCTTTCTGTAAGAGGGCCATGAGGAGTAATACCATCTAATGGAAATGCTGCTGCTATATTAAAATTATAGGAATAACTTTAAATTTCCTAGTAGCCACATTAAACAAAGCAAGAAGCTGCACCCAAACTAGGTCCATGGGTTTTCTATTGCTGTGTCACAAAGTTGCCTGGACAGCCCCCCATGTCCTTGCACTTTCTCTGGGCCCTGGCAGTGCAGCTCTTCTCAGGGCTGCTGGCTGCGGCTGGAACTAGAACCTCCATGCTCACTGTGGTGTGGGCAGGAGCCTCTGCTGCTGCCCAGGGATCCCAGCAGGGTGATGCCCTCCTAGGGAAGCCACCCACATGAACAGCCTCACTTCTGCTGGCACCCCATGCTGGGTGCTGTGCGAGGGTTTGGTCTGCTGACTGAGCAGTGGCTGCTGGGGTGGCTGCGGCTCTGCCCTGCCCTGGAGGCTGGGCCAGCAGCAGCTCCAGTCCCTCCCCAGGGTGCATGTGCCTCAGGGCAGCCTCAAGACAGCCCATGGCTCTGTCCTTGGCATTGCTGCTTTGTACCTTCTACCACAGGAACCTTTGGGAGTGGACCTGCTGGTGAGACAGCCTCAGCCTGACCTGTAGCTGCCGTTCTGTGATGCAGGAAGGCCTGGTCACAGCAGCACGTCTAGCCCAGCTCTCCACCCTGGGCCAGGGCATTTCAAGCTGGCCTCAGGTGGCTGCTGTGTGCCAGCTGGAAGGGACAGTCAGCAGCGGTCATTCTAGGACACATCTGCAGCCCACGTGGTGGCCCTGGTGTACTGCCTTTTGGTAGCCAAGGAGGGCAGCCTCAGCAGGCCACCGTTTCCTTTGCTCCTTGCACCCTGCCTTTGCAGGCTAGAAACACATCTTGGCTCCTACTGACAACTGCTTCTCAGCAGCAGCATTGGGCACCAGGAGCTCTTATCGTCTCACAGCAGCAGAAAGGAATGGCCACTCCAGGCCATAATCCAGTTTCTGTCATGTCCACCAATGGGTCCAGCTGCTGTGCCGGGTCTCTGGCTGGCCCTATCCCCCATCATCCTGGCTACTGTGGGATTGGCAGTGTTTGTGCAGACCTGGAGCAGAGCCTGAAGAGCCGAAGTCCAGCATGCTGGGGAGCCTGGCAGCCCTGTGTAACTGAGGACAGACTGGGCCTTGGAGGAGTGGCTGCTGGTGCAGAGGGCTATGTTCTTGTTCCATGTCAGGTGAAATGATAGCTTTTATAAAAAAGGAATGGGGGCGCTTAGAAGCAGACACACCTGCATCTGTGGTTTCTTCAGGGCAGTACTGGGATGCGGGGACCAGAAAGACTTGGGTCAGGCCTGTGGTGTTGTGCCTACTTCCCTGATCCTACCTCCTCACAGGCAGGGGAAGGGGCACTTCCCTGGCATAGCCCCTATAGGTGCTGGACCTTCCAGAGGTGCCTGTGCCCCAAAACCTGGCTGAGGACCCAGGCTCTGAGCCAGGGTTCCTAAAAAAGGAAGGAAACTAAATGTTACCTTTTACTTTGCATTTTAGTAGGGTGGTTTTTTTTCCATTAAAATGGAGATCATGAACCTTTAAGTTGCATAACACATCACTGCATTCACAGGTTTCTATCCTGATGGCTCAAGCACAGTACACCACATGCTCAGGAAGGCATTGGCAGTGGTGGGTGAGACAGACTTCTTGGGCACTAGTCTAGTTAGTGTCATTAAATCCTCAATGAGCTTGAATAGGATTTTATAGCTGGATGAAAGTCACTTTAAAAAATAACTTGAACTGTTAATTTTGAGTAAATAAGACCTGTTATAATGATGTTAATGTTCAGAAGCGTGTGTGGCTGGTCCTTCTCGGTATATCTGAGATCCAGGGAGTGTGATGCGGGAGGGGCAGAGTTTGTGCCTGGGGTTGGCTGCTCCGTTCTAGGCTGGGAGACTATCAGAAGACTGCCTTGGGGGTTTAAGAAAGTTTTATCTTTTTCTTTCTAATCAAAGAAACATATGTTCCTAATGTTTCCAACTAGAAACCATATAGAGTTAGTGATTAGCAACAGGCCCTTCCCCTCTTCTGCCTTTAGGTCCCGGCCCAGCTCTGGTCTGAGGCCCACAGCTAGCCTCAACCTCAGGGTTTTCTGCCTGGTTACTCTCTTCTCTCGGGCAAGACACGGCTCTTTCCCCTTTTCCTGGCCCATGTGTGCTCAGCCTCTTCCCTGGACCTTGGTGTATCTCACTTGTATTTCTGGCTGAGAACTCAGTGTCTAGTCACTGTAAATGTGTGTCCACATCACTACTGCTGAGCCCCGTAGCACAGGATTGGCCCATGGCCTTTCCTACGCAGGCCTGGGTCTTCCAGGAGTAAAGAACTTCCTTCTTTCCCATTTACTGAGTTTCCTGTGTCTCTCATGCAGATCCAGTCCCATAGCTGAGAGGCCTGTGCTGCTCTGACGTGAATAATGGGCAGCCTGCCTCTCCAAGATGGACCACAGAGAGTGGTCACACTCACCACCCAACGTGCTGGGTGACCAAATGGCTCAGGCACAGTGGGGGCCCTTAAAAGGGAACCAGGAAGAGTAGCTAAGCTGCTTTGAAAGAGACTGCTGGGCCCAGGGACTTCTGCAGGGCTGGGCTGGCTGCCTTGGGGAACAAAGCCCTGGTCAGCCAGTGGCTTCTCCTACAGAACAAGGCTGGCCCCTCCTGGGCATGGGCATGGCTGGTGCTCTCCTGGACTCCTGTCATTGGTTGCTGTTGCCCTGGTGCCTTTGTTTACATTATGGCCTTTTTGTCCTGCTCAGCTTCCCACATCTCCATGGTGCTTTGTGTGGTTAACTTTATCTCCATATGTATGCATAGCCGTTTCCACCTTTCCCACTTAGTGTCACTTGCTATGCTGTTTTTTTCTGTCAATGCTGATCTTTTTTTATTGATATAAAAGATACGAATAAAGATACTTATTTATAGGTCCGTTATATGTTGACACTTGCCTGTTAATTTTGTTGCTAAATAGTTGCCCACTTGTCCTCTTTCATGACTCAAAAGGTTCTTTCTAGACAGGTTAGCAAGAGTTCTCTCTGCCCTGGTCAAAGCCCCTCCTGTGTCTGTCTGTCCCTGTGCTCCATGTCCTGGTGCAGCACTGTCCCGCTCCTTGCCTCCTGCTTAGGCTCCCTCAGCTCGGCTGGCCTATTTACCCCTCCAAACACCATTCAGAGCTGTTGCTCACAAGTCTCCAGAACTGTCCTGGAGATGTGTTGGAACTGCAGTTGGCAAGCACCTCTCACCTGACTTAACCCAAAGCAGAGTATGAATGTGATTTGAGTCTGTCCTGGGACAAAGGAGGCTCACTTTTTATTTTTTCATGCAGTGCTTATTGATGTCATATTTAATTATTCTTAGGTGTTTTTTTTCTGTTTTTGCTTCTATTAAGATGAACCTGTTTTTTAAGTTTGTTTCCCTGCATAGTCACTTCTAATGTATACAAGCCTTGGACTTCATTATTCATGTGTTAGTTTCCAGTGTGTAGAATTTTCTTACTAGTTCTAATACATTTTCTTTATTTCATGTTTTAAAGGTTAATACTGTCATCTGAAAGTAGCTGTCTCCTTTTTATATCTCGTTGCATTAACTAAAACTTGGCATAGCCACGTCAGAAGCTTGACAAAGTTATGACAACCCGATGCCAGGTGGGGTCCTCACCAGTGGTGTATCCCAGGCTAAGTGGCTGAGGCGACCTGTGGATGAGTCTCCGTGGGTGCTCCTCTGTCCTTTCCTGTCAGCCAAGGTGCTATCTCCCTGAAGGGCCCTTCTTTTGCCCTGGCTGCATGACTGGGAGATGAGGGAGAGGTTACTTAATTTATTACAGTTTATCTGTAGGAACAATGCAATAAGACCCCCAGAAGCACTTTTCTGAAGTATGAGTGATAGTACAGAGAAGTATGAATAGCACAATAAAATAATGTCAGAATATGACCTCAGTTTTATAAATTACAGGTGTCTACACAGTTTACATAACACAAGACTCCAGGAGCATGCTTTAAACTCTTGGGGTCCTAGTATGGCAATACTTTCTTTTGCTTAGTTGTAGTTATCATTGGATTTGGATTTGTCCAAATAGCTGTTAAACTCTCCAGAGCGGGTGCTAAGGCTTTGTGCTGTGGCATCATGCTAGAATGTGGCATCAGTTTCTAACAAGTGGGGCACTGCCATGTGGTCTGCCTGTGGGCCCTCTTCACAGGCAGCATCGGGCACAGATGTGAGAAACAAGTGTCTACCACAGAGCTTCCCTGCCACAGTCCTTACTGGCCACAAGTGACATGAGAAGCTGGCTGTCTGGGTCCATCTTTGTTCTTAGTTACTTAGTCAGTGGTACCTACATACATGTGTCACTTAGATGAAGAAAAAGGAGCACATATCATCGTATAGCTGTTATGTGTATGTGTTGGATTACCTTAAGAGGAGAAAATGCAGTAGGGTTCCTGTGTTTCTCTGGTCTGTGCAGTACTCAGGACATGAGCCACGAGCTGGCCCACCTTTGGGCCTTGCAGGTAACTTGAGATGAATCACTGATCTTTCATTGTAAACACAGTATGATCAGCCTATCACAGAAGAGGGGTCATGCTGCCGTGTTTCCAGAAGCGGAAATTGTCACCATGAATGACTGGGCTGGGCAGGGTGCTAAGCATAGCAGAGATCACAAACTGCCTGTGTCCCCAAAATCACAGAAGGCAGTTGGCTTCCAGGACCTCCTCATAGCAGGGAAGCCTGCTTTCTCCTTAGCAGTCAGAGCTCAGGGTCTACTGTTGCTTGCAACTCTCAGTGGTCAGTTTGCTCCTGGAAGCTTCCCTCTTGTGTTTCTGCCTTAGGGCCTCCAAGAACAACATGGGGGGGATCTCAGGTGGCTGGAGAGCTATTGAGGGCAGCACCTCGCCAATGTGCCCCTGGCATCCTGTTTGTAACTGAACCTATGCAGCTGTCCTTCCACTTTCTGCAGACACCGTGGGCTCAGCAGTTGCCTTGTCCATTTGTAGGAGTCATTTGTGGGCATCTGCTGTGACAGAGGCTCTGTGAAAAGGCCAAAGCCTATAAATCTTACCCCCTGTGCACTTCAGGGTCTCCTGTCTTAAGCAAGTCCTGTCCCCTGCTAACTAGTATGTGGGCTAGGATCCTGGAAAGCCCAGGCTCTTGGTGCTGCATGTCATGACCCTGGCACTTGATGGGGAAGTTTGGGCCCCTCATGGCCTTGTCCACACAGCAGTGCAGTGGTGTGGATGATGTTCTTCTTCATGCTGGCCCCACAAGGCCCTGGGTGGCTCCACTCCACAGCTGTCTAGCCAGTACTCCAGTTTACAGATTGATTATCTCCACTGTCCTTAGGAATCACCTTTGACTCACATGCTAATTACTTAAATTCCTTCATTAGGTGTATGTTACATATTTTCAATCATCTCCCCAAATTGTCCCCCAAACTATTCGTAATAATATGTTCAGAGAGCTCCTTCCCTTGCCCAGCCTGCAGGATCATTCTAGTCTAACATGAAAAACTAAAACTAATTCAGCCATTGTTGTTGTAATTTACATGTCCTCTTTTTTTTTAGTGTGTGTGTGTGTGTGTGTGTGTGTGTGTCTACGTGTGTGTCTACATCTGTCAGTGTAATCCATGCTGTGTGTGCATGTAGGAGAAAGTTATAGGAGCTGCATGGTTAATATGTGACATCCTCATGGAGAGGGCTTCCCAAGAAAGGAAGCCTAGGATTTGTGGCTATCTGTGATGTTTACCATCTTCATCACCTGTCCAAGGAGATGTGGGCTCGGGCTGGTCACCTCAGCCAGGTGATAGTGAGCAGTAGGACTCACCAAGGTCCCCTGAGACTGACATCTGGAAATATCACAGGTAAAGTCAAAGCCCCTGGCACTGATGGCCATTTTGGTACCACCTGGGTCCTCCCAATTTGCTGCCAGGTGCTGTGTCTTGTGAAGGACCATCCGCCACCATGTTTCCCACTCAGTTCTTACACTACCATAAGCTCTAGCAGCAGTTTCTACAGAAGAGGCGGAGATCTGTCTGTTCATGTTCTGCACTAACCTTCACTGGCCTGCAGACTGGGAGACCGGCCACCTGCCTTCACTCCACTTACTCTTGGCTGGCTCTCACTGCCAGGGCTTGGTTCACAGAGAGCTGTGTGTGATGGTGAAGCCCAAACCTCTGGGCCTGAAAGAGAAGTGCAGAGGTGCCATTTTCATAAGCATGCAGACCAAGATGAAGGTAGAACCTGGAGCTGGACCCCTGGAGACGGGCAGTGACCAGACAGGCCAGCACCCCAGGAAGTGTGTAGGCTGCTGTGCTGTTACATCTAGTTCCTTCACCATTGCTCTGTCCCCTGCACCCCTGGAGTCACCCCAGTCTAGGTTGGAGCCCCAGCATTGGACATGCACCCCACTGTTGACTTTCCTTACATGGGCCTTGATGGGATGGGTGCGCCCTTATGTCTTCATGGCATTTGCATACCCTCAGATGGCAGCAGTAAAAGAGAGGTCAGAGGGCGGTTGCTGATCACTGCTGCTCATGTGATGAGGGAAGGCAAGAGGCTTATTTTCAGTGGGCTTATTTTCATTTGAGCCAGTTAATATAATGAATAAAGATGGAAACAATTCCAGACCAAGGAGCCCAAGAGGTGACAATTTAGTTCCAAATGCTCCCTCAAAAAACCATGACCAAGTAGCATGTTTCCACTGGTCAGCAGCAAGTCCCACTCCTAGGGATGACCTCTCATGTATTTTCCTCACTTTGTTAAAAATTATGCTCTGGCAAAGGAGAATAGTTGGACCTGCCCTATACTTACCTCAGAAAAGTAAGGTAGATAACACCTGAAAAGCTCCCTGAGTGTCTTCAGGAAAGTTACTGATAGTGAATTATGTGGTTTTTGAGACTAACACATTGAGCACCAGACCTGGTTCTGGATGGACGTGACCTCACCGCTGCAGTCCAGCTGCCTCCTGATCCCAACACCAGCAGTGCCAGGCTTTTGCATTTTACATTCTTTAGGGATGCACCGGATGTCTGCATTTTTTATTCTCACATTATCTTTTGGACATAATGCAGTGCGACAGGAAGCAAAGGCAATCATGACCCACATCCAGGATGACAGCAGTGGGGCCCTGTGTGGGTCAGGAGGCCATGGGGATGGCAGGCTTCCTGCTAGGGCAAGGCTGCTGAAGGCAGGCATGGGCTGTGCACTTGCTAAGTGCCTGTGCTTCAGTATGGCAAAAGTCTGTGGTTTAAGGGAGACGGGGGACCTCATGTGCTTGCCTACTCAGGTGCGGGTCACATGGCACTGAGTCAAATGGAGGGTGAAGTAGGCACATGGCCTGTACCTTCAGGGGCCACAGGTGCTGCTGCCCTACCCTGGCTGGCCTGAGCTAATGGCTGAAATACTCATGCACTGCACGGTTGGTACAATGTCTTGCCAGGCTGGTAAGTCAGGGAAGACACCAGGCACCATGCTAGACAGCAAGGGAACTCTTCTGCAGGGGTGCTTGCTGCTAGGGGCTGGCATCACTGCCACCCACACCTGGGGAGGATGGAGAGAGGTTGGGCATCAGTCCTGAGCAGTGGTTCAGGAGGGTGGCTCCCTCATTGTGTGCCAGGTGCTTTGGGCTTGGTGTAGTCTCAATGGGCATTATTTCTGTGGAGACCAGTTCATATACTGGAGATAGGAAAATGCTATTATTGGTTTGGGGTTTGATTTTTAAGTACAGATCTAGTTTTATGACTAAGCTAGAAGTCATGGAATAAGGACAGTTTATGTTAGTCTTATTTGCACATTTGCTACCACTTATAGTCAGAAAAACAGGCCAGCCATGGTGCCTCACTCCTGTCATCCCAGCACTCAAGAGGCAGAGGCAAGAGGATTGCTGAGCTCAAGGCTTGTCTGGGCTACATAGTGAGCTCAGGACCAGCCTGAACTACAAAGCGAGACCCTGTCTTGAAAGAAAGAGAGAAAGAGAAAGGAAAGAAAGGAAGGGAGGAAGGGAAGGGAAGGGAGACACGGATGGAGGGCGGGAGGGAGGGAGGGAGAGAGAAAAAGAAAAAGAGTCTCAGCTTATAAAGAAGGCTGCTGTTACAAGAACTCTGTCACTGTTGGAACTCATGCATGGGTGACCATTGAGTATCCGTAGCCTCTAACACTTGGCTCTGACCTTCAGGATGCCCAGGGCATGCACAGGTCAGGAGGTAACTGTGAGGACCCAGGGTACTTGGCTTCCTAGACAGACTTGACTTCCACTGTTTGTGAACCCCAGGCTGGAGAGGCTGCCATTTGATACCACTGAGCAGCGCCCCTCATAATGAAGTGTGGTGCTGAAGTGCTCTAGCCACACCTGACTGTGACCTCTGCTGGTGTTCAGTTGGCTGGGCATCAGGCCAGAAAGTTGTCTCTTTCTCTCTCCCCCTCTTTCTCTCCCTTCTCTTCTCCCCTGCCCCTGGGGCAGTAAGTTGCAAAATCAGTCAAAGAAGCTCAATTCTGGAATCTGACATGTACTTTCAGAGCTCAGTGTAGGTGAGCTTGATGTTGAAGTGAACTTTAAGTCTAGTTAGAATAATGGGATCTGCTTTTACTGGTTCTGTTTTTGTTTTATTGGGAAAAATAGGTCATCTTATTTTAAATTGCTCATCATGGTTTTATTCTGCAAAAATAGCCTCTCGGCACTTTCCTTCCCATGGGATGGGTTCACCCTCACACATGTTAGAGAGGGGGTGAGTGCAGATAACCACGGGTGTCCCTAATGTGAAGTCAGTGCATCTTCAGGCCTATTCCCATAGCCCAGGCTCTGTCTTCATGTGAGGGGCAACACGGAGCCACGTCTGGAGCCCCTAGGAGCCGTGCTTGTGATCAGTGAATGAAGGAATGAGTTGTAGGTGGCCACCGTGCTTTTCTACAGCCACTACAAGCCACAAGTCAGGCTACTGACCCCTTCTGCCCCTGCCCAGTGCCCTGGTTGGATGTGAGCCCTTCTTCCCTGGGTTTGTGTGGGCCTTACCTGCCTCTGCCCACCTCGTCCTGCAGTGGTTTGGGGTGTGCCTCTGCCCACCCCTCTCCAGCCACTCTGTCTCTGTGCTCTTGACCAGTGAAGGGCACAGGAAGTGCTGTGGACTTGACTCACTTTCTCGGGAGCCATGCTGCCAGTCAGCCCTGACTGTGCCTGTGACAGCAGTCCTGGCTAGGCCCCGAGGTCCTGCTGAGGCGTGCTATCCCTGGGCTTCCAGCACCTGCTGCGGGATGTGCATCAGGCCACTGGTATGGCCAGGTGCAGGGAATTCAGGGACCCAGCTCTTCGGGCTGCAAGGGTACTGCCCAGGTCGGTGAGGAGGCAAAAGCTGGGGTCTGTGCTGGGGAGGTGCTGCCTTTACCCTGAGTTGTCTGTGGAAAGTGCTGTGGCCTTGGGGTCCCTGCACAGCCTGCTTCACACTGTTGTTGATTTTTGCTTGCTTATTGTTTTTGTCAGTTTCTTCTCCTTTCTCAAGTCATTTTGCTGCCAGCATCTGTGCCCACTCCTGGGCATTCGGCTTCCTTTGAGAATGACAGAATGAGAGTGTTTACCTTGTAAACACCACAGCACTGTCATTTTTCCTTCACCTCGTTTATATCATGTGACTTGAAATTCATGGAGCCACAGGCATGTGGTGTAAGTGGGGTTTTGCCGCTAACCAGAGGAAGCTGTCACCAATGCTCCCTGGTCCACCTGTGCTAGAGTGATCACGGGAGCAGCCAGACAAAGGCCCTCGTGGACATGGCATCAGGCAGCCCCTCCTCTGTCCACAGGCCTCCTGCAGGGAAGGGCTCCAGCCAGACCGCATATGCAAGGGACTCGAGAGGTACATGGCTAGGGCCTGGGCAGCCCTGCTAGGTTGGCTGGCATGCTCAGATGAGTCCTGAGTCTAGCTAGCTGAGTGCGGTATGGTGCTCAGAATGGATAGAGGGCACCACTCAGACTAGGAGACACCCCTGTGGTCTCCCAGAGGTCGCCATGAGGGCCAGTGTGTGCTGAGAAGGGTGTTGCTTCACACACTTACATGCACACACCAGCCCCCCAGCTGTGTGCGTGCACATGTACAGATAGATGACTGCTCAGCACACCTACCCCCTGCCTGTCTCCCTCTCCTGAGCAGAAGCCACATCACACATAGGAGCCAGTCCATCTTGCTAAGACCTTCCTGCCAGCACTGTCTCTCCGTGTCTTGGTTTCCTCCTGTGTAAAGCACTTCTGAGCATGCTGAGAACTCAGCTCTTTGTGTAAAGTGCTTAGAGAGCCCTCAGAATGTCAGTGTCTGCTCTTCCCTTGGCTTGTTTTGGTTGGAACCCTACATGTGACTGGCTCAAAGGGTTGTTTTGGTAGCAGTACTGAAGTTGAACTCAGGGCTTTTTGTATTGAGTTACTACCCTAACCTTTTCTGTCACATAAGCTCTTGCTAAGCTACTGCGTTGCCAAGGATGGGCCAGTGTTGGGATTGTAAGAGTACGGGCTTAAGAGGAGGGGAGGGTGCGTGTGCATTAGAATCCTCCAAGGATAGTCCAGGGAGTGGGGGATGTGATGGGAATAGTGGCTGGAGCAGCACAGAGAGCCCTGAGCTGGCAGCCACGCCACATCAGGAGGTGACAGAGGAGGCCTGGGAGGCCATACCCTGGGGCCAGAGGCAGAACTGGGTGGTGCTGATTTGGGATTGGGTAACTAGTGAGTTTGGACATCTTTCCCATCTAGTTTTGACCACTTTGAGAATTCCTCTTTTGTTTGCCTCTTCAGTGGGTTACTTTTCCTATTTTAAATTGATTAAACCATTTATGAGTTTCTTTAGATCATAAATGCTTCAAAGAGTTTTTCATTACATTTGTGTCTTAATGTTCTTCGTGGTAGTGACAGTTTAAACTTTTGGGTCTTCATGCATATCATGTTTGCTGCAGTCAGGTATACTGTCCACGCAGCAGGGTACCCAGCTCTTGGTCGTGCTCTGGGACAGCTGTAGACAAGTCCCATAGCGGGTACCGGCTCCCAGCCCAGTACCTCACCCAAGGGACAGCTTTTGAAACACACCACACACTGGGGTAGACACACAGTCACTGAGCGGATGCCCTGGCCCTGTGGTGCGTGTCTGTTCAGGATGCATCTGTGCCCTATGCTGTGCTATGCTTACTTTGGTGGCAAGGCAGCCTCTTGTGCACATGCACTCAGTGTCCCTGTGACCTCCTCGGGTTGCTCGCATCAGCAAGGCCATGGGGGAGGCATGTTCAGGCTCTTCCTCTGTGGGCTCTCAGACCATCTAGGATGGGATTGCAGGGCTTGGGGCATGTGTGTCCAATATCCTGTGAGGTGCCCAGTGACTGTCCCAGGGGCCACACCTGTGCCCACCCTCAGGGCTCCCAGCCTGTAAGATGGCAGCTCCTCTATGCTCTAATCTGATAGACCGGCAGGCAGGCCCCATGTCACCTCAGTCGGTCCCTTTCCTACTCTGGGGCCACAAAGATATGCAGGCTGAGAGATGTCACAGTGCCCACAGAGCACCATGGCAGATGGGCGGGCACCGGGCTCAGTGTGACAGGTCCCTGGGCTCTGACATCGTGTCCCCTCTGCCCGCAGCAGCAGCAGGAGATGCTGGCTCTCAAGCATCAGCAGGAGCTGCTGGAGCACCAGCGTAAGCTGGAGCGGCACCGCCAGGAACAGGAGCTGGAGAAGCAGCACCGTGAGCAGAAGCTGCAGCAGCTCAAGAACAAGGAGAAGGGCAAGGAGAGTGAGTGTGGGGCAGGGCCGGGCGGGCGGGCAGGTGAGGGTGGTGCAGAGCGGGGAGGGCAGAGAGAAGCAGTGGCCAGGTAAGGCCTTACCGTGCCACTTCCTGTTGCCCTTGTTGGTTCCCCAGAAGCTGCTCTTCAGGTTCCTGCCCTGGTGGAAGTGTGTGAGCCTCCCTCTGTGTGCCCCGTTTTGTCACTCCTTTGTCACTCTTCCCCATCCCCTGAGGATTGCTTTGGCCCTGCTGAAGGCTGGGGACTGGCAGGGTCAAGCTGCAGAGTCCTGGCTTTGTCATCACCAGCTGCCAGATCTCATATTAACACCAGGGCAGGGACACAGGCCGGGCTTTTGGTTTAAGTAAAACATTTAAAGACCCCTTGGTGGGATGCCTCATAGACTTAAGGGCCATCAGAATCCACAACACGTAGCTGATGCACAGTGAGCTTCATGCATGAGTGCATGAGGGCCCTGTGCTTTTCAGACACTGTTCTGTGAGCTCTAAGAAGCAGCTGTTCCCTGGAAGGTTGACCTGCCACTCAAGAGCAGACACAGCAGGGCCAGTGGCCCAGTTCCTCATTTGCCACTAGGCTCTGGCCCTGCTTTGCACACTCACAGTATGTGTGCATACAGAGGGAAACAAACTCCAGACAAAGGCAGGAGACCGGTCTGTGCTATTCCCCCTGGGGAACACTAGGGGCACGTGACTTCAGGCTGGAGCTCCAGGGGGCTGGGCAGAATGACAAGGCTCATTGAGGCCAGTACCCTTAGGGTATTGTCTCTGTGTCCCTGGATCTGCTTCTACCATCCTGGGTTTTGCCAGAGAACTTGAGCTTAGATGCATTTGTGTGCTGTATGTTGACAGGTTGTTGAAAGGACACACCCAGAACCTTCCCCAGAGTCATGGGTTTGCGGGTCACAGGCTCTGAATTTCTGCCCAGATGTCTGTGCTCAGTTGGAGCTGTTTGTCTTACTATTCTGCTGAAAAGGAAAAGATGCAGTGTTGTTCTTGGGTGAGGGCCCCCCAGCCAGGAACAGTAACAACTGAAGTCTTCACATACCTCTTATGAGATCCTGTGGCTCGGGCACCTACAGGGTATCCTGTGTGCCCTCAGGAGCTGTGCTGCTCACTGAGAGGGTATTAGATAGCTCTTAGGACCCCGGGTTAGTACTCTAGGGAAAATGTCTTGAACATACTGTATTTTTTTTTTTTCTGAGACAGGGTCTTACTTTGTAGTTCAGGTTGGCCCTGAGCTCACTATGTAGCCCAGGCAAGCCTTGAATTCAGCAATCCTCCTGCCTTTGCCTCCCAAGTGCTGGGATTACAGACATGAGCCACCATGCCTGGCATTGTGGTGTGTGATACTGATTGCTGGTGGGTATGAGTCACCACACCCAGTATTGTTGTATGTGGTTACAGGGGATCGAACCAGGCACCTTGGGCTTGCTCAGCAGGTGCAGGAACCACTGAGGTAAATTTCCAGCCCCAACATACTGTATTCTTACAGCTCTCTGAAAACATTACGCTTCATAGTTCTTAATATTGAAACATATAAATAGTAACATTTATAAAATACATGTGAGGCAGTTGGAAATACAAGTTCTCTGGCATTTGCCTAACAATTTAATGAAAAGAGGCTCAGGTCCCTGTGAGGGTCCTGCAGCCCACACTGCCCCAGGATCTCCCCCCATTCCAAGCCTTCTCAGAGAACCTGCCTCTTCTCCCAAGCTTCCTTTACAGAGTGTCTTCTCCCTGCCCTGTACTTAGCCTGTGTTGGTAGGTCCCATGCAGGTGCTATTCCATGGCAGGCTCCTTGCTTCCCTCCTGGCATCACCACAGGCTGGGGCTGCCGTGCTATCCTCATGCAGCTCCACAGGTGCAGGTTGTCTGTCATGACTGCACTTTGCTTCCCTGTTCTTGGGGGTTCCCTCTGTGTGTTCCCAAAAGTGTTACCCAGCAAGGTGCTATGTGCCTGCCACAGGACACCTGTTGGCATGCCTTGTAGATTATTGGTCCAGTCCAGCCAGAGAAGACCAACAGGGGACAGATGCAAACGTGTTTGTTGAGAGGACTTGCCTTCCTTGATGCAGGGCTGGGGAGTCAGATCTGGAGCCCATGCAATGGGCCCCCAGATGGGCGGAGGGACCTTCACACGAATAAGCCACCAGAATGAGGGGCTGGATCAGCCTGCTGCCCAGTACATATCTTTGTCATAACACAGAGCCTTAGCCCTGGTAACGTCAAGCTGACACAGATGATCCAGGTTGAGGCCATCTCCACTTTAATCACAGACTTTCTCCTGGTACATTGTGAGCATCTGGTTGAAGGACAGGATGAACCCAGTGAGTTGGCATGGTGAATGACCCTCCCACAGGTGTTTTCTAAACTGTTTGCACCTGTTTAAATTGAAGTGTGCAGTGGTTTACACCCCAGGGAGTAGAGAAGGAGGGTGTTGGTGAGGCTCATAGCCCAAGAGCAGACTGCCAGGGCAGTGAGTATAGCAGCCTACCAAGGACCACAGAGTTGAGACAGGCCAGTGGGTCAGATCATTGCAGAAATAGGGCCCTTTCCTCTGAGCTGGAGCAAAGGCCAAAGCAGAAGGGGCAAGGAGTCAGACTCCCTTTCATAGGACCCACTCAGGCTTCTGTACCAGGTGGCAAGACAGAGCAGCATTCTGGAAGGCTGTCCCTGTGGTGCAGGTGGGGATGGGGTTATGCTGATGAGGGAAGGGCAGGGGTAGGGCCTCACCATGTGGGGGTGGGGGACCAGCACTGACTGGTCTCAGGAACTGATCCTGTGAGTGGTCAGGCACCCCACAGTCTGCCTGGAAGCGGATTCTGTGCAGAAGGAGGCCTGGAGACCTGCCTGTGCTTTTGGGTATTGGGGCTGTCTCCCCGCTGGAGAATTAGCTGCTGTGCACTTTTTCCTGAGAGTGGACATATGTGAGGATGAACTGCTGAGCCTTGGAGCATGTATTTCTTTGATGTTCCCGTGCCATCCACAAGTTTAGATGGCTATAACCAAATCCACTCCCACCATGTCTAGGGAGCATTCCTGATGCCCAGCCTCACCAGCCCCTTCTGTGTGGGTCCTTGAAGTACAGTGGTGTGGCAGTACCTGCTGGCACCTGCAGCTTCCTTTCCTTTGTACCAGGCAGATGCAGCTAATTTTCATGTGCTGTTGCCCAGTGGACATTTTCTTTCTCCGGTGTGGTCCTTTGGGTCTCTTGCCCACATTTCTCCTGGCTGTCTCTCTTGTCTCAGAGCTGATTCTCTTGTCTTCTGGCGTCCATCTCATTGTTAGCTATGTGTGGTGAGCATCTTCTCCAATGTAGGCCATGCCTTTCAAAAACACATGTTCTTGTCCTAGTATGACCTGATTTCTCAGTGTTCTCCTCTGTGTGCTTGTGCTGTATTCAAGAAACCTTTCCTGGGCCAGAGATTTAGCTCAGTGGTTCCACCACCTACCTGGCAAGCACAAGGTCCCTGGTTCAGTTCCCGCTAACCACATACAATACTGGGCATGGTGAATCACGCCTACCAGAAATCAGTACCACATACCACAAATGCCAGGCTTAGTGGCTCAAGCCTATAATCCCAGCACTCGGGAGGCAGAGGCAGGAGGATTGCTGAGTTCGAGGCTTGCCTGGGCTACATAATGAGCTCAGGGCCAGTCTGAACTACAAAGCAAGACCCTGTCTCAAAAAAAAAAAACCTTTCCTATCTGGGCTCAGAGGAGTATGCCTATAATCCCACTACCCTGGGAGGCCGAATGGGAGGATCAGAAGTTCTAACCCCATGTGGGGAAGTGAGACTCTTTCTCAAAATCAAAAAGGTCTGAGGATGTAGCTCAGTGTAAAGGCCAGAATCAGCAAGAAAAAGAAAACTACAAAACCATGAATGGACACTCTCTCATCATCTTGCAGAAGCTGTACTGCTTCCCTCTCACAGGGAACTTCATTCTTGTGGGAATTCCTGTGTGCCAATGAGACACCGGGGCTGCCCTAGGATTCCCTGTGGAAACAGGCAGCTGGCCCTGCACACCTCTCCACATACACTGGCCGTCCCATGTGTGTCTGCCCATGCACCCCATCAGTCAGGTGATGCTGACCCTGTGCTGGTCTTGCATGTCGATTCCATGTGGCTTTAATTACTGCAGCTCAGGCGCAGGGCTGTGCCCTGCAGGACACATCTTTCCTATTTTGGCACTTTAGTTTTACATTGAAACTTTAGAATCACTTATTGCTGTCCACAGATTTTGGGAGTTTTCTCTGCTACTTCCCTGATCTGTGGATCAAATTGGGAAGACTTGATTTTTTTTGTACTATTATTTCTACTCTTAAATATTTAGATTTTTTTTAAATTCTTAACAAGGTGTTATATTTTATGTGTAGGAGCTTGCATATATTTTAGATATACATGAAGCAATCTGATAGTTTCTAGCACTAGTGTAAATAACCTTGGTCTTTGTAATTTCAGAAAGCAATTTATTTTTGATTTTTGGTTTTGCACCCAGCCACCTTGGTATACTTAGATATTCTAAATATCAGTAGATTAACTTAGACTTTTGGCACAGAAAATTGCATCATCCATACATAATGACAGGCTTATTTCTTCCTTCCCATTCGGAATACCTTCTCTGGTTCCCCTGTGGGTTTACTGGGTGGCTAGCACTTGTGAGAGTGTTGGCCTACAGCGGTGACAGGGGCTTACTGTGTCAGTTTCACCCTTTACTGTTAAGCACTGTGTTTCCTAGAGAGGCTTTTCAGTGCTTTTTGTTTGCTTTCTTGTTTCCAACAGGCCTCTATTCCTGGTTTGCTAGAGTTTCAGTGCGAAAGGGTGTTGATTTTCATCACATATTTCAGCATCTTTTAGAGATGATCACATGATTTCTCTGCTATATTTGGTTAATGTGATGATTTACATAGATGTGTTTGAACAGGAACTCTGACTTGCCTTTTTAAAGTAACCCCTTTGACTTGGTCATGCTCCATTATATTTGTATGTACCTCAAGCTTTGAATTGCTAGTATTTTATGTATTTGCAACTGTGTTGATAGAGAAACTTGCCTAGCAGTGTCCTTTCCCATCAGGTTCTGGCATTGTGGTTATACTAGCCTCTTGAGCATTTTTCCCTCTTCATTTGTTAGCATTTAGATCAAACATGTTCCCCCAAGGTCTTCTGTGCGCAGAGATGGGTAAAAATACTAGCAATTCAAAGTTTGAGGTACATGCTATGATATAGAGCTATGTACTCTTGGCCCTGGGTTCTTCTGTCTCCAGCTTGCAGGCTGCCAGGGAGGGAGCAGTGTTCCCTGCACGGTGCCCTGAACCATGCTATCCCGCTGCAGAGAAGCCAGCTTTGGGCTGAACCTTCTGAGAGTAGAGCTCTCCTCCTGCATGTGAGCTGCGGCAGTTGGTACTTTGTCCCAGGGACTGGAAGGCGACCAATACACCTGTGCTTTCTCCATTTTTGTTGTTCTGCCCACTTGTCTTTCCTGGTCAGCCCTCCAGAGGCTTATCAGTTTTAGTATCTTTTCAGGGAACCAGTGTATAGCTTAATGAACGCTATATGTTGAGTATTTGGTTTTCTGATTCATTAATTTCTACTAAGCTTATTATTTTTTTATCCTCTAGTTTCCTTGAGTTTAATTTGTAATTCTTTTTCTAGTTTTGAGACAAATACCTAAATTACTGATTTCAGACTTCTTTTCTAACATGTGTATTTATACATTTTCTTCTAAGATACATTAACTGTATCCTGTGAGGTTTGATAGATACATGGTCTGACCATCTTTGACTTTTAATTGGTCTCATCTATTACATTTAATGCAGTTGTTGATATGCTAGCACTTAAGTATATTATTGTTTTATTGGAGCGTAATTGTCTCAACTATTATTGCTTTTTTTGTTTTATTTTAATCCCTTTTTCTGCTAGCATAGTGATTGATCCCTGTTCTGCCTTTCCTTTACATTTGGCATTGCATTGACCATCTTTAACTTATCAAGCCTGATCCAAATTAATACTTTATTCTATGACAATGTAAGGATCTTCAAGTATAATAGCTCTCAACATACTCTTTGCTTTGTATTAATGTTTATGTTTAAAACATACAAGATGATGTAACTTACTTTTCTCATAGGAGTTACACATTTTCCTTTGCAGTCTTACTTCCGCACGTCTGAACTTTCATCTGTGATGATCTGCTTTCATGAAGGCCTAATGGTGATGAGCTTACCCTTATGTGATTTCACATAAATCTTTAGAAGTTATTTTGTGTAGAATTCTAGGTTTATGCTTTTTTTCTCAACACTGAGGATCCCGTTCCTTTTTCTGCCAACATATGTTGTCAGTCTCCAGAAATTATCAATCAAGCTTATTGTTCCTTCTCTAGAGAGAGAGAGTGGGTTTTTTTTTTTCAGGCTACTTTTAAGATTTTCTCTCGATCTCTGGTTTCTTCAAGTTTTGCTTTGAGGTTTCTTTAGTTTTCATTTATTCTACTTGGGCTTCACAGTTTTTAAATCTGTATTTTTAAATTCTCATGAATTCTTAGCATGAATATTCTTAGCTTTCCTCCCAACAAATGTTGCTTGTTCCCCATCTTTGCATTGTCTCCATGAGTCTCAGGTGCAGTTGTGTTGGCCCTTTCTCTGTGTCCACAGGGCTTGCTTGTGTCTTCTATGTTTCCCTGTTTCCTGGTTTCATTGTGGCTGTTTTCTTCATTGCCTTGCACTTGTCTAATTTGCACCTCACCTGCAGAAGAAACTGCTGCTGAACTCAACCATTGGATGATTCACTTCTTTAGTATCTAATACTAGAAAATTAGATCTCCACAGAATTTCTGAGTCTTGTCTTTAGAACGCCCCTGTGACCAGGTTTCTTCTGCATGCTGTTTCCTCTAGTTTGCTGTCAATCAGTCTGTTTCCACAGTGTGCCATAATGTTCCACTTGTATGTCAGACCGCTTGCGGAGCTTGAGTGAGCATGGGGTGCAGCCTTTGCAAGCTTCTGTCACTAGGGTTCACTCTCCTGCTTGGAGTCAGCCAGAGGCACTGAAACATCTTAAAACCATGTTGAGCTTCAGACCTGGGGGCTGCAGTGTATGCCTGTGGTATGTGTGACCCTCCTCCTGTCCTGCCTCAGTGCTCTCTGCCCTGGCTCTCACTGCCCTTTCTCCAGGTGCCTCCTACCTGAGAAGGGGCGGTCTGGGTGGCCCAGCTCTCCCAGCTCTCTGCTTCCTGCTGGGCTGTGTCCAAGGCCTGTGTGCCTTCCTGCAAAATCAGAAATTGCATCCAGCTCTCCGACAGCCCTGGCAGGCCTACTGCACTTCCTACCTACAGCCAGAAGCAGTGGCCCTTGCAGTTCTGCCACCGAGGCCAAAGGCTGGGAGATCTTTGATTTTCCTCACATGTCCTTTTCTTGGCATAACTGATTTTCTTTACTGTGTCTAGACTGAAAGGCTATCTTCTGGTTCAAGCATTTGCCTTTATGTAATTTTTAGATTATAAAATTAACATTTCTTGTATAATTAATCCTCATTAGATTTGAAATATTTCCAAATGGGATTTTGGGGGGAAAAATCCTATTCTAAAAGGAATTAAATAACTGTCAACTAAGAACTGTGGTTCTTAAATTGAATGTTAATATAAATTTGTTACAAAATTAATTCCAAATTAGAATTGAGATAATCTAATTATATTATTATGGCCATATTTTGTACATTTTAAAAATGTTTACTATTTCAAAACATGCTTTCTTTCTAAGATTGTGTAGCCTGTATACTGTTAATTATCAATTTGTCTTCACTATTTGTAGGTTACTAAGTAATTGTTTTAATATATGAAATTAACATTTTTATCATAAATGATTACAGTACTTTGCTCTTGAAATTTAAATATGCTTTAAGCTCTTCTCACTGACAGAATTCCAAGATCTCACATGCAGACAGTTTTTACTTCACCTGACAGATAGTTCTGGGCCACACCCAGGTGACACCTGCCACTCCTTGGAGATCGGATGACTCACTCGGCACCAGCCCTCATGGGGATGGTTCTGGAATGTGGCCATCAAAGGCCTGTGGGGCTGACGATCTCACAGGAGGTGCTCTGGGCTCTTTGTGCAGATTGGGCCTCTGTAGGGGCCAGTGCAACGCACCTGATTCCTGCCCTGCTGTGGGGTCGTTTCTTAAGACCCTTCAGGTGACTGTCAGTGCAGAGCTATGGCAGAGAGCCAGGTCAGAGAGAGGAATCCTACACCTCATGGCGGTGGCTGCCCCACCAGCTTACCCAGGGGCTGCTTCCCCCAGTAGGCCTGGAGCCTGGGAGTGTGTGTGTACTGCCCAAATGCAGCTGCCACAGTGTTGCTCCCATCTCATGCTCCCCTGTGCCTCAGCTTGGCCTTTCTGACTTGTTTCCTGTGGAGCAGGAAAGACAGTGGTTCTTTATCTGAGGGTCAGCCAGTTTCTCTGTGCCAGAGCTGACCACCAAATAGCAATAAAGCAAGTCAGTCTGAATGAGTTTCTTGTGGTTTACCAAAGTCTGGCAAGAAAAATAAAGCTGAAGGCTCACAGAATATGAGAGATTAGACATTAGAAAGCATTCTGCTGTTTATCAGTCAAAAACCATTTCCATGCTGCACATAAGGCCCCGCCCACCCTCACTGGCTGCCAGAATGTTCTCTGCTGCTCACACAGCAGCCGCCCTGGTGGTTTTGCTCTGTGGATTTGGATGGCCAGGTTTTGTTATTAATAATGAACTGTGTGCAGTTGGGTACTTGGCAAGCTCACGTGGGCTTCTCAGCCCTCAGTGTGGTCTTGCGGTGAGAGGCAAAAGCCAGCAGGCACAGCAGTGGGCGCCCCTTAAGGGCTCTTAGGTAAACAGGCTGGGTATATCCTCCGTGAAGGGGTCTTGTTGATGTTTAAAACACAGCTGAGGGCAGAGCAAATGACTAAGGGCATCTCCATTTTTAAGGGTTTGCAGATAAACTGCAAAGCACCGGCTGTTTAGTTCTTTGAGGTTTTGCTTTAAAGAGCTTGTTACTAAATATAAAAAGTTTTGTTAAATTTGTAAACATTTTGAGCCTAGAATTCTGCAGTTTTGTTTATTGACATCAAACAGTACTAGAAATTGATAGAACAGTGAATTCTTAGAGCTGTGACTACACTCCCTACCACAGAAGCTCACTTGTCAGGCTTTTATCTATTTTGGGTGCTGACCCTTAGGAACCTGTGGCCTGCTGTCCGAGATCTGCCTCGGTGCTGATAGCCAACAGGTGCTACTCCTGCAGGCCAGGCTTGACCTTGTTGGGATGGGTGGCCTTAGGGACAGTCCCGCATGCTGTTTCAACCTGGTGCTGGGCTGAGCTGCAGCTCAGATATAGAGTGCCTGGCTGGCATGCTCAAAGCCCTGGGTTCAGTCCTCAGCACTACAAAAAGAGATATGTAAACAGGTAAGCAGAAAGCTAGAGTTTCAAAGGTCCAGCACCTCGCGTGGAAGGTAGCCCTTTGTTGCACCTAAGAAGCCATGACATCCCTGCAGGCAGGTGAGGCCAGAACACATCAGCCTTGGGGAAGCCAAGCTGGACCTCTGCCACTCATCCTGTGGATGTGCCCAGAATCCCTGTCACTCAGGAGCCTCTGGGGACCCACTGTTGGGCAGCAGCCCTGCCCCACTGGGTTTCTGCTCCTCCGCTGTCTGCCCAGCTCGCTGCTCAGCCCTCGCCCCTGCAGCTGAGCTGTTGTGTCTCTCACCTCCTTGTCCCTGTTGGCTGAATGTGAAAGTCTGCCCAGCAGATGATTGAGAAGCAACATGAAGTAAGTTTTTAAAAAAGAAAAAGGAACATTGAAGAAAGATGCTTTGTACTTATTGAAGAAGTTTTAATTCTGAAACTTCCTTATAGGTAGGGAAATCTGGACAGATGAGTTATGTGCCAGCAAAGGAGACGTAGGTGGGGATTGCAGTCTCTCCACATCCTCACTTGGTAGAGTGGGAAGAACAGACACTTATAATTGTGTTAAAGGGCCAGGAACCTCCTGGACAGCTGCGCTTTATCTGTTCATGACTGGGCTGTAATTCATGAGTCTTGCTGCCAGATGACTTGAGCCACTGCTACCGCAAGCTGGCACGACCTTGCTAAGCAGAGGGGCGGTGTCTCCCAGGCAGTGTGAGGAGGCGTCTCCCCAGGGTGGCTGCAGGGCAAGATTGCTGCTCCCCACAGGCCCAGGATGCACCACTTGGCCTGTGTGCCCCTTGCTCCTGTGGCCGCCCCGACTGGGTCCATTCTCCGAGGGGGGAGACCAGGGGCACAGGCCGGTTTGCCAAGAGGCTTGGAAAGGCCTGAAGTGGGCCCCTTTGGGTCTGAGGGTCACCCCTGCTATCACTGTGAATGTCACCATTCCCATCATATAGCCCAAGCCACTCACGGCTCACAGCTGCACTGGATAATCTCATTAAAAAAGCCAACTGCCCATCAGCTCAAAGATGAGGGGAAGCTCTTTCTTTTGTTTTTCATTTCTAAGCAGCCAGCTTTCCTTCCAGTTACTCTCCTCTGGCCTTCACTCACCACCTCCCATGTTTCCTTTGTTATGGCTTGGAAGCACTGCTTCTTGTGCGTGTAGGGTTAGCACTCTGAAGGCTGCGTCACTGTGCATTTGTTCAGAGTTAGCCCAGGGCTATCGTAGACGCCTGACTGGAATGTACCAAACACTTGTCCTGCAGCCTGTGGGCCCCCAAGAAGTCCACTTATAGATGGAGAGACATCAGGTCCCACTGCCAATGAGAGTATCATAGTCTAGTGACATAGTCGAGGCACCTGGAAGCAGAGCAGTTGGACCCCCACTCTGGTCTCCGCCCTAGTCCCTGCCATGCGCCCATATCTGCATGAGAGCCTTGTCACCATAAGGACTCCCTGATATGGTGGCACAGGCTGGGTGCCCTGAGCTGTTTTTAGAGATAAGGAGTTGTGTGCTCAGATCTGGGGCAGCTGCAGACCATAGCCTGTGCTTTGTGCTGCCTGCCACAAGTGCCTCTCAACCAAGCTCTTCCCTGGGGATTCCTTGAATGTATGATAAAACGCAGCCGGGAAGGGCCGGAGATTTATCTCAGTGGTTCCAGCGCCTGCCTCGCAAGCGCAAGGTCCTGAGTTCGATCCTGGTAACCACATACAATGCTGGGCGTGGTAACTCACGCCCACCAGTCATCAATACCACATCCCACAGTGCCAGGTGTGGTGGCTCACACCTGTAATCCCAGCACTCGGGAGGCAGAGGCAGGAGGATTGCTGAGTTCCAGGCTTGCCTGGGCTACATAGTGAGCTGAGGGCCAGCCTGAACTACAAAGCAAGACCCTGTCTCCAAAAAAAAAAACCATAGCCAGGAAAATACTTGCTCAGATGATAATGATAATTCATTGTTTATTTGTCCAGATATCCATAGAATCTTTTAACACCAAGATCAGTTTCAGGTGTGTTAAAGTGAAACTTGGAAGAGATAGTAGCAGCAAGTGAGTGAATGAAAACCCCACACCAGAACAAGACGAGTAGACTGAAAATGATTTTTTAATCCAACTTTTGTGGGGGTTTCAGCTGTACTGGGAATACACGCAGGATCTTAGCATGCTGGCAAGTGATGTGCCACTGAGCCATACCCAAGGCTTAAAGGTGATCATGTGTCAAACTCTTGAGAAGAAGACAAGCTTCAAGGAAATGGTGAAGCCACAAAGGAAAAACTAGAGTAGACTTTATAAAAACAGGCTCACATAAATATGATTCAGAAAGAAAATAAGAGAGCATGTATATAGTGGGTGGGTAGGGATATGAGTAAAAATGAGAATTAACTTGTGTCATATACTGGTACAAATTCCCCAATGTTATATGTGATTGTGAGACATATATAAATTGTACCAATAAAGAATTCAATTTAAAAAAAAACAGAATGCCGGACGTGGTGGCTCATGCCTGTAATCCCAGCACTCGGGAGGCAGAGACAGGAGGATTGCCTGGGCACCATAGTGAGCTCAGGGCCAGCCTGAACTACAAAGCGAGACCCAGTCTCCAAAAAGCAAAAAAAAAAAAAAAAAAATCAGGCTCACAAACTTCAGGACACTCAGATTGTAAAGGGAAGCCAGAGACCAGGGCCATCTCTGCAGCCTAGAACAGTCCAGAGTGAGGGCCAGGGCTCGACCTCCCCTAACCTCAGCCTGAGATCACTTGAGCCTCACCTTTCCACCCTCCACCAGGCAGCCTGGCCACAGGATCCCTATATGTCTCTTTTCATGGAGTGTTTAATATGCCATTGCTGGAGTATAGTAGGTACTCAATGAACTTAATATTCTAAAAATTGTCATGCAGTTCAAATGGATACATCCTATACATACCATCCTGCAAGCTGGTCACCACCACACAGTGAGGAAGCACTGCTGAGCCAAGTGCATCCAAGGAAGTAAGGACCATCAGGTTCCCCACCGTGCAGCCACCTCTCTGGATTTTGGGAGTGAGGAGCCAGGTGCAGGGAGCAGGGCATCTGGCCTGTGCTCCATAGTGGGCCAGTGGATAGCAGCTTTGGAAAGCAGTTTATTTAGCAAGATGAGCCAGGGCTGTCTGACATTTGTGAGACAAGCCATTTTGCTGATCTCTGCTGAGCAGTAGTTCTGAACACGGGCAGTGCTATCCGCTCCTAAGTGTCCATTGCAGCCTGGCTGAGGCAGCAGCCAAAGTCACCAGGCAGGTCAGGCTTGGATGACAACATGTTCCCCCTACCTCACAAGATGCTTTTCAAGTGCTATACCATCCTGGGGAGAACACTGAGGTACTCCTGTGTGTACCCTATGCAGCTCTGGCACACAGGTCTAGCTTGCTGCCCAGTTTTGCATCCTGGGTGATTTGGGTCTTTTGATCTGTTTTCAAACTGCTGGTGTTCTTCAGTGGGCTTCCAACAGCAAACACTGCCACAAGAGTAGTCTAGAGCATGTAGCTGCATCCTGTCAGTATGTGCGGTGAAGTTCACTGTCTTGCCATGTGATGCCACCCTATAGAGGATGGCACACCTTGATATGGTGGCTGTGTGGCACTGGTGAGCAGCCTCCTCCATGCTGGTGTGACCCCTGCATATGGCTATGGAGGGGACACTATTTACGCACAGCCTCCTCCAGAGTTGTCCTCTATGGCAGCAGTGTGAGTGGGACCCATGCTTCCTGTGAGGGTGTCAGGCTGCCTTGGGGGTGGGTTTGTGTTCACTGACAGCAACTCCTTTCTGTGCTTCAGATAGGAAACTGGTGCAAGCCTGTGGTGGGAAGAAGGCACCGCATCAGCTGCTCCCGGTTCTGCAGGGCGCACACAGCCTGCTGCCTGCCATGCATGTGCTGCCCCTATAGCTCCCTCTCCTCCTGGACTTCAACTCTGCTGTTGCTCTCCAGGTGCCGTGGCCAGCACAGAGGTGAAGATGAAGCTACAAGAGTTTGTCCTCAACAAGAAGAAGGCACTGGCCCATCGGAACCTGAACCAGTGCATTTCCAGTGACCCCCGCTTCTGGTATGGGTAGGTGTCCAGGGCCACGGGGCCTGCTCATGCTCCCTGACAGTTCTGAGCGGACCCACTTCTCGCCCGGCAAGGAAGGGTGGGAAGGGGGCAAATGCAACCCCAAAATGCTGTAGTTACCATGGGCCTGACCAGGAGGACTAGTGCTAATACATGTGCCAGCGTCATCCACGCAGGGAGACAGACTTCAGCTCACCCAGTGCTGCTTCTCGACTGTCTTTTTTCCCACTGCACAGGAGCCAGTCACACAGGAGGCCTGCTCTGAGTGGTGCATCTGCCTGCTGCATTCCTGCCCCATATTTAGGACTGCTGAGCAGTCAGTAGGCACCTTGGGATTTTATCGTTTCTGTACTGAGACTCCATCAAGAGTGAGCAGACTTTATAGGAGCTCAAGAAAGCCAGTGTCCACATTTCACTGAGGCCTCACCTGAAGAGTAGTGGACAATGAAGTGGCATCTGTTAGCTACATCAAGCAGATTTTATAGTTTTCTGCAGCTTTCCAGGGTCATGTGGTTACTGGAAAGGGAACAGTAGAGTCATTTTTATACATCAAGTGTTATCAGCAATTTCACTGGGAGGATTTTAGCTGTTCTAAGAGCCTCGAAATGTACAATTCCTGGTACCAAAAGGCTACCGCTTCCCATTGAAGCTACCTGTCTGTCTCCATGGATGACCCCAGCCAGCCTCAGACACACTGAAATCATGCTCAGACAAGATCTCCCATAGGGCTGCATGACTACACACGCTGCAGCTGCAAGTACACGAAACACTCTGGCTGTTTGTGTAACCACCAGTGACATAAACCCTTGTAGAGAAGTGTGAAGCCCAGCGGCCCACGAGAAGCCACAAGAGACAGCAGTGAAAAGGGGGTGACAGCCAGGGGGATGGCTCCTGAGAATCACCCGTAGGCAGCAACTTCAGCCCTCACAGCTGTGATATGATCTGCACTAGAGGCCCCAGCCTGGGCTCTGCGTGCGAAGGCTCCATGGGCCCTGGTGGGTGGACCCTGCCAGGCGTCAGGCAGGTACGCAGAGAGCAATTCAGATAGGCTTGATGATGGTGGCTGTAGAACTCAAACTAGGAAAGGATGGCAGGCCCAGGCTGGGGAGATGTGAACCCCTGGGTTTGAAAGGCTGAGGGACAAGGAGAAGAGAAGTGCTGCTCAGTCCGCCTAGGCCAGTGAGGGAGAAAGTGTCAGGAACTCGGCACCAGTGCAGGGCAGCCAGAGGAGGAGCTGAGGGGCAAGGCCAGCCCAGCATCTGCACGGCCAGAAAAAGACATGTAGCTTGAAGAAGATGGCCGTGCTGGTGTGGGAAGATAAGGGGAGAGAGCTGGCTGAGCAGAGGCCATGGGGATAGGCTGCATGACCTGCATGGAGGAGATGCTTGGGGAGAGAAGAGGAAACAGGCCAACAGTTTCTGAAACTCCTGGCTGAGCATCTGCCCCAGGGAGGGGCCTGACCCAACGTGAGTCAGCCCTGTTTCTCCAGTTTAATGGCCAGGGAGGCTTGCCCTCTCCTTTAGAGGGTTTTGGGGAAGCAAAGGAACATGAGCTTGGATGTCGGTCAGGGGCAGGCTTGTCTTCACTGTGCTACTGGTCGCTCATTGTGTTGTGATTGGCACATGTACCCATGGCTCACGGTGCACATGGTCAGGAAGCAGGTCTGTAAGGAAATAGCAGAGCTGCAATCCCAGCACCACATCACCAACAGGCAGATCCAAGTTAACCAGATCTGAGTGCAAGTATGCACCAGTAAACATCTAGAAGGAAACGTGGGTCACCCAGACCACCTTGGGGGAGAGGCAAGAAAGTGACTGTAAGCCTTCAAAAGTAGAGAGTGTGCTCCTTCAAAGGTGCCTTGAAGAAAATAAACAGGCAAGTAATAGACTGGAAGGAGATAGTCATAGGTCCTATGTCTGACAAACCACTTGTAGAGTTCTTACAACTCAATAATAAAATGATGAGCAGCCCTCTAATAATACCGGCAACAATATCAACAGGTACTTCATAAAGAAGGCATGTGGCTGGCCAGTGAGCCCATGGGAGGACAGGTGTATGGCACCCCAGGCTTGGGGATGCAGTAGGGAGCCAGTGAGGTGCAGCCTTGCACCTTGGGCTGACTTGGCTTTATGTAGTGGCTACACTCACAAGTTTCCAGGGGGAAGATGGGAAGTTTCCTGTAAAGGTAATTTCACCTCTGTGGTCCAGCAGCACACCCACTAGTGTTTGCCCTGGGTAAAGGAAAGTGAGCCAGCCCATGAGCCTATTGCCAGGTGGACAGGCAGCACTGGGTTCATCTGTGCACCAGCAGGAGCAAGGGTGACACTGCAGCCCCTGGGGACCGGATACTACACTGCCAGGCAGAGTCCAGGCACTCAGACTCCCCCTTGCAGCCCCACTCACGGAATTAGGTGACTAAGCCAGACTGGAGGGGGTCTTCAGGGCCCCGGAGTCCCCAGGTGTGGGTAGGCACCTGTGTTTCCAGCCCATGTGCCCTTGAGCAGGAGGGCTGGCCGGTCCACAGGGAGGTGTGCCAAGCCAAGCAGGTTCAGGCAGAAGATAAAAAGGGTGCCACTGGTAAGTTTTATATTAATTCCAGGTTGAAATGATACTTTTACCTATTGGGTAAAATAGAATACTGAATTTCTTTTGATTCATTTTAATATGGCTATTAGAAAGCTCTGTGCATGTAGCTTACATTATATTTTTGTCAAACTGTGCCGTTATACTCTGTAAAGTTTTATTTATTTTTAAATCAGTGGTATAAATCTGGTGTATTGGCAAAGGCCAATTGTTGATAGAAGTTGAATGCTGGAATTTGTTGTTTTGTTCTATAATCAAGGTAATGTTTAGAAAGAAAACAAATGTTTCTCAGTCTCCCGTAGAACAAGGACTGCCTTATTTACTCACTCACCACGAGTAGAACCCAGGGCCTCCAGCACACTAGGCAAGTGCTCCCATGAGCTGCCCCCAGTCAAATTAGTGTAGCCCACCCGTACTTCTAGACCCACCCCTGTGCCTCCCCACAGCAGGGATAGACCTGCCCCTATACTTTGCCCAGTGGGGAGGCTGCTCCTAGCGGGCCACACAGGCTCTGAGGACCTGCGAGCACCCTGTGCATCCCGGGATCCTGCAAGGTCCTGCAGGCCAGTGTGGTTGCAGTCTGGGTCTGGTGCCAGTCAGATGACACTCCACTCTCTGCAATGAAAATGCATCTTCAGGCTTCAGGGAGGGGACTTACTGCAGACAGAACCCCCATGTGTCAGCTTAGCCAGCAAAGATGTGTAGGAGCTTTTAATTCTCAGGATGCACATCCAGATGCTCTCATTCTGTGCTGCTCTGCAGCGGAAGTGAACAGGCTGCGCCCACACGTGGGTGTGTGCTATGTATCTGTGTCCCTGGCCCAGCTGTGGCCCGGCATCCCAAGAGCTCTTGAGAGAAGAGCAGAGCTGTTCTGTGGGTGGAGGGGAGCAACATAGCCCAAGTGACTTAGTGTCCCAACTGCTCCTAGTGCTGGCGAGGATACAACCCGGCCAGTGGCTTTTATCTCTGAGACCTTTGCAACCACTCTGTGCTGTGTACTCTCAGATATTTAAATATGCACCTGTGCACGAGCTAGTTTCTGCTCTTGATTCAGATGACTCCAGGTGTGTGATGTGGAGTGCTGTGCGTTCAGATAAATAAAGTAGCACATTCCAAATATGAAAGTTGGCAAATGTTTCCAATCATTAAATACATGACACAATTTAAAGACCTGCAGAATGTACTCAGCCAGCAAGTGTCCACAAAGCTTTGCCGATGGGCCTCTTAGGTGGCGTGTGTGTTCCCACTGACCCCAAGGCCTCCTCCTTCTTCCTTACCCTTCCTCTGAGCATCCACTTGCTGGCCCTGCTGAACATTTCAAGGGGCTCTGAAGAAACCTATTATAGACCCACTCCCAGGGCCAAAGGTGCTGATAAACTGCCCCTCCTGCAGAGAAGGGAGATGGTCAGGGTGATGTATCCTGGCACAGGCACCAGGGATGGGTGTTTGTGTTGAGTGCAAGTCTCCAGGGGCTTTTGCTCTGTTGTGGCTGGATTCCTTACCTCTTGGATTTACAGTGGACACCTTGCCCCTGAGCCCACTGTCTTGCTCTGCCCAGCACACTGAGGACAGGCCCTCTGTGTGGCCAGCATTGCCCATTGGTGGGACCAGAACAAGTCTGAGCAGAGAGCAGGCAGCAGGCCAGTCAAGCTGAGAGGCTTTCGGAATCTTGCCCGGAGTGTCCGAATGTGATTATTATTATTGTTTTGTTTTGTTTTGTTTTGTTTTTTGAGACAGGGACTCACTTTGTAGTTCAGGCTGGCCCTGAGCTCACTATGTAGCCCAGGCAAGCCTTGAACTCAGCAATCCTCCTGTTTCTGCCTCCTGAGTGCTGGGATGACAGGCATTAACCACCACGCCCAACCCGAATGTGATTATTTTGAGCTCGGCTTGGAGATGGGCTGGCAGTGGACTGGGGGTTTCAGGCACTGCCCACAGGCTCTGGTGACACCAAGGCACACTGATGCCCATCTTTTCTCCTGCAGGAAGACGCAGCACAGCTCCCTGGATCAGAGCTCTCCACCCCAGAGTGGAGTGTCGGCCTCTTACAACCACCCAGTCCTGGGGATGTACGATGCCAAAGATGATTTCCCTCTGCGGAAGACAGGTCAGTACCAACTGCTGCCCACAGGTGCCTGCCAGCACCTTCCCCAGCAAAGCTGAGCCAGTAGCCCATGTTTTCTTAGCGAGACCCCTTGGCAGGTTTGCAAGGCAGGCTTCTCTCGCGAGCATTATCTTGAGACTCCCTGAGCTTCTGTCTGAGCACAGGCTCCGGAAGCGCCACTGCAGTTTTCTTCCTGTAGATGGGCCAGTGGCTTTGAAAAAGGGTCAGGGTGGCAAGAAGGGCAGGGCTCTGAGCAGCTGTGCCCTGGAGATGCGCAGACCTGATCACATCGGTACAGGGGGAGGCGAGGCCTCCTCACAGTGAGTGCAGCAGGTGTGGCCCAGGAGCCAGCTGCATGGGCTGCACCTTAAGCAGGCTCCTCTTGTTGTCCAGTTGTCCAGTGTTCTGGGCAGAGGTGACTGAGGCAGTCACCCCAGAGCAGCTTCTTACCAGCAAGGAGGCTGCAGGGACCACTGGGGATGGAAGGGGTGTGTAGGAGTGCCCGTGCCAGACTGGAGATGCCTGTGAAGTGGGCTGTCAAGAGAAGAGCAGGGCGTGGTGTACACACCTGTAATCCCAGCACTGAGGGGTCTGAGGCAAGAGAGTTGCCATGAGTTTGAGGCTAGTTTGAGCTACATAGTGAGACCTCATCTCAAAAACAAAAGTCATAGGTGTAGAGGACATGCCATTAAAATCTTGCTATCAAGCAGAGTGGTTAGTGCTCACCAAGGGACACAGCCTCCTTGGTCACCAGGAAGGGCCATGCTGCCATGTGCCCCCTCTGCCCACAGCAGCCCCCAGAGCTCCACACAGCCCACACCAGCAGGACAGGGACTGATGGCTCCTGTTGCCTACTGTCCTGTTCCAAGGAGAGAGGCTGCCATATGTGTGATCTGTAGCAGGCACCCTGGAGCACCATCAGGGTAGGAGGCAGTGTACCTGATGCCACCACCCACTGCTGGTCACTGAGGCACAGGGCTGAGTCTGGTCAACAGGGCAGCCCTTGCACCTGTGGCACTGAGCTCCTGTGCTGGGCTCATCTCTGGGGACAAGGACACACAGTGCACCACCAGCTGTGCTATGACCTCAGGCTGCAGCACACTCCAGAGCCCAGTCCCACGAGGTCTGAAGGCAAGTCCTCTGTCCCACATGGGGATGTTCCTGGAGGACCTCATTTAAGGTGCAGTTGTGTTACCACTTTTCAAAAAGGCATCGCTAACCCATGAACAACATGAACAAGGGAAGGATTTCAGGGTTGTTCACCCACCTCCAAGCAGTGTGCAGAGCTGCCGTGCTCTGGGCCTCTCTGGTGCTGACTTACAGCCTCCATCTCCCAGGACTCCAGGGAGTGAGGCCTAGCCACTGAGCACCATGACAGAATTCAGACAAGAACCTGTGCTGATGGCATGTACTGTACCTGGAAGAACAATTGTCTCCTTCCATGCCAACCTGGCATACAGTGTGCCCCATCTTGACCTTTAAAAGAGCAGTGATGGATGTTACATGTATGGAACATGTGAACTGTTTTGGGCTGATTTCTTCAGCACACTAAAGAAAAGTGCACGTTTTCACATGTACTTTGGTAGGCGCCCTGGGTGACAGTTTGCACCTGTGCCCTCTGAAGGGTCTTAGTTCCCTTAGAACAACACACACCTTGCTTGAGCTTCTTATCACACTCAGGCAGCCTCAAGGCTATGGCCTGCATAGCCAGCCCCATGGCCTGCTTTGTCCCAGTCTCTGCGTGCATACCTGCGATGGGGACACTCAGTCCCTCTCCTGCCCCTCGGTACCTGAACTTGTTACCTGAGAAGCAGCTTCTGCCTACTTTGCTGGAGGAGAGTCCTGAGATCGGGTCTCTCTAGTACCTCTGCCCCACTGCAAGCAGGGTGCCCACCCCCCTCCACTGCCCAGGTGGTAGCATGAGCAGCCCTAGCCACATGGTGTCATGTTAGGTGACAGACACCCTGAGCCTCCTGTGTTCTCCGTCTTCCCTCCCGGAGTGTAAGCCATTGCCCACAAGAGGGCGTAGCACACTGCTGCAGTACCCCAGACCTAGCCCTGCAGACATTCGCCTTGCTGTCTTTGTGGACATTCTGTGTGTTGTTACCAATCTGGTGTCCATTCTGCATCATGAAGGTTGTATTCCAGTCTTCCATGTATGTCGTTGGTCTCTTCATATAGTGGATGTACTAAGTAGCAGGACGTCTGCTGTGTCTAGCACAGGAAGACTGAGTGCTATACCATCCTGTCTTGTGGGACACACACATTCGCAGCCCAAGCACAGGGTGCATCTTGGTTCCTTTTTTGCAGACCTTCTCTTGAAGTCGATCATGTTTTGCATGTGCTCCCTTCCTGTGTGTCTGCTCATGATCCTGGCCCCACTTTTGGCAGCACCAGCAGACCTCTCTGCAGAGTTAGGCATGACAGCTGGGTGTGGCTTGGCATACCCTGGGGGACCTGGCACCTGGCTGCTGTCCTGTGGAGGTTCTGCCTCTCAGCCTCTCCTCTGGTTCTGCATGTCCACAGTACTTGTTCTTCTTTCTGCACCCCCTTCCTTCCATTAGCTCTCCGAGAAGCCTGCCTGGGCCTCTCTGGGCCCCAGCACACCTTTGTGCTGTGTGGGACTTGTGTCTAGTGGGTTCCACAGGGTCCTTGAGAGCCCACAGGGCCCTTGACAGCAGCAGTATGGTGTCTCAAGTGTGTTGGCCAGACATAGCCATACTGGGGGCCAAGCGTGGTCGGGAGGAGGTGGGTGGCAGGGCAGGGTGGCCAGTCTCGTGGCATCCTCCGTCACAGCAGAAGTGTAGGAGACTGGGCAGTGGCCATGGGAGGATAGTGGAGGGAGACAGACTTGAAGACCTGGTCAGAAGTGGGACCTTTCATGGTTGGCCCAGCGTAACGCTGCCACACACTGTCACCTCATGGGTGGATACCACTCCATGTCATCAGGGAGGGTAGCACTCAAGCGCAGACCCTCCCACACATGCTCCGTCAATGGGTGCCCAGAGCCCTCATCTCAGGCCACTTCTCCCACGGTCCCAGCTTTTGTCCCAGGCCATTGGGCTTCCATTGAGTTGTGGTGGTGGGACAGGAGGTATTACTTCCCAGCCTAGTGACCAGGTGGGTTTTTGGCTTGTTTTGTTTTCATTTTTAAATAAAAAACAACATAAACGTATGCTTAGCTCAGAACACAGACTGAAGCAGACTGGTGTCACTCTAGCCAAGGAGAAGGCAGTTTTGTCACTGAGTTCGTCCTCTGCTGTCACACAAGTCCTGGCCGTGAATTGGCACTTAGGTGTACACAAACGGCATTCCATAGCATCCCCCTGCCCTAGGTGAGTATTTCCCAGAGCAGGCTGGGGTCCCAGTAGTCTTTAACACCCTAAGAGCAAGCGAACTTTGGACATTGCTTCACCCAACTCCTGATGGACTGGGACAACTGCAGAGGCCTCATGCCTCCTTTTAAGTGCAGGGGGTTCTGGGCTGCCCACTTGCCCCAGGCCAGGAGCCCTGCCCAGAGGGTGAGAGCTCCTCCAGTTTTTAGAACCTGACCTTCAACCCTTGCCCCTCAGTACTGACTCCAGAGGAGGAGCTGTCTCGAAGGGGGAGCTCCAGGAAGACCTGAGAGCAGCAGAGTGGCCAGGTGGGGAAGGGAGGGGTGGGTCATCCCTGGGCACATCCCACGAAGTAAGCAGAGTCTGAGAGTCCTGCCCCAGGCAGCTAGCTGAGCATCCTGACCCTTCTGCAGGTAGCCCACACTGCCGCTCCTGCTTCTGTAGCTGCCAAGTGTGCAGACCCCAGCCACATGGAGCAGAAGCCTCCTGGGACTTTGGGTGTAGGATTTCCCGGGCCACTGGCAGCCTGAGTGGCAGTTTACTGGTGGATCATGAGACGTGGGTATCTGTAGACTAAGAAAGAGCCCCCTTCAGAAGTCAGAATACAGTCACACTCCACAGCCCACAGGGTTTTATCAGTTTTCCTCAGCTGTCAGAGGTGAATTGTTAGGGGAGCACTGTCCAAGAGGGTCACTGCTGGGTAGCCATGCCCAGGAGACTGCTCTGCCCTGACCTCCATATGTGGCCTCAGTGTGCAGATGGTCGACGGAACCTGAGACACACAGCACCCATCTGGGGCATGTGGGCAGAGGCCCAGGTGCCGCCCGCAAGCTACCTCTGTGCTCCTGGGCAAAAAGTGGATCTTCACCCCGGCTGTGCCCACAAGGTTGTAACCACCTCTCCTTTTGTGCAGCTTCTGAACCCAACCTGAAGTTGCGTTCCCGTCTTAAGCAGAAAGTGGCAGAGAGAAGGAGCAGCCCCCTATTGCGCAGGAAGGATGGGCCCGTGGTTACTGCTCTAAAAAAGCGTCCCCTGGATGTCACAGGTATTTCTCTCTGAAACCCTACATCCCATTGAGCCGGCCCACAGTCTGGCTCAGAAGTGTTCCACTCATCACATCAGGCCTAGCTACCAGCATCGGGCACTCGGGATCTGGCACTCAAAGGGGAGCCTGAAACAGCATGTTTAATTTCCCTGCCCCTTGGGGATGAATGCCCAGCTCCTGCCTCTTCTGCATGGCCACTAAGCAGTGCTGGGCTACAGGGCCCTGGCAGCTGTGCCCAGATGGACAGAGGCCAGGGGCTCACCTGTTGAGCTATGGTGAACATGTTGTTGCTAGCCCCACCTAGTGGTGGACATGCAGCAGGACACCAGCACCCTTCAGGGGCCTCTTAAGGCACCCCAGGGTGCACAGTACTCCACTCAAGGAGGACATTTTGCCCTGCTTCTCCAGGGGGCACTACTTGCAGGAATGGCCTTCCAGCCACTCCCACAGCGCCCCCTAAAGGCACACTTCCACTATTCTCATGTCTCAGCAGCTTGATGAGTGGGCCCTGAGTGCTACCTGGAAGGCCTGGCTCCACATGGCAGGTCTCTGGGTGCCACAGCTTGGTCAGCAAATGTGCTGCAGCCTGAGAGGAACCCAAGGGTCCCTAGACATGGTTGCAGGGAAACAGGAAAGCTACTGAGTCTTCCCCATAGGGCTGCCTCTGCGTTTGTGTAAGAGTGCACAGTCCATTTGCAGGGCCCCCTTATTGTCCTTCTACTTCTTGTAGCATTCTCCAGTCATCCTAGTATAGAGACACCTCTTTCTAGAGAAACTAAAATACACAGTGTGAAGTACACGAGGGTCACATCAGAGGAGGACTTGGTTTGAATGAGAGAGCATGTGAGCTGTAGAACTGTGAACTAGTGCAGCCCTGTCCTTTTGCAGAGCACCTTCTGTGCCAGCCACACTGCATGGTGAGCCCTGGTTCTCCCAGCCAGACTTGGTGAGATGGAGTCTCCTTGGGCTGCCCTTAGTGTTCGCCCAGAGTCTGTGCTGTCATCAAGCCCCTCTTGACACTGTCAGAAAGTCCAGATTATCCTGGGTGCAGAAGTGGTCATGTGGGGGATCCGGGATCCCACATGACAGGACCTGGTCCATGTTGCGCTGTGTTAGATAGAGCGTCCCAGATCCCAGGGCAGAAGCTGCCATGAGCCAGTGATCTGTGGCAAAGGTGGCATTAACAGCTACAGCCTGAGTGAGGCTGGAACAGAGTTGGAGGGCTATGTACTTCCTGCTGGGCACAGTCATATGGACGGCTGTGACAGTGGGGATGGCACTGTGGGCAGCATTGCATTCCCAAGTAGCAGGACAGACAGGGACAGTAAGGGTGGTCCCAGCCGCACCTCCAGAGCACTGCAGGGGTGGAAGTTCCCTTGTGAGAAGAGGCTGGGGACAAGGCAGTCACCCAAGCTTTTTCCACGGGTTAGCCTCTCCTGCGCCAGCTGAGGAGCCTGAAGAATAGCTACTGTGTCTATATTGCCTGGATGTCACCACGCCCCATTTCCTTCTAGGCTCTCTCAGTGTCCTCAGCCCATAGTTCGAGTTGACACTGACACTCACTCTTGCGTTCCTGTCTGCTTGTTGGCAGTGCTTTGGTACTTCCCTTGTGACCATCTGGACGCCAAGACAGTCAGGATGGTACAGAGAGCAGCGTCCAGCAGGGACACAGTGGGCTCTGGGTTATAGTTCTGGATGGAGCACAGACTGGCTGTGATGGGCCCTCTGTTCCCTGTCCAGAGTAGGAATGACGTACAGACACCTCGGGTCAGCAAGTCCCCAGAATGTCCCAGGGCAGGCAGTGTGGGGAGGAGGTGCCTTCCTAGTGTGTCCCAATTAACTCGGGGACAAGTGACACTCCTGTTTGATGTCTTGATTTGCCCCTCTGTGTAATGAGGTGCTGATGACACATGCCTCACAGCTCAGGAAAGCTCAGCTCCTATACCTCCTCCTGCAGGGTGTGGAGGGCTGTGGTACCTCTGCCTCTGTCCCCCTGCCTCCATGCCCTCCTCCCTGTCACTCAAGGCTGCATTTGGAGCTAGTTTTCAGAGTCAGCTCTGGCTTTCTGTGGCTCCTGCTGAGGCTACATGGTCCAGTCCCCCTTAAGTGGCCCTGCTGTGCATTCAAGTACACAGCGGGGCTCTTGGTATTCAGCGTGTGGTGGAATGGCAGGCTCTGGAAAACCTTCCCAGATGGCACTGCTGCGGTGATGCCACTAAGCAGGCAGGGAGAGCCCAGGCAGGCCTCTGTCTGCATCACAAGCACAGACCCAGCATCCTCTCCTGCCTGGCCCAGCCTGGCCCAGCCCAGCCCAGCCCGGCCTGGCCAGCACAGCCTGCAGTGAGCAAGCAAAGCCACAAGCAACTCAGTGTTCTGAGGAATGCTGGCGAGCCACAGGGGCCTCTGGCCTGTTCCTGGGTGCTTGGTGCTATGTAGGAAGATGAGGATTTCATTCACTGAGTGATAATGATAGGTTGCTTTATTTTGAACTAACATTTTTAGTGAGCACATTAAATTTGACCTTTTACTTACAAAGTCATTTGGTCTCTGTCTTCCCTGGTTTCTGCTTGTTTAGTGTTAGTAAGCATGTAAGGGCTTAGTTTCCTCCTGTTCCAAATCATCTTGAGACTCACAACAGCTATGAAATTGAGAGCACACACATCCTGAAAGCCTGGGGCAGAGCGTTCCCAGAGGGTGAGCTTTGGTAGGCTCACTGGAGATGGTCAGCAGTAGACTGGAAGGCAGGAGCTGTGACCACACCCTCTGCTGATGGAATGGCCACAGGTATGTCCATCATGCAGAGCTGGCTCTAACTGCTAATCTCTCACCTACAGACTCCGCGTGCAGCAGCGCCCCAGGCTCCGGGCCCAGCTCACCCAATAGCAGCTCTGGCAACGTCAGCACTGAGAATGGCATTGCATCCACCGTGCCCAGCATCCCAGCTGAGGTCAGTGCACCAGGGTCAGTGGCCTAAAAGGACGCCAGCCACATGAGGCCTGCCCCTGACACATTCACAGGGTATGTGCGGGAAGCTGGCACAGGTTGCCCTGCATGGGCCTTCCTTGTGTTGCCCTCCCAGCCTCTGCCCAGTGGGTTGTAAGAGAAGCTCAGCCAACACAGCCCCTGTGTGATTGTGTTGTGACAGGCAGCACACACATATGTTGAGAGATACACAAATCAGAGGCAGACTGCAGGGTCACCCAGTGGTCAACACCACCAAGACACAGGGACTGACTCGGCACCCCTCAACCCTGAGAAGCAGCCATCTCGGAGGCACTTAACGACCAGGGAAGGGTCAGGTCATGCTCAAGGATCACAGTGGGGCCGATGTCAGGGACTCCGAACCTGTCAAGGCTGGAGCTCCAGGCCTGGCTGTGGGCATGCCCTCACCCACTCTAGTCAGCTGCCTTCCCACGGTGCGGCTTCAGCATTTTACCCCTGGACTCACTGCACACAGCTTGCCCCATTCTGTAAGGGTCTGTGCTCAGCCTGGTGAGGCACAGGGGAGCCACTCCAGTGGGCAGGGCTTATGCCCATCCGGTGGGTGGGCTGTGGGGAGGCCACTCGGCAGAGCTTTCCGGCAGATTGACCAAAAATGTCATCTGCTGCACAGGAGGTACTGAGTGGGAGGTTCTTTCCATCTTCCAGAAGTCTATAATTCATTAGATGCATTTACTTATTCCTTAAGGGTTTAGAATTGAACCCTACCCTTCCGAGGGGTCTCAGGTCTTAGTTGAATCTGCAGCTTAGCATCTTCACATCATGTTTCCAGCTCCTTTCTTGGGAAGAGGTTGTGGAAATCAGAGCCCCTGGCAGGAGTAAGTGGCTCTGCTGCCTGCAGGTCACCTGGTATGCATTTCTCTTACTCCTTTTACTCTGTCCTCTGTTTTATTATCTGTACTTTTAACCTAATTTAAGTACTTAGATTACTAAAGTTTTAGCAGCCCCTCTGCAGACTGAAGTCACAGCTGGGCTCCCTGTCAGTAGCTCAGACATAATCTAGAAGTGACTTCCTGCCCTGGGACACTGACACCAGTCCTGCCTGTTGATTATGGCCATGGCTCTTTATTTAGCATGGGCAGTTAGATCCACTGTGGGTAGTGCTGTAAAAGTGCCTTCTTTGGGTGGATCTGCCCAGCCCTGGTTTAAGTGATGTGTTAATGTTTGCAAGTTGTGATACATAAATTAAGCAGCTGTCAATTAATAGCACATAGAAAAGGAGTCAGAACTATGCAAGGTTCACATCAGACCCTCACTGTCATGGGCTGAGGTGGCCTTTGATGCTGCTTTCACCAGACATGCCTGGGGGAATCTCAGTATCATTAGTGTGGGGCAGCTTTGTGAGGGTACCTGAAGGCTGGAGGCTAAATGCCTGCCCCACAGTGGGTGCCTGGTGCTGGTGGGGTGGTGAGGCAGGAGCAGGACCTCCCTGGCCTCTGTGGAAGCACTGCTGCATGCTAACAGTGCCACTGCAGGCACATGAGAGCTGCTGTGGTGGCCGATGTCTCGTGGGAGCCTAGATCCCTGAGCTCTTGAGAGGTGTGAAGTCCCTATGCCTCTCCTGAAGGCTGATGAGCTCACCCTGAAATGACAGGGCTCTGGCAATCCTGGGACCCACCCTGGAGGGTTCTGACTGGAAATAGCAGGTACTACCACTGTCCGACCATTTCTCATGAGACAAATCAACATAAGCAGTTCTCAGTAGGCTGTTTTATTTCTAAAAATATTAGGTTCAAAAACAAGTTTAACTGTAAAGGAAATTATAACTTTACAAATATTAGATGGCCTGCTTACTTTGTTCCCAGCTAATTATATCACCACAAAGTCATGCTTTCCTTGGCAGTTTTAGCCATTTTCTCTAAGGCAAGCCTTACAGATACTCCTTTGACTGTAGGCAAAATAAACTTCTTGCTGAGGGAAAACACTTCTCCCAGTAGCACTTTAATTGCTCACAGCACATGTATCAGTGAAATGAGAAAAGACCCAACAGAGGCAGGAGCAGGGGCTTGGGACAGGTGCTACCATTCTCTGCCCAGGCAAAGGGCCCACTCAGTGCTCTGCAGGCACAACCAAGACGGGGCCAGCAGGGTGTGCAGGTGTTCAGGCCTGACCAGCACAGTGGCCAGCCGGCTCCCTCAGGCTCTGCAAAGGGCGGAACTGGAATGTGAGCCACAGGATACCAACAACCCAATTGTCCTCCAACAGGAAGGAAGAAGCCATTTTTTAGCCAAGCTATAACCAGGCCACTGTTGTTCACAATTGCCTATAACAGTGTTCAGCTCATTAATTTTTGTCCTAGAAAGTGAAATGTTAAAGCACTGGAAATGTTTCTGTACCTTGGGTATGTAGTCTGCCCTGAGAAGAACTGGGAGGAAACTGGTTCAGGTCCCTGGTTGCCACGCCCCTCTGTTGAATGTCACTGCTTCCCTTGCCCATCCAGTTCAGTCATTAAATGTCCTTAGGTCGAGGGCTGTGTTTTCTACAATACAGCCCATGCCTCGGGTCCTGGGACAAGAGCCCACATTGGCCCTTAGCCCCGAGGGCTCTGCTCCTCCTGCAGACGTGTTGAGTGGCCAGCCCTTATTAGGGAGCCCATCACTCTATGCTTTGTTTTTCAGTAGCATTATATTGCAAATGAGTGTCCAAGTGACCATTCCAGGACACACCTCACATGTCCAGATGGATCACTTATTATCCTGAGAGTGGCACACCTCCAATCTGGACACTGACACCATGCCACCTCATACTGCAGAGGCCTCACCCATTCATCACCCACCACAATACATTTGTCTTCCTGGGCCAAGATGGCAGGATCATCTTAAAGTCTCTCCATGGTTTCAGATTACTAAATACTGAGTTTATTCTGCATGGTAGGTTTGTACTTAGTGAGATGTATGCTTTTCTTGGTGGTCGTTCTTTAGTTTGCAAGCTTTTTATGGATTAACCTTTATCCTGTATATTGTAAATATCATCACCATTATCTGCCTTTGCAAGAGCAAATTTTTTTCCTTTTATTAGTCATTTCTTCCTTAGTCTCGGCTTTTGACATCATCTTTGAAAAGAGATTCTCAGTTACAAAAACTATTTTTTAATGAATTATTCCAAATTTTCATCTCATACTTTTTGTGGTAAGTAAGCAGATTGGACAAAAATAAAGTGATGCCAACAGGACAAGGAAAGGACTCCTCTTCAGGAAAATACACTTATGGGCCATGTGCAAGTGTGTCCGCACACTGGGTGTGCTTTTCCGTTGTACACACCTGCATGCTGCAGTCTATTGGGCATATTTCTGTGCCCAGTGCCCTCACCTCCCGGGCTGCGGGCCACCCTCTCGAGTGTGGGTTACAGACCCTGTGTGATGGCGCCCGTGTGTTCTGTCTCCAGACCAGTTTGGCACACAGACTTGTGACCCGAGAAGCCTCTGTTGCCCCACTCCCTCTCTACACATCGCCATCCCTGCCCAACATCACCTTGGGGCTTCCTGCCACGGGCCCTTCTGCTGTAAGTGGCCCCCATGGGTATGCGCAGTGCGGGTGGCTGTGGGGATTCCCACAGCCCAAGCATCTGAGCTCTGCTTTCCAGGGCTCCGCGGCCCAGCAGGACGCAGAGAGGCTCGCGCTCCCAGCCCTGCAGCAGCGGATCTCCCTCTTCCCTGGCACCCACTTGGCCCCCTACTTGGGCACCTCTCCCCTGGAGCGGGACGGCGGGGCGGCGCACAACCCCCTTCTGCAGCACATGGTCCTCCTGGAGCAGCCGCCTGCACAGACTCCCCTTGTCACAGGTGAGCACCCGTGGCACTGGCTAGGAGGGAGGCCACTGCACCCAGGCTTCCCCGGACCCTGTCGTGTGACTCATCCTCCCCCACTAGAGGGAGGAATGAGTCCTGCAAAGCTGGGTGGGTGAAGAAAAGTGGGTGCCAACCATGCTGTGTGACCTCAGAGCTCGCAGAGCCTTGTGATTTGTATTCAGTGTCGGAACTAATCAAGTGCTCAAAGCCTGTAATTGAACTAGACAGATAGTTGGTTCCTCTTGGCAGCAAACGTTTTACTCTGTGATGATGGTTATGTTTAGGAAAATACAACATAGAGGAAAACAGGAAATGGGTTGAGTACACAGGACCACTCTATGAAGTGTGTTTCAGAAGTTTGGGGACGTGCCTCTCCCAGTGACAGGGTGAGCCACTGTGTCCCACCATGTGGTCCCTGGGCTGGTGGTTGGTTTCCCAGCCAGGAGCTGCTTTGGTCAGGACCAGCATTAGACCAGCTCAGCTACACCGGTAACTCTGCCTTTCACAGTGGCCCTGCCCCAGGTGCTATGTGTGTCACCAGAGGCAAGCTGGTAGCCATGGCTTCAGGCCTGTGAGTTCTGCATTTGCAGTATGTCCTTCTTCATCCTCCTTGAGTGTTTGGCTCTTCAGGTCTCTGGTCAAGGCAGGAGAGGTACCCCTGGCCCCCATGTCCATGCAGACAGGAGGCCTTCAACGCCTGGCCCTGAGAGCATATCACTGACTTGTGGACTAGAACTTGCTGCTGCAGATTCTTCCCCTTCCGTTCTTGAATGCTTTAGCTACCCACTCTGAGACCCGGGAAGCTGGGCACAGCCATGTACCTCAAGTCCACCTGTACAGTAGATCCTGGCATGGGTTCTGACAGGGTTAGCAGGTCATAGCTGCATGGGGCAGTGCTGGCCTCCTGATGGCAGTGGTGATTGTGGGTTTGGGGTCGTTTACCTTCCACCTCCCACACTTGCTGCCTGCAGCCCACTCGTCCTCCTGGGGACCGTCTTTCCCTCCCCACCACCTGTCCTTGATTGTGGTCCCACTAGGGTCTCCTGTGCCCCTATGGGGAGGATCCATCTGCTCACGTCTCCTCAGGCCCCTGAGATCCCCATCATCTAGCACAGTGGCTCACCAGCCAGCCACATGATGGGGAATGTGGCTTCTTGGCCACTGTCCAATCCCCATGTCCACAGCACCAGCAGGGGCAAAGGCACCATTCCCTAGTATGTACTCTGGCCTTGCCCTGGCGCCTTGTCCCCTCCCTACCCAGCACCTGGTCAGGCCAGCCAGAGAGGAAGGCAAGAGCCAGGGTTCCTTCCTGAAGACCCTTCTGTCCTTCCATGCATCCGGGCTCACCTCTGCCTTCTTGCTCTGCTCACAGGCTCCCGGCAGCCAGGTGCCTGTCCAGTGTGTAGGCTAGTGGGTATACCTGTGCTGGGACTCGCGCTGCCAGAGTCTTGCAGGTGTCCTGGTCCTGTTGGGGAAGGTTTGTGCCATTACCTTGTGTCTGCAGGTCAGGTGCAGGGTGGTGCTGTATGGACTTAGGTGCCAAAGCTAGGGCAGGCTTCCTCTTATGGGCCTGGACACCGGGGCAGGAGAAGTGGTGGCTGACCTGGGGGAGCCACTGCCTAGGCAGGACCCTCCCTGTGTCCACTGGGGTCTGACCTTGGTCCCCTCTGCCCTCCAAGCCTGAGCTCACAGCCACTGAAAGGCAGCTTGTGGCGCCAAGGGAGACAGGTTCATGGTAGTGTCATCTCCGTGGTTGCTCGGCAGCCTTCTCCCGCTTTCCCCGTCTTCATACTCCTCTTCCTGCCTGTTATCTTCAGACCGGTGTCTTCCAGGCCTGGGTGCACTGCCCCTGCATGCACAGCCCCTGGTCGGCGCAGACCGCGTATCCCCATCCATGCACAAGCTGCGGCAGCACCGCCCCCTGGGGCGCACGCAGTCAGCGCCGCTGCCACAGAGCGCGCAGGCCCTGCAGCACCTAGTGATCCAGCAGCAGCACCAGCAGTTCCTGGAGAAGCACAAGCAGCACTTCCAGCAGCAGCAGCTGCACATGGGCAAGGTGGGTGAAGGGCATGGGACAGGCCATGAGCAGGTGGGTCTGTCCTTAGTGCCTAAGGGGCTACCTCCCTCCAGGGTCTCTTTATGAGCAGGTTTGCACCTGATGCACAGCCCCAGCTCTGCCGACCCAGCAGGGCACACTGCTGAGTGGGTAGGTCTGGCCTCCCCACAGGGTCCACCAGCCCACGGAGTCCTGGGAGTCACTCAGCTCCACCTTGAATAGGAACGGTGAGTGCTGGGTGCCAGCTTGTGAAATGCCAAAAGCTCATTGTACCTTTTGTGCCATGCTGGCATGTGAAGAAAGCCTGTGGGAGTAGAGGAGAGATGGAAGGCTGGGAAACACTCTGGCAGCACCTCAGGAAGCTCCCCTGTCCCCGTCATGCGTGCAGCAGGGCCATTTGCTGTGGGCTGGTGGTGGATTCGCACAGAGAGAAGGCAGAGAGAATGTCACCCCAGGTGATTTAAGCCAGGCAGAGACTACGCATTGGTTTAATTTTCATGAACTGTCCAGAACTGGCACAGGAAGTGGGAGACTGGTCTCCAGGGCTAGGCTGGTATGGGAAAAGGTACAGAGTTCCTTTTCAGGTGATGGAAATATTGTCAAGTTAAACTGTCTATTGGGGGCAGGGACCACACTCTGAGACCCTCAGTGCATGTCAGGAATGGTAAGGAGTCTGTCAGAATGGTCCAGATGACAGCTGAGACAGTTCCTGACTGGCCAGGCAGACAGAGTATGGAGTGTAGGTGTTCCAGGCAGAGAGGGTGATACACGCACGTCCTTGGCGGAACAAGACAGCTTGGAGCAAGAGTTCATCATACAACTCAGAACAGAGTGCAGTTTTGAACTTAAGAATTGTGGTAGTTCTGTTTTGGACCTTGATTGACCACAGGACACTGAGAACAAGGGAGGACTCCTGTGTATCACAGAAAAGCTGTTGTGGAAGAAAGCAAGTGGGGCTAGACAGTGGAAGGACACTTCTAAAGGGATACCCAGAGCTCACGGCCAGCGCAGAGGTGGACAGAGTGTTTCTGGACTATCCTCTCCCCATGGGAGCACCTCTGCCTGTAGCAGGGTCCTCCACTGTTTCCCAAAGAGGGGACCCTGAAGGGTGGGAGGAAAGAGGCTCTCCCAGAAGGTCAGGATTGGGTTCTCAAGACACAGGACTTCCCTGCACACCCCTCCAGGGTGGATGCCAACCTCACGATGCCACCTGCCCCGTGACCTGCTTGTTTCTGTTTCCTTCTCTTAAACCCCTGGTTCTAGCTCAGAATGGGGTTAGCACCATTCCTCTGCGGCACAGCAGAGACTTGATTTTGCCAATGCCCAGGACAGGACTGCCCCAGAGCGCCTCCAGCCATGGCAACTGGCTCCCGCCAAGGTCCACCCCAAGGAGGTCCTGTTGCAGGCTGGGAAGTGTGTGATCAAAGAGGTGGGCAACTTAGTCTAGTCCACCCCTGCCCACTGGGCACCACATGCCAGGCAGCACTGAGCACATCAGAGGGGGACACCAAACAGCTCCTCATTTGTTCAGGAAAGACTGGCTGGGGGCGAGACAGGCACCTGCCAAGAGTCTGTGTTCCCGGTATCAAAAGCACTTTCACACCTGTCTTTCTAATGCCAGCCGAGGCCTATTAATTTCATTATGTCACTCTCTGAGTGATAGGGTAGGAGGTTTGCGGAAGACAGGAAACACCCATTTGCATGTGGCTTATTCTTGCAAAGAATGATTTAGAGACCAGGTAATCTCACTGGATTCTGTTCTATGATTGATTTACAGTAGCATATGACATTTGATTGAAACGTTTACACACTGCTTTCCTAAGAGGCCCAGGGGAGGCAATGATCTTGCCTAGCACTTCCTGCCTTGGTCTGAGGGTGCCATCCCAAGGATTTGCCCCTGGTGGACGTGGCGGTGACCCTAGCAGTCTTGCTGGGCCGCTCTTCACTCAGCCCTCGCCTGCCTGCAGATGGTGTGAGCACCACTAATGGCTCCATACCCTGTGCAGTGAGGGACTTGGGGATCATGTGCACCTGAGAGTGTGTGAGGCTTTGTGTTCTGGCGATGGCTTTTGTTAGCCGTCAGTCTGGCTCTCCTCACGTGGTCTTGCTGTCTAAGCAAGAATTTATGTCAGGCAAATGCCTGTTTCTCTGTCAGAAGAGTGTGTGGAGCCTCTTTACCACTGGAATTGAGTAGCTCTCACAACAGTTTCTGTACATGGCCCATTGCTCGACTCCTGTACTGTGACCCCTCAGGCAGATGTGTTTTCCTTCGAGACAACTTTCCAGTTTTGATTATGGAAACCTATTCATTTGGATGGTCTCAACACTAGTATGTCCAGCTGTTCTTAAAGGCTGACATACGTGCTTTGGCCTTAAACTCTAGGTTAGTACTTAAAAAATATGTTGTTCCAAATGTGGAGGCACATTTGTTCTTACCTAGCTGATAAAAGGGGAGTCCTGGCATCCATGAGGCTCTAGAGGACAAGTGGACATGTCATGCCCTTGCCACTGGCTCCCTGGTGGCCAGCTATACCACAGCTAGGCCCAGGAGAAGAAGGCACAGTGTCCAAAGAGGGGAAGAGGCGGGCTTCTGTGTAGCATAGCTCAGACAGGCTGGCCTCACCTGCACTCCGTACTGAGTCCTGCAGTCCTAGCACTGTGGCCGCAGGCTGCTCTTCCTCGTAGGCAGAGCTCTGGTGCAGGCGGCCACACTGCCATGGTGGCATTGTTCCCTCTGCCCTCTGGAGGGCAGCCTGGCATGGCTGAGCCTCTTCAAGATCTCATGCAGCTGGGTTGTGAAGTGTCCCAGCATCTGCCTGCAGCCTGGCAGGAACCAGCACTCCTTTCCCTTCTGCCACAGAAGGGCTCCCTCAGAGTCCTGAGAGCCAGACCTCAGCCAGAAGCTCTGGGCCTCTGCTCCAGGAGGAGACCGGGGAGGCCCGCTCTTCTGCCTGCAACCTCAGTGCAGAGCTGTCCACTCACTCCCAGGCTGGCCTGTCCTTGTCCGCTGCCGGCTCACACCCAGGCAGGTGAAAGAAGCCTCGAGTGCAGCTTCTTAGCCACACTTCACCTTAAAATGATAGCAGAGTCAGGAATAACCCTGTGAACAAGGCCCTCCACCATTGTGAAGTCTGTGGCATCACCTCAAACCTTGAGGGGTGAGAGCCCGCCCCTTTGTGTCCAGGACAGGACCCTGAAGCCCATGTCTGCAGAGCCTGTCCTCAGAGTGGGGAGTTCAGCATCAGGTTTATGAGGATTTTCTAAAACACAGGTGCACTGCGACTGCAGTGTCAGGCTACCAGGGCCATTCCTGTGGGCCGGAGCTCTGCAGAGCAGTGCACCCCTGCTGAGGCCGACTGAGCTCTGTGGCAGCGTGGCAACAGGTCGTGTGTCTAGGGATCTTTAGGTTTGGACCTTGAGTTGTGGGGAGTCCTTCCCCAGCTGGCAACGTGGAGAGCAATTTGGGCTTCCATGCACTCCAATCACACCTTGCTCAGCTGCCCTCTAGTTCAGGCCTTGCTGGAGGAGGAGCTGTGCTGCCCATGTACCTCAGGGGACCTGGCCAGCTTGTGGCATGTCCTGCTGGGTAGCTTGCCAAATGCACCATTTGCATCCACAGCTTGGCCAAGGGTCTGCCCATGGCCCTGCCCTACACTCTTTGTGCCCCCATGGCGCATCCACATGTATAGCTTGCCCCCAGTTTCTCTGTGCCTGGCAGGCAGGGCCTCTAGCAGACTCCCAGTCTCTGTCTTCCCCTTCTCTGAACCAGCTTGCTGGGGGTTACACCTGTGACATGGGGCACCTGGGACCTGGAACCTGGGCCCATGCTGAGTGGCTCCTGCCTGGCTAGGCTCTGGGTGACCCTGAGCTGCACACCCTGAGGTGCCAAGTTCATGCAGAGCCCCTGCCGGTCTGCTGACTGAGTTCCGAGCTGCCTCTGTTTCCTCTGTGCTGCAGATCATCCCCAAACCCAGTGAGCCAGCCCGGCAGCCTGAGAGCCACCCTGAGGAGACGGAGGAGGAGCTCCGCGAGCACCAGGCCCTGCTGGATGAGCCCTACCTGGATCGGCTCTCTGGGCAGAAGGAGCCACATGCTCTGGCCAGTGTCCAGGTGAAGCAGGAGCCCATCGAGAGCGATGAGGAGGAGGTGGAGCACACGCGGGAGGCAGAGCCCAGCCAGCGGCCGACCACGGAACAGGAGCTGCTCTTCAGACAGGTGCCCACCAGGGAGTAGGGGGCAGGCGCAGGCTGGCCCCTCATGTATCTTTAGCTGTGTCCTTTAGCTGATGGGACACTCACCCATCTTCCTGGCCGGCATGGACCAGCACACACACAAATCCTGCATGCTGCTCTCTGCAGGTGTCTGTGCACCTGTCCTCCAGTGGATGCTGTCCACATTCTCTGGAGTGGTGTTTGCACAGACCTGTGCTTGTGGGATTTGCCATAACCACTAAAGCTGGGGAGAGACAGGGAGCTTGATTTGTGGTGAATTACAGAGGTGGGCAAGCTGATAAAAAGCCAGGAACTTTTGGGGACCACAGAGGCATGGGGGTCAGTTGTACAGGCCCAGAAAAACATTATGAGTTAGATGCCAAAAGCCAGTGAGGTGCTCAGACACTGACACACAGTCACCAAACTCACAAGATGCTGGTGAAGAAGTCCCGTGAAAAATAAAACCAGAAGTGAGAAGTACTAGGATGGTCAGTCAAAAGCTGGATGCTCTGGCTAGAAGGCGTCCTTATGCAGACAGCATGGAAGCTGTTAGAAGGTTGAGGGGCTTCCTGTGCCTGCAGCAGAAGCCTCGCACAGCCTTCCTCCTTCTCGCTTCTTTGCACCTGCCTCCCGCAGACACCGTAGCTGGTCCCCAGGGTGCAGGGTTCACAACCCTTTGTGACCAGGCCACTGCCTGCTGCCCACACACTCAGACCCCAGGCAGCCTCTGCTTCTGCAGCCCCACCACTCAGGTAGTGGATAGCTCACATATGGCCCTTGCCATCTGTTTACACAGGGCTGCTGTGGCCTCAGAGTGGGTTTGTCTCTGCCGTGCAGTATTTTGCCCGCTCAGAGTGGCTGTGCGTGAAGCACGGACCTGTCCATGGCAGCATGAATGAGTACATGCATGTCAGCCATGTCTCTGGGCTGGGAGGCAGAGGCTGGGCAGCAGCCAGCAAGTCTTTCCCCACAGCAAGCGCTCTTGCTGGAGCAGCAGCGAATTCATCAGCTGAGGACGTACCAGGCATCTATGGAGGCTGCAGGTATCCCCGTGTCATTCAGCAGCCACCGGCCTCTCTCCCGGGCACAGTCCTCACCAGCATCTGCTACCTTCCCCGTGACTGTCCAGGAGCCCCCCAGCAAGCCAAGATTCACCACAGGTAATGTAGCCTCACGGGGCCCAAGGGGTTGGGGTGTTTATGGCCCCGAGATCACAGCCTGCAGCTGGCCTTGGGGAAGTCACAGCCTCAGAAATCTGCTTCCTCTCCGAGAATCCTAGTGTCCACTCAGGCCTGTTGCTCTGTCCGTGGTTGGCAAGTAGTGGGGTGCCAGCTGTTGCAGCCATGACATAGAAGGTACCTGAGGGTGCGAGCTGAGGAGGAACACCATATCTGTGCAGCCTGGGCAGTGGAGGCTGGACACTTGGCACCTGGGCCCACAGCTGGATGAGACCAACTCCCTCGTGGCCACAGTGCCCAGCCTCTGGCTCTGGGGATGAGGACAGCTTCCCAGGACTGCTGCTGGAGAAAAGCTGGAAACTGGGACAGGTCTCCACAGTGTTCCGAGCTCATTTTGTTCTTAATGACACATGAAGGAAAATGTTATGTGAACACAGATTCATTCTTCACAAAATACTTTTTCCCTCAGAAAGTACCTTGTTACGTGTGCTGCAAAGATGGCTGGATCCTTCTCCGGTCTCAGAATACTACTCCTATTCAGAGAGAACTTTGGCAGTAATTACCCTAAAATTGAAGTGCTGCTTTTCAGAAAGAAAAGTAGAAGGAAAACCACAGCAGAGCCGGCTGGAGGCTTCAGCACGGGCCTTGGCCACAAACTAACCCACTCAGAGCAGGGCCCAGCTCTGCTGCGTGTGACTTGCCCTGTGGTGGTCACAACAACTCCAGGCTCCCTGCTTCCTTGGTGCCCCTTCCAGGGCTGTCTTCACTGACAGATGAGCACACTTTCTCTACAGAGAAAGGCATGGGGGTAAACTGAGGAAAGGGCCTGTCCAGGCTGGGGTATGGGCTCAGCCCACAGGTTGGCTCCTCTGCCTTGCCCAATGAGCAGCTGGACAGAGACAGCTCATCTCACCAACAGCCTTGTGCCCTGTCCCTGCCTGGCCTGCACCCAATGCTGCTGCCCTGAGCACATGCTCCTCAGTCCCCAGCTCCCACCTGTGAAGCAGTAGTTTGCAGGCCATCCCCCACTCTTCACTGAGCCCGTGACTGTGGAGTGGGCTGACAGCTGCACATGTAGGCTCATGTGTGGGAGGTGTTTGTCTACATGAGTGTGGATGTGAGCATCGCCAACCCTGAGCACAGCCTCCTGCCCGCCTCCTTGCTGCACACCCATGCCCCACACCAGCCACCCCCATTGCTGCTTTTCTGTCTTTTTTACCAGAAGTCTCATCAGCCACACTTGGACACACTAGTGTACCCAGGTATGAGGGACTGATCCCATTAGTGGAGCGTACAAGAGACCCATGGTTGTTTGAGAACTCACGCGCCCAGGGCGGGTGTCACCTTGGTGGGGAGCCTGACTCTTCCCAGGCAGGGAAGCATAAACAGAGAGAGTGGCTCAAGGGTCTGGCACAGGAGGAACAGACCCAGTGTCCCTCTGACACCACATCCCACTCTTCACAGTTCCCCGTGTCTCAGCCTAGACAGACACTAATGAGCTAGTAGATGTCCCCCTTGGTGCCCTGTCTGCTGATGATCCCCATTCCAGCCCAGCAGTCCCATACCCAACCTTGGAGAACAGGTGCCCTGGTCCAGTGCGGCACAACACCTCCTGAGCTTGCAGTGTCCCTTTTCACACATGGCCTGCTCCACTATGCTGTGGAAGCTCGTGATACATAGGCCCATGTGTAGACACCCCACTGGGCATTTCTTCTGTGCCTTTTTGGTCTTGGGGTGCCAGAGCAACTTCACACAGAGGCTGCTCCATGGCCAGGTGACAAGGGCTTGAGGGGCCAGCAACTCTTGCTCCTCGTGGCCAGTGTGGTTCCCTGCAGCTCTGCTGTCATCCAGAGCTCCACGCTGTGCCATCAGCACTTCCTGTTGATCTGCCCACATGTACATGGCACTTATTCAGTGTGCTGGAGCCCGTCCTGCACAGCAGCCCTGTGACCTGGCCACCTCCCTGCAGGCCTTGTGTACGACACATTGATGCTGAAGCACCAGTGCGCCTGTGGAAACACCAATAGCCACCCCGAGCATGCTGGGAGGATCCAGAGCATCTGGTCCCGGCTGCAGGAGACCGGCCTTCGCAGCAAGTGTGAGGTGAGGCCCTGGGAGCTGGGCTGGGTTGCCTTCTGCTCTGCTCCTGCTGTAGCAGCTACACACACCCAGGGAGGGTCTGGGCCTGGTGGCTGGGAAGGGCTGAGGCGGCCCCACTCGGCATCCCCTAGGTCAGAGACCACCATGATGGGAGCCCAGCAGGCCTTCCACCTGGAAGCCTGTCCCAGCATTTCTGTTGCCCTAGCAGGTGCCTTGGGTCTGACACTATAGAAAAGCTCTTCAGTTCTGGAGAGAAGCTGCTCTCCAAGGCTGGGTACAGGGCCACTGGGCTCTCTGTTCTCTGGGAAGTGCACACAGTGTGTCTGATGAGGGCAGTGGCCTGTGTCTGGAAGAAGCCGAGGGCAGGAGTGGCCCTGGGCCTGGTTGCCTCCCACCAGCCCACCTTCCCAGCCACAGCAGCTCAGCACTGCCCTCCAGGACCAGGCGCCCTCTCCATATGCCAAAGCCCGAGGCTACTTTCCTGAATATTCGTTCAACCCCACTGGCAGACCTCCCCGTCAATGCTCTCCTGCCTCCTGTCTGCATGAAAGCTCCTTTATGGTCATCCTGCCTCCTGCCATCACCCTGAGGAAGTGGCTCCCCTCCTGTGCCTTCTGTGCCCAGGATGCCTGTGTTGCCAGCCTTCAGGCCTCCGTGGCTTGGGGTCTTGGGGAAGTGACACTGTGGTTGAGACCAGGCCTACCTGGTGGCTTCTCACTGAAGTATGTCCTCACTTACCTCACTGGGCTGACCGAGAGCCCTGGGCTCAGTGTCCCTGCTGATGCAAGTTCCCACAAGGCAGCAGTTAGCAAAGGAGCAGCCCGGTCTCTCTGCTGTAAACCTGGTTCCTGTGCCCCTGCCTTCTATCTGTGGGAACTACATGTTTCTGGCCAGTCTTCAGGTTCTCTGCACCTGGCACTGTGAGGCCAGGGTGGCCCTTGGACATGAAGGCAGGGCCCCAGAGCAGAAAGGTGAGGCAGAAAGCACAGGTACAGGGAGGATCTGTTGTGTGGAGCTGGTGGCTCAGACAGCCTTGTGTTCCACTGTGGATACTCAATGCCATCCAGCGTTGCCCTGAATGCCCATGAAAGGGGGGCCTACCACATCCCCCACACACATACCTGAGGTATCACACACTAGTGATCTCTGCCCACATCTGTCCCAGAGCAGCCAGCTCCCACCTGACCAGGGCTGTGCAGCCCACACTGCTGTGGAATACGGAGCACCATGAAGCCCCAGCTTCCTTGCTCCAACTCCTTCACAATCTCTAGTCTTCATTAATTGGTCTGGTTTCCTCTCTCACCTCTAGTGGTGATTCCCCATTTTCGTGATGAAAGGTTGGACCAGTATCCAGCCCACACTAATAAGTGCTGTCCGAGAGGAGGGTGACCCATTGAACAGTGTTGTTGGGATGAAGCCAGAAAAGCTGTGCCACTGGGTGGCAGCATCGCCCAACAGATGAGGCTGAAAGGAAACCCCTCCTCCCTCACAGCCAGCTCCTCCCCTTCCACACTTTTGCCTGATTGTCATGGTGTGCTTGACGTTCGCGACACCCATCTTCCTGTCCACCCTTTTCAGCTTCTCCCTTCCCAGGAGGGTCCACTTAGACAGTACCTCTTAGAGGCCATTTCTCAGCTAGAAAAGCCAACAGGAACCAGACAAGTGTGGGGAGAGATGCACACAGGGTCACTAGGTAGAGGCCATAGGCCAGGACCTGGGTATCAGGCAGGGTCACAGGATCTTGGAGAGAGGAGGGAACTCAGATGCAGCAGTAGTGCCAAAAGTGCCAGGAACAAGCTGCAGCCCAGCTGTGCTGCCCTCCTGGGCAGAGGGTTTATGCACTCAGCCCAGGGGGCAAGCATCCACCCCAGTTCTCAGCCAGGCCCTTCCTCCTGAGGTGGCAAAGCAGAGCTGCCAGGCTAGGTGCCCAATAGCCACATGGTCAGGGCCTGAGCTTCTGGCCCCGGAGTGGGGACACCTACCTCTGCCCTGGTGGTGATGCCTGGGGTGGGTCATGGCCAGCGGGAGGCTTGTGTGGCCCTGTGTCTCAGAGCCTCCTGGTCCGTCCACCCACCTTGAGTATTTGCACAGACGGGTCTTCTCACTTCCATTCAGCTCATGCTGGTGCTCCCTTAGGTTTAAGAGCTCCACCTTGGTCTAATTTAGGGCCTCGCAGCACTTCAACTCAAATGCAAGGGCCCAGCCTCTGGGCAGGTGGGGACTTGTGGCCACTGGCCTTGCCCACCTTTCTGCTGTCCACATTCACTGCTCCTCTTGACACGGTGTACTCTTAACAAGCCGCTGACCATGGGTCAGCCGCAGCCCAGCCCAGACAGAACCCAGCACAGGCTCTGCTATGGCTGCCGTGAGGATAAAAGACACAGGCCCACCAGCAGCATACTCTCCCCAGCCAGGCCACTCCCGCTAGTGAGCCGAGCTGTGCTGGTTACCCTCGTCCCTTTCTGCCTGCTACCTGTGAGACCAGGGCAGTGCCTTTCATGGGGAAGCCACTCTGCAGGGCAGCTTGTGGCCAGAGCAGCCCCTAGAAGCTGCAGCACAGTGGCTCACTCTGAGCCCAGGTACGAGGCTCATCCACAGTGGCAGACACAGGTCTGTGGGTCAGTAAGTCCTGGGCCAAGTGAGCAGTCAGGCAGCTCAGCCAGCATCATGTCCTGAGCACAGCTCTCCTGTGTTCCCTAGGCCTGTAGGGCTGGCATTGTAAGATGTTGGCTCTGACCTCATGTCTGAACCACTTGCCTTCTAAGGGATTAGGTAAAGAGCTCAACTGAACAGTAGTAATTTTTCTGTTAATTTCTGAGGCAAACCTGGAAATAGCAAGTCTTTAAGGAGTTTCCAAACCAGAGAGACATCAGCCTCCAGCTCACAAGTCAGGCAGGTGGAGGCTCCCAGGGTCTGGACCCAGGATTGAAGGCCACCCATACTGCCTTTGGCAGCTCTTTGCCACTGAAAGGCCACTGTGATAATCAATTGCCAGATCACAGTGGCACTTTCAAAGCTTCTGTTATTTTTTGAATGATTTTTAAAGCTACACTTAAAATGCAAGCCCTCAAAAGGATTTTTTAAATATTGTGTCAGGTGATGTTTGCTGTGCTTTTTGCAGTAGCCCAGTAACTATGTGCATGTCCCTGCATTGAGCTGCGTCCCTGCAGGGTGATTGCACTGCCTGGCGAGCTCCTCTCCGCTCTGTCCCCACAGTGCGTCCGCGGACGGAAGGCTACACTGGAGGAGCTGCAGACGGTGCACTCGGAGGCCCACACACTGCTCTATGGCACAAACCCCCTCAACAGGCAGAAGCTGGACAGTAAGAAACTTCTAGGTACTTCAGAACCTTCCTTACATCCCTGCGGTTTGATCTCACCCACCATGTGTTTCCAGCCTGTGGTGCTATGGCTGGGGCAGCTCTGCAGGGCTGACCAAGGGATGCAGGGGAGATTCTACCCTCCACCCTCAGCAGGTCCCTGCTACACCCTCGTACAGGCATTGGAACAGGATGGGCTGAGGACCATGGATTCAGAGCTCTTGATCAGCAGTCTGGGTCCAGGGGCTGCTCAGGGCCCTGCTCTGAGTACTGGCCCCAGCCCGCTAGGGTGAGGTGGAGAAGAAGCCTGGAGTCATTTTCTCCCCAACTCCAGCACCTGCATATCAGCTGCAGGGCAGGAGGCTGCTGGCTTCTTGAGCCTGGCAGCAGCCCCTGTATACACTCGTGCAGGAGAGCTTGGCCTCAGGAGAAGATCACAGCAGGGGCAGGTGGAACGTGACACGTGCCGAGGACAGATATTCCCTGGGTGGAGACAGGGACAACCCCAAGGCTCCCTGAACATGGCTGTGGGCTAAACCTCTGCAGGTGCCTGTCTTGTTCAAGTCATTCTCCCCAGACACCAGCCACCTTGAACCGATCACTGTTCCCCTCTGTGCCCCTGGGAAAGAAGCCCCATCAGCACCTCCCTGGGCAGGATCAACAGTCAGCTCCTCCTCCATGGGGCATGCAGGGTGGTGGGAGGTTTGCTCTGTGCCAGGCCTGGGTTGTGCAGACAGCCTGGGGTCGCTGTCCCCTCAGTCCCCCATGTCACTCCCCACGGGCTCCTTTACTACTTCTTTTCCTCCCTCTCATTCCTCCTTCTGTGCCCCTTCACCCTTCCTCCACCCCCACTCACTCATGATTCCTTCACTCGCTCCCTTGCCTGCTCTATTCACGCATTCCAAGAGTACGCTTTGTAGCAGGCGCCCTGCAGGAGCTGGTCTTGCCTGGGAGCTATGAAGGCACTGCCCCAGGGTGCCTGCTTCAGGGTGTCATGCTGCTTCAAGCAGACATTTGGGGAGACAGGAAGGAGATAAGTGGCAGCAGGCTTTGGAAGCCAAGAAGCCGGGTGATGTGGTCCGGCCTCAGCAGGCAAGGAAGTGGACCCACGACCCCAGAGGCTCAGGAACCATGACTTCAGAGACTCAGAGCTGCAGACAGGAGCCAGCACGAAGCTCAAGTTGGGGGTGGGACTAGGGCTGATGGAGAGGTCTCTGGTTGCTCTACCAGGACCTTGGCTCTCCTGTCCTGTGCAGCTGCTGCTTCTCAGGATGGGCACCACAAGGCTGGGGGGGGACATCAAAGCTCCTTTACCCTCACCTCCCCTCTAGCCTCCCAGCACATCCATCTTTACCCTCTAGGCAGAAGGCAGAAGACCTCTGTGTTGAGATCTGTGGGTCCTGACAACCGCCCCAAGTCACCTCTGCTGGGTCCCCTGCCCGTCCACATGTGCCAGCAGTGGGCTCCACTTGTCACAAGCAGGCATCTAAGATGCGCTGCAGACTGAGGCCATTCAGGTGAGGTGAGGAGGGGACTCATTGACCAAAGCCATTGTTAGGATCCATAGGGAGAAGACATGAGGTCCTCATAGCAGGCAGAGCAAAGGAGAAATGAGAAACATCAGAAAGTGCCGGGGCTGGGGATTCCGTGTCTGCCTCAAAAGCAGGAGGTCCCAAGTTCGGTCCCTGGTACAAAGTGTAAGAAGCACAACAGCAGACGTGGAAAGTGCTTGCAGTGGAGAAATGGCAGCTGGAAGCTGGGAGGAGTCAGCAGAAGAAGCCCTACCAAGCCTCTGGGTGCAGAGGGGGTAGCTGTAGAGTGGTTGACCCAGTGGCCCCAGAACTCCTGGTAAGAGGACCCACCAAGGGGTGGAGGGACCCAGAGGAGGGTGGCGAGGTTCTAGGAGGAAGTGCAAGGCCAGCATGGAAGGACCTCCAAGCCTTTTCTTCAGGGTCTCCCCAAACCCAGCAAGCAGGGAGGCACAATGGAGGCTTCTGCAGGCTCTTGGGAACCAAACCTCAGGAACCTCTCTGTCACAAAGCCCCTGGAGGATGAGCTTGCCAAGGGGCAAGACTCCAAGGGGAAGCTGCCTTGGGAAGGAGGTGCCCTAAATGTACCCCATGTGGCAGTACCACGTGCTTGCAGAGTGCCATGTGGCTCACACTGGTTCCGGCCATATAGTCTGTGCCCTGCCCTTCCTTCCAGTTGTTGGTTTCCCACCTGTCAGCTCTGCCCCAGAGTGGGAAATCTGCCAGCACTGCGGACCCTCAGCCTGCCTCTGCAGTGACCCCCTCACAACAGCTGGCTTTGTCCTCGCTCTTCCATCTATCATAGCTTGAGGACCACAGGATCCTGAGGACACTATAACGGTCCTCAAGGGACCCTGACAGCCACCCAAGTGGGAACCATTGGCCAGGGAGAGCACAGGGCTGGCAGAGTTACAGACCGTGTCTGTAGTACAGCTCCTTAAGGTCCTCTAGAAAGAGCCACAGGCACAGAGTTGTGCAAGGAGGTCCCACGCCAGACCCTGGCCCAGGGAGGTCAGCTCCCAAGGTATGGGGGCTGTGGAGGGCCTGGCAGCTACCGCAGTACAGGGCACCCTGGACCTACGGGGGATTGTGGATGATACCGAGCGAGGCTCCACAGTCACCGTGGGCATGGGAAAGTCCAGAGGCTCCTAGCATGGGCGCAACTACTGTGGCCCCAGCATGAGGCAGGACCTTTGCCAGTCAGTAGAACGTCAAGACACAACCTCAGCAACTGTCAGGAAGTTGCTGGTCAGCCCATTCAGACACTGTGCAGTCTCAGTGCCTTGCACCTCCCCTCAGAAGAACAGAAGCCCTGCCTGTCTTCCTGAGTCTCCCTGTCTACCGTGTACACACTGATCTTCCAGACCACTGAGACTCAACAGGGCAGGGGGGACAGCCCCAAGTTCGGAGAGGTGGTGTGAATTCACCTTGGGAGAATGCTATGGACCTTGCATGTTCAGAGCACAAGCCAGTGTCCCCACCTCTTGCTGTGCCCACTGCTCCTCCGCTCTGGCTGCCTGCGCAGGTACTCTTAGCAACACTGTGACCAGGAAGTCCGACCCTCGTCTCTGCAGGGCTGGCCCAGCCAGCCCTGTGGCCTGTTTTCTTCCTTCTGTATTTTCTTCAGGGAAGGACACAGGTGCTGAGGACAGGCAGGGGCACAGAGGACGTGGAGCTTCCAGGAGGAGTGCTTGCTACCCGCTGGGCTGGTTCCTGAGGGATGTGTGAGCATGCTCACACCTCCCTGCCACTCTGCGCTTGCTCTTGGCCTGTGTGACAGCCAGGCTTTGTTGTTGTCTCCTATATTCTGCTCCGAGCTCCACAGAAAAAGAGCCTATTCCCCCTTTCTGACACCCTTTGCCCCAAGTGTGCATGAGCTGTGCTTACAAGACAGGCAGCCATGGTGAGCTTCCAGGCCACCTGTCCCCGACCTGGGGTGAGTGGGGAAGGCACTTTCCTTCCCCCTAGAGTGTAGTTCTGGAGTAGAGCTGGCAGTGATACCCACTGGGGAGTCAGCATCAGTATCTGGGCAGCAAGGTTTGCAGTAGACACAGGTGGGGTGCAGGGCTCCCCTCTGGCCTGCACTGAGCACCAGCAGGAGGCAGCATCCCCATGGTGGCCCTTCCACCAGGAGAAGGCTGATGCCATAGAGATGTCAAGATATGCCTGCTGCCAGACCCCGAGCCTTCAACATGGAGGACACGTGAGGGACATTGTACTTTGCGCCAGTCAAGATGGAGTGTCCTCAGAGCCAGTGGCGCAGCCTCTGACCCTATCCTCTCCCCACAGGCTCCCTGACCTCCGTGTTCGTGAGGCTTCCTTGTGGTGGTGTGGGGGTAAGTACTCTTTAATGTATGAGGCACGTCCTGTTTGTTCTCACCCTCCCAGTGGTCACAGAAGTCCCAGCCTCATCTTCTTTCCAGTGGGTAATTGCTGACAGGTGTTCTCCATAAACACCCGCTTCTGGGCAGACAGGGCCATGTGTGGCTTCAAAGGCACTAAGAGTGGGAGCGTTTGATCACAGGCTCGAGCACCTTCCCAGGAGGGTCATCTGGCGCGCACACAGGCTCTGGCTCGTGAGCCAGGAGGCAAGAGTTGTGTGGAGACTGCACATTCCCCCTGCCTGCAGCAGCACTCTGTTCCAGCAGCCTCTTTGGACAGGAGATGCTTGTCGTTATCTGCCTCCAGTCCAGAGCTGTGGCCAAGCTCTCGGTATAGTGACCTTGTCACCTACAGCCATCTGGGCTATGGTGACTGCTGCCCTGTGTACAGATGGTGTTTTAAGGTAGACATCTAGGAGATCAAGTGGGAACACAAAGGCTGTCCAGGCTAGCCCAGTCCTCCTCTGCACAAGGCAGACCTGGCTGCCACAGCCAGACCTCTCTCATCCTCTCTCATTTGCAACGAACACCTACACACACACACACACACACACACACACACACGCCTCTTATGAGCCAGGAGCCAAGCATCACCAGAGACCTACACACACACACGCCTCTCTTATGAGCCAGGAACCAAGCATCACCAGAGACAGCTGCTGTGTGCAGGATAGGTACTGCTGACCTTCCAGGCCCCTATACCAAGGGTTGCCAAGATCCCAGACAAGCGAGGACAGCAAGAGCTGTCAGAGCTAAACCTGCAGTGTGTGTAATCACAGGTCTAGGGTGAAGCCTGAGGTCTGGATTCTGTTATGAAAATGAAACAAAATTGTTTTCTTCCTGAGTCTTTACAGAAATCACTGCTTTGAAAATTATCCCGTCAGAAAGAGAATAAACTGCATTTATTCATACCACCACCAAGCCCTCCTAGAGTTATTTTATTTTATATTGTAAATAGACTGCAATCTCTTAATTCAGGGCAAGTTTTTGGCCACACTTAAAAAGATTTGGATTTGCACTGCCCTGCAGGCAGCAGGCCTGTGTAAAGCAGAATTTATAATTTGCAAATGAAAGCTAAATGCAAGCTCCGGGGGGCACCTAAGAAGCACACACACACCACACAGATTTAAGATCAGAACTGACCCACCAGAGTGGCCAGAGCTACACTTCACATCTTGCACAGAAGCGCACTAGATCCAGGGAAGATAGAGCCTGTAGGAACAAGAAGGACAACAGGGTCTACAGCTTCCCTTTCTGCCCATCTCCCACACACCCACCAACAGGCAGGGGGCCAGAAGTGCATGGTGCCCCACCCTGTCTTTAGGTGGACTGTGCAGCCGCAGGCCCCCTTCCAGCGCCAGGCCTGCCCCAGAGTGTCAGGAACTATGCAGGACATCGCACTTTATCCAGACAAGAGCACTGACCCACTTAGCTGGAAGCAGCCTAAGTTGGCTTTTCAAGACATCCTCCCTCAACTCTGTAAACACAGGTTTTAAATTGTTCTGACCTTTATTTTCAAGCAAATGAAAGAAACTTTTCCGAGTTTACTTCCCCAGTATTATAAGCTTCCCATTAGTGAGGAGTTGGCATCCCTGGTTTCCTCTGTGATCCCTGGCCTGGAGCAACTCTACCTATGAATATGGCTAGGCCTGGGGTGTCTCCAGCCACCCATAGCTTTCGGAAGCCTGAGATTACCCCAATTTGCCACACTCAGTTACACTCTTGACTCTTTATCTCCCTGTGATTCTCCTGGAGACTTCCTCTACATTGCCCTGCCCCCCTCTTTCCCTGTCTTCATTGTGAACACAGATGAGTATCTGCTGTCCTTCCTGTCTCATCCCTGCATCAGCAGTCACCTCATGCACACCTTGCAGCATGGCCCCTACAGCACTCCAGCCTGAGCTGGGCACCCTCAACTCCACACCAGTGTTGCAGGACCCAAAGCAACAGAGATGTCAGGTTTGGTGGCAGCCAGGATCCTGCAGTGGCCTGAGTTGGCCCTGGCTGTGTGTCTGCTATTCCTGGAAGGGGCAGAGCACATGGGACCTGCAGAGCAGGTAGTATCACCAGTCACCCCCACCTCGCTGCCTTTGCTTAGCCCAGAGGGCAGGCCCCTGGTATTTTGGAGGGAAATTGAGTCATTGCCCTCCTCGGTGCAGACTCCGTGTCTTACCAGCTGTGGACACTGCAACCCTTGAAGGGCACAGAGTCGCCAGTGGAGTCTCCGCAGGCCTGTCAAGTTTCAAGAGTGCATTCCCCAACTGAAGTAACCAGACAGAATAGTGCTGTGTATCTGGCCACCTCAACGAGAGCCCACATAGTGTGATTTGAAACAGAAACTGCTCTATAGGAGTTGGGTGTCAGTGCCACAGAGCAGGAACTGAAGTTAAAACATCCTTTGACATTTGGAAGCTGATGAGCACAGGGATTTGATCTTTGAAGAGAGTGACCCTCATGAACACACTGCTGAAGACCCTCTTGCTTAGAGAGTGAAGCTTCGAGGTTGCCCACAGCAAGCAGCCCCCATCAGGTGGCCTCTGGCCTTAACGTAGGCAGAAGCCCGCGAGCTGGGCTGGGATAAGGGCAGACATGGGTTCTTGCAGCTCCCGTCTCTGCTCCCAGAGGCCTGCCAGCAAGGTCCTCTGGAAATGCAAACCGTGCGTTGGAGTTAAATGAGGGCACTGCCTCCCAGAAAAGGCCTAAGTGGCCCCATAGGACTTCATATGCAAGGGACACGCTTGGGTTACCTGTTGGTATGTCCAGCCCCTGAGCCCCTCTGGTTCTGCAGGGGCTCTGCAGACTTGGCCATGTGAGCTGCTCTCCCATCAGCCCAGAGAACAGGTTGACATCATTTGCCCTTAACATAGAAGCAGCTGGCAGCTGACTTCACCATCCAGGCAGAGCCTCTTGGCCTGCCTTTCTGCCCTGCACCCATCAGGAGAGTATGCGTGGACAACCGGAGCCCTCAGCTAAAGGCAGCACAGAACAAAGCTGTGGTCTGAGGGAGACCATGACGATTCTTTGCGTTTCATTCTGTTAGCTGTTGGAGTAACTACACTGTAGGAAGCAGTAGATGCCTACTCTCAGCTGGGGTCTGGGGCCAGTTAGGCAGTCAGCAGGGTGGACGTGCATGTCCTCTCTGGAGCATTTGCTTCTGTGCTTCTGTTCAGCACTTGAGGCCTTTCCTGAAGGAGAGGACCTAGCATGTGGCAGTGTCTGCCCTGGCCAAGGGTGGACGGGACCGTGGACCAGACTCAGACACAGGACCACAGGGTGGAGGTGACACTGATGGCTCCCTGTTCCCACAGGTGGACAGTGACACCATCTGGAACGAGGTGCATTCATCAGGTGCGGCCCGTCTGGCCGTGGGCTGCGTGGTGGAGCTGGTCTTCAAGGTGGCTGCAGGGGAGCTGAAGGTCAGTTGGGGCTGGCAGCACTGGGCTCACCACTGCCCTTCCCCTGAATCAGGCTGAGTGACCTGCTGGGGGCTCCTGTCCAGGAGGAAGGGTGGGCACTGCCCATGGGGGAGAAAGCATATCCAGGTCAGAGAGCCTCGGGTTGGTCCTGGGAGCCCTGTGTGCTCTTCAGTTACCAGGGTCCCAGAGCACTTTTGTGTATGTGTATGACTTAGATCGTGAGAGTTGGCCACTTAGAGCTGAGATGTTTTTAAGATACAAATTTAAAATGCAATAGTGTCTGGCTTCGTGGCCAGCAGCTGGATTCGTTTGTCCGGGGCCAGGCGTTGCACTGCCATCCGTGAAGAAATCCTGGCTATACACGTTATGATATTAGAGGGACATTTCCACAAAAAACTGTGAGGCCCTTTCTCATTCTACGACCCAGGTAGCAGGGTTGGGAAGGTGGCTGTCCATTGGCTCTGGTACCTCCTCTGCCGGCCTAAAACCCCCTTGCCTTCCTTTGACCCATGGAAAGTTTTCTAACACTGCAGGACCATTTGGAAAGTGGGGCTCTCCAGGTATTGCACAAGATGCCCTATCCAGCCCCTACATTGCACAGAAAGTTATTTGGGTCCTGTGAGAGCTGAAAGCCTTGGGTTCACTTCCTGCGGCTGCGGCTTGGCACCCCTTCCCTGTTTCTGGGAGCAGTCATGAGTCTCCCTGAGGTTGGAGACCACAGTTTGTCTCTCCTCCTCGCAAGTGTCTTGGAGTCTGGAGGAAGAAGCCAGCTTAGCTAATCCCTGAACCTCTTCCAGAGGAGCCACAGACACATCCCCTCCTGGCTGCATGGGTGTCTGAGCACCCATGAACAAAAGTGGAGGCTTTTACAAGCTGTGTGCCTTTAACAAGCTCCTCAGGGCATTCTTGATGGGAGCTGCTTTTTGCTCACAAATGCATGGCTTAAGGAGGCTTCAAGTGCTGGCGCTACTCTGTATTGCTCCTCAGCTATAGCACCAGCAGTTCTTGAGCTTCAGTGCATTCGGTGCGGTGCAAAAGCCAGGAGGGCAGGGTCACTATGGGGCACAACCTAGCCTGCTAGGCACACAGGGCAGACACCCCTTGAGGCAGGATCAGAATCGGAAATGGGGTTTACAGTATTCAGTGTTCAAGGGCAGAACTCATTTCCTAGACTTGCCTTGGCCTCTCCACTACTCTTGTTCCATCCTGGGCCAGTTCACAGCTGCCCTCAGAGGCCTTTCATGGAGATGACCACATGACTTCTGCTTTGGATGAGACAAAGAGTACTCGTGTGAGCTGTTGAAGGTACAGAAAGAGCAGTGTCAGATATAGCAGGATGGGGACTGCAGCCATGTCACTGCCCACCTCCACAGTTTCTGTAGCGGGATATCCACATCCCAGGACTGCTATGCCCACCTGGGTGAGCTGATCAGGAACCACGGGGCCTGAGAGCACCTCAGCCCCTCCATGCTGCTCAGGCTTGGCTGCAAGCCCCTCCTACAGCCCAGAAGAACAGGAAGCCAGGCAGACTGCCCTGTTACCTTAGCACCCAGTGTCCCGAGGGGCCTGGGAACCAGCAGGCCCTGTAAGAGTGGGACAGAGAGCTCTGAAGACACACAGCTAGTCCTGCACATTGCCCAGAACAGGAGGTGCCAGAGGCCACATCCTCCCCTAGGTCCCAGGTCACCTTCACATGGCTTGAGCCACATCCTTCCTCACTCTCTGTCTCCTACAGAATGGCTTTGCTGTGGTCCGGCCCCCAGGACACCATGCAGAGGAGAGTACGCCCATGTGAGTGGACATAGAGGGCGGGTGGGTGGCCTGAGGCCAGTGTGCTCTGCCCGCAGTGTGGCCCTGTCCCGGGCCTCCCTTCCCCGAGGCTCTAGAGCGGACCAATGAGGGCTATGCACCCTGAAATGTGTCAGCTTCTGCAGGAGCATGATGAAGAGACCAGGGAATGATGGGAATGGGAGGAGGGACCTCGGAAGTGGACCCAGAGCAGCCTCTGGCAGTCACGTTTGTTAGCAAACCCGGGAGAAGAATCTTTTCTCTCACAGAGCAAGCTCATGGTCCTCCATATTTAGAGCCGCCAAGGCCAGGCCCGGAACCACCTCATGTGGCCTTGCAGCTGAGCTGGTACCTGCTGGGCATGAAGGAGGCTATGGCACAAAGTCACGTGTGTAGGCTTTCTGTGGGCTCTGTTTTGGGTCTCCTGGGTACTTGCTACCAGTATGTCTGGCCTCAGTGTGATGTGTGGCTCTGCAGACACACCTGACAAGGTCAGCATGGACTCTGCCCACAGGGGACACGGAGTAGTGGTTCAGGGAAAAGCTGCTGTCCCCAAAACCTCCGAAACATTCCAGCAGTGTGAGGAAGGAGTTGGGTTCCTGACCCATCAGATGGGCTGTGCCTGTAGGACCGTGTGGCAACACATCAGGTGCGAGTAGGGAGGCACTGTGTCAGCGAAATGAGGAAGAGCATCATGGCCCAGAGGCAGCCAGGGCAAGATGGCCCTTGGACGGGCTTCCTGGACAGCGCAGGCCAGGCTGTTCAGACAGCACTAACTTTCCTGTGCAGAGGGACTGCAGTCCCCAAGGGGAACCAGACTGCAAACCCCTGCTTACCCCTCTTCACGGAGTGTTAGTGTCCTGAGGCACAGGGTTTCTGCATGTTCCTCCCTCCAGGTTCCCTTTCAACTCAAACCTAGGTCTTCGGACCTTCTGAAGAAAAGACCAAATGGGACACAGATGGACCTTTGCCAAGGTTTCTGGGCAGTCAGTTCGAGTGCAGTAGTGGCCTGTATCATGAGGACACAGAGGTTATAAGAGGGCACGTAGGCTTCACAGTGCCAGCCTGGGCCTCAGCCAGGACAGCCAGCACCTCTCCTGTTCAGACAGGAAGATGGAGAATAGGGAGCTTGTTGCTTCCTTACTTACAAGTCATTTCCTTAGCCTGCTTTCATGGCCTTTCGAGTACAATTCTCTACACCACAGCTAAGCACTGGAGTGCTAAGTGTAACACTTCCATGTCCTAGAACATGGAGAGATGAGCGCAAGCAACTGAAGTGGGTGACTTGTGCCCATTGTGGGTGCAGCATGCCTCAAGGTGGGCAGGTTCCGTGGAGCTCTCTGAGCTCCGTGAGGGGAGTGGTGCTGCAAACAAGGTGAAGTAGAGTCCGCCCCATGCTTCAGTGGCCTCCAAGCAGGAGCCTGCGTCTGTGTGTGGGGTGTGTGTACCTGTGTGGTGTGTGTGGTGTGCATGCCTTTGGATGTGTGTGTTCCTCTCTGACATAGGCATGTCCTTACAGCATGAGTGCCCATGTGTTTGTACATGATCATGCCTGGCTATGTCTGCCAGTCGGTCTCAAGCATGTGCTAGGCCCCTGGCTAGTGAGGAAGGAGCCCACCGAAGCACTCCTGGACCCCATGCCTGCAGACGGCCCTCTGTGAGCTGTACTGAGGTGGATCCAGGCACTTCTGTCTTCCTCCTCTACAGGGGCTTTTGCTACTTTAACTCTGTGGCAGTTGCAGCCAGGCTCCTACAGCAGCGGCTGAGCGTGAGCAGGATCCTCATTGTGGACTGGGTGAGTGGCCCCTCCCTGCAGGCAGGTGAGTGCACCTACCTCGGTTTCCCTGGCTGTAGCCGCAGGGCCATAGGCTTTGGCCACCATGGACACTGGGACTCTAGCGTGGGTTTGTCAGAGGCCAACCAGGTGAGACCACTCTGTGAGGTGTCTGCCCCATGTCCTCTGCTGGCTAGCTTGCTGAGGGCTCCTGCTCAAGCCATGGTTGAAGGCAGCTGCCAGGGCCAGCTCACCCCAGGCCGAGGAGCTGAGTGTTCCAGAGCTCACCCACCCTCCGTGCAGGGCTGGGAGTGTCCCGGGGGAGGGCTGCTCCTCAGCCCAGTGCCCCTGACGGCCGCCTCCACTGTGGCAGCACTGAATTCCAGGGGGGGGCAGCAATCTGGGCTCCTAACTAGAAGCAAACACCAGGTACTTGGTTCATGGTCCCTGAAACCATTTATGCACATACAGAGCATTCTCTGGGGGATATATGAATTCCAGTCTCTTAACAGAAACAAATAAAAAGCACATCAGGTCAGGTGATAACATATTGTAAAAGCTTTTCATGGTTTAGAAAAAACACAGCCAGGGCATCAGCCAGATCCCAGGGGCCGTGCTGGGCCTGTGGGCACGAGAGCTGGGCACAGCGCCTGAGGGAAGCACTGGAGGCTGGGAGTGGGGTTCTCTATACCCGCCCAGTGCCTGCCCCTCCCCACCATCGTCTTCCTCAGAGACACCCAAGGTGCAGCGAGGAGAGGGACAGGATGTAGGCGGTGTCAGCATGGCCACATCCCAGGCACAGTTCTGTCCAGCATATGCACAGACCACAGCGGCAGTGTCCTCCTGCTAAACCTCAGTGGTATGGGCAGGCTGCCCACACAGAGAGCCTGCTGTGTGCAGCCAGCCCAGGGTCTATGTGCTAGGTGTGGTTCCTCCTCCTGTGCGCTACCCTTCCTCCCTGTGCTTTCTAGAGAAGGTGACACAAAGCAGCAGCTTCCCTTGCGTGGAGCTGCTGGCTCCATGCAGCTTTCCACACACACAGCTCCTTTGCACAGACGGCCCCTCCCATCCTGGAACCGCCCCCTGTGTGCCTGTCTTTGCTGCTGTCTGGTATCTGTGTCATGTACACTGTGACCACAGCAATAGCTGGTAGTCTTAGTGGAGGGTCCCGAGGCCCAGACACCATGATCACATAGTCTCCCTCCTGGCAAGGGTTGAGGAACTATCTCCCATGTCAGAGACACACTGGCCAGTGGCTCTGTCTGGAAAGGCAGGTCTCTGTGCCATGCGGAGGCAGCAGCCCCATTGTCTTGCCTACTCAGACCTGTGCTATGAGCATGGAAGACGCTCTATAGATTCAGAAGCAGCCTCCGTGTCCCTGCCCAGTCCTTTGGGTGCTGGGACCATGAGTATAAGAGCCATTACACAGTGTGGCTGGGCAAGAGGGGCCCCACACTGAGGTTTGGCCCTGCCCTGGGCCTTTCTGCTCTCTCAGGACGTGCACCATGGGAACGGGACCCAGCAGGCTTTCTACAGCGACCCCAGCGTCCTCTATGTGTCCCTGCACCGCTATGATGATGGGAACTTTTTTCCTGGCAGTGGTGCACCTGATGAGGTGAGTAACTGGGACTCTCGAGGGGCCGAGCACAGGATAGAGAGACCCAGCACCACACCACCCACAGTGGAAGGAGGCTCTAAGCATGCTCAAGTGGACACTCCTGGGCCTGGACACCCTCATGATGCACCAGGGCCTGTGTTTTATCTGGAAAACTCCTGGCTCCTGTCAGTAGGCTAAGGCCTGCTGGCCATGCCTGGTCTTCCTGCAGGAAGGTTGAGATGCTCAGGGGCTTGCACTGAGGGTGTAATGTCAGGCAGGTCACCCTTCTCCTGTGCTCCCACCTGCCCAGAACTGCAGGCCCAGGGTGGCAGCACACCCCTCCCACTGAAGCCACGCCAAGTCTCCCAGCACAAGAGCACATGGGGATGCCAGCCATCCTCTGCCCAGAAGCAGTTAGGGCGTAGCCAGGGCAGAGGGGCAGCCATCCAAGACATCCCTGAGGAAGGCTGAGCCTGTACTCTCACAGCCAAGGACATGGACAGGCCTCTCCGTTCCCTCAGCTGCAGGGTCCACAGGAGCATGAGCAAACTGTGGACACTGCTGTGTCCCTACCACACGTGGGGAGCCCAGGGTCTGTCATGAGCTTTCTCCTGCTCACAGGTGGGCACGGGGCCAGGCGTGGGCTTCAACGTCAACATGGCCTTCACGGGCGGCCTCGACCCACCCATGGGAGACACGGAGTACTTGGCAGCCTTCAGGTGAGTCCGTCAACAGTCCTGATCTGCCAGGAGGCTGCAGAGAGCCGGGCTCTGCATAGATTTGCCAGCTCTGTGGACCCGACACTACCGGCTACTGCTGTTTTGCTCCCTTCTCGTGCCCTTGTGTGGCTCAGGAATGCACCGTGGTCCTCAGGGGTGGGCTACAGGCACATGCTGGGGTTACGAGAGCACATCTTAAAGGTCTTGTTATCCACACAGTTGTCTTCCGTGAGCCCTGTGTGTGGTCATAGATGTGGAAATAAGTTGTTTCTCCCTTATTCATGTAAAAGTCTTGTCCCCTTGTATAGCGGCCTCCTTGAAGTTCTCACCAGGTCATGGCTTAGGGCAACTGCCTATCCAGCCTTCCTTTGAAGCTACCTTCTCAGCTAAGGGGCTGGTGCAGCCACAGGTACTCTGGGGTCACCATCCTTGTGAACGGCGGCTTCTGCCACATGCTCCATGAGAAGGTTCTGGGGCCACCAGACTCCCTGGGGATCTCCCTGCCTCCCTCTCTGGAGCCCGTCCCATCCTGGAAACTGTGCACATGGAAAGCACGTGTGAGGACACGTGTTTCTGTGTTCCTAGGGTGGTGTCCCCAGGCCTGTATCTTTGCACACTCTGTACATACATCCGTAACTGGACACTGCCTGTGTGGCATCCTCCGGGGGCTGTGTGTAAATGCGTGTGCGTAAATGCATACATCTTTGCATATGTATGTCTCTGTTGGGTGACATTGCACAAGCACACGTCAACAAAGTTTTGACAGACTCTGCCACATGCTCATTTGACACCCTGGTAGGTCACTCATAGCGCTCAGCACCTACTGGTTCATCTGGACATGGGGTCCCACTCCCAGGTCCATGGGAGGCGGTGGGGTCTGCCCAGTAGATGCCCCACAGCCACTTGGTCACCTTGAGGCATGTGGGTCCCTGTGGCTGCTGAGCTCATACACTGCCTCTCTCCTGTCCCTGTGGAAGCAGCTTCACTGTTTTTCCAACCCTGCCAGTGTCCTGCACTTCTGACCTTGCCCACCGTACAGAGCAGGGCCTCCCCAAACACACCTCAGAAGGGTTGCTGCAGTGCAAGCTGCGCCTGCATAGTGAAGTGTCAGGGTCCCCATGGGAACCACTTTGTCACCTCCCCGCCCAGAATTGGCCTCTGCTGCTCTGAAACAAAGCTCAGCTGGACTGGGTGAGCTATAAATGCTGCCTAGGCTTCCAGCCAGAGGGATGCTGGCCATAGACCATGCAGAGAGTGGAACTTCCACGGTGATGGGCTCTCATGTACTTGCTCTTCTCGGGTCATGCCTGAGGCTCTTTGGTCCTGAGCAGAGCCTGTGCTGGCCAGCCCCCCAGGTAGGTGGCAGCTCCAAGACAGACCTCTGCTCCTGGCGCCTGCTTGAAGGTCCTGCTGAGTGTACACAAACATACCTTACTGAGAGAGCACTTTGAAGTCTCAAAAGCTTTGAGAAAGAAAATGGTTTGGGGGTTTTCTTGTTGTTGATTTTAATATAAAATAATACTTTGAAATTTATAATTTATAGCTCCCTGGGCATCAGATGGGAAGAGAAGGGTCAGATATGGTCCCCTGTCTTCTTCACCTGCCGAGGGCCCTGGGGACAGCACAAGCCTCCAGGGAAGCTCCCTGTTCCACAGGCCTCTCGCCTGCCAGCTTGCTTTTGCGAGGATTAGGCCTCTGATGAAGGAAAGATAAGAAAATCATCTCTAACGAGATCCAGAAGCAGCCAGCACTTTCTCCTTGGGCTCAGAGACTTGAAGAGAAAAGGGACCTTAATTCAAACCATCCCCAGTGCCAGACGAGGCTTTGAAGTTGCCAAAGACAGGCAGAGCAGGGCTGGGCCTTGAATGACCCCGCCCCCCCTCGGATCCTCCTGTCTTCCCGCATCCATGACCCTGGTGCAACCTGGCGGCTCCCTGGCAGCAGAAAACCAAGGCCTCTGCTTGCAGAGCTCATCAGTGACGTCAGTGGTAGCTTTAATCCCTGGGTAATGGGTGATGACCACCACACTTCCGCCCATGGACTTGAATCTGTCGGCCAGCAGCATAGTGCTGCCACATGCTGGGCAGTGGTCACCTGCGATCACAGCACCACCTCCCACAGGGCTAGCCGTCCTGGGGACTGTCACTCAACCTGTGAAGCAGGCCAGCCTCCCCATCAGCTGCCTTCCCTTCTGAGGGCTCCAAGGGCTCTTGTGCAGACACACGCTGGGGCACAGCAGTGGTGTGAGAAGCCAGAAGTATAAGCAGACACTCAGGAGCTGAGGGGCACCATGCTTTGCCAGCCCTGGCTCACCTGCTCAGCTGTGCTCTCTAGCAAGAGTCAGTGCAGGGTGGCAGGCCTGGGCAGCCATGAAGCCTCAGGAACCGGACTGTTGTGGGTCCAAGACCTTGTCCACTTGAGGGCCCTGGCTGAGTGTGGCCCTGGGGCATTAGGAGGAAAGGCCTCTCCCCAGGGGACCACCTGAAGACAGAGCTCCCTGGCCTTCGCACTAACAGCAAGTCTTCGGTGAGGTCTCCAACTGGGGGGTGGCAGGAGGGTCTCTCTCCTACCCGCAGCCTGGGTGGAAGGCGCGCTTCCAGTGATCCAGCCGGGATAGAGCCTGCCTAGGGCAGGGTGAGTGGGGTGGAGGCGGAACTGGCCTTGTTAGTAGGGGCAGCTCTGCCACACTAAAAGGGTGGTGGGGCAGTGGGTCCCAGCTGGGTGGTGGGTGCTGGTGTTGGGGGCTGCTCCAGAGCAAGTTCAGGGTGGGTGGAGAACACAGCTAGGGACACAGCTGCTCCAGTAGGTTTCAGAGGACAGGACATGGAGGTTGCCAGCCAGTGACCTGGGCTGCACAAGCTTGGAAGGTTAGGGTGGAAGGTGCCAGGTATGAGAAGGTGAGAGCCTGGGGAAACTGGGAGACAGAAGCTAACCAAGAACCATGCCTGAGGGCGGACAGCCACCTGGCCACTCACTGTTGGCATGGGGCACCCTCCTGGGTGCCCAGCTCCACGTGGTGTGGAGTGTGTGCTTGAAGCAAGTCCTGCGAAGTTGGTCTCGTGGGCGGAGGGTGCACATGGAAGTAAAGTACCAGGCAGCCAGAGGCCACTGTTAGGGGGAAAGGCCATGGGGAACAGAGCCTCAGGTGATGGCAGGAGGAGGTAAAAGGCCACAGAGCAGGCACCTACCCGTGGAAGTGTCATGAGACCCAAGCCTGTGGGGGTCCAGAGAGAGTATGAGAGGCCGCAGGCCGCTGCAACCCCACCTGCCTGCAGGGTTACGGGCTGGGGCCAGTCGTACCACCCAAGGCAGCTGGGAAAGCCAGGCATGAGGGACCTGAGTGGGCAGAAGGGTTTCCACCTGGCCCTGGCATCCAGCTCTGCCCTGCTCCTCCATGCTGGCAGGACCATTCCACCCAGTTTCCATCAGCCCTCCAAGGAGTCACATGCCTGGGGCTGGCTCATGCTCAGAAACCATGGCCTCATGGGGAGAGCCCGGTATGCAGGCAGCTCAGGGTAGCTCCAGCTCCCACCTCAGACTCAGAGATCAGTGATGATGCATAATAGAAGTTCTCCAGCCACCGGAATGCCACAGTTGTTAAAGCAGTGCCATCCAGTGCCCATCTGCTCCCTCACCATAGACAGAGCAGTGCTGCCAGTCAGGTTGGTTCTGGGACATGAGCACACATGCCTCTACCTCAGGTACATGGGCGGTCAGCACTAGCTGGTCAGCTTGGCATGGTGGGCACACATGGAGGGCAGAGTGGCTGCTGAGATGTCAGGGGACTTGTCCCTCCAAGGCCTGCTCAAGTTGAGGTGTGATGGTGGCTCTGTCATCCAGCTGGGTTCTGGTCAGGGCCCCTTGAGGCATTGTGGGGGTCCTTCCCAGTGTAAGTCCATGTCCGGCCAGCTGTGGGTCCGCAAGATGATGCCTGCCTACCTCAGGGCAGCAGTTGTGCTGGTGGTGCAGAGGCCCTCCCCCCAGTTTGGCCTTACTCACTGCCTGGCTTCCACCTTCCAGGCTCCAGAGGTGAATGGAGACAGATGTCAGGGCCCAGGGTGGAGCCCATGCAGAGAGGTGACTGAATGCCACACCCACTGTAGGGAACCTGTGGGGCTTGACCATGGCCCTGCATGTGTCCCGAGTGCTGTCCAGAGCAGCCACAACAATGTTGGTCCTTACTGCCTCCCTGCCCTACAGCTGTGCCCATTGTGCCCGTGGATCAGCTCCTACCCGAGCAGGCATCACTATCCCACTGCCTTGGGAGGCTGCCAGTCTCTGCCCTGCCTCACATACCCTGGGAAAGGCCAGCTGACCCCATAGAAACCCTCCTTAAAGAGCTTAAAGGAGGTCTAGGTCTGTTACCTCCTTTTTCTTAGAGCACCAGTTAAATAGGGATATTCCTTTCTCTCCCTCCTGCGTGAAGGTCACAGGTGGGGTGGCACATCTCTGGTGCAGCAGGGAGTGTCCAGTGCTGTCACAGGCAGGAAAGTCACATCCCCACCCGGAGCTGCTGCTTCCCACATGGGCCTGCATGGCTCACCTCATGGACCACCTGAAGATCAGCAGCGTCTGGTGTGGGCATAGTTTCCAGGAGCACCGCCATTGGGATCTTCACCGTGATTTTCCAGGACAGCAGAGAAAGGCTTTGGGACTGTGTAGCTCCACAAAACTGAAGCAGAGACTAAAGAGACTGAAGCAGGCACATGCCTCCAAGCATCCCTGAAGTGCCTGAGGAATGACTTGGTGTCTACATAGATGTCTGCAGTCAGGGCTGGAACAGTGGGTTGGCTCTAAATTTCAGACCAATCCGTGCATGGTGACTCACGCCTGTAATCCCAGCACTCGGGAGGCAGAGGCAGGAGGATTGCTGAGTTCAAGGCTTGCCTGGGCTATGTAGTGAGCTCAGAGCCAGCCTGAACTACAAAGCGAGACCCTGTCTCAAAAAAAAAAAAACTAAATTTCAGACCAAGACCCCAAAGGTTACGTGAGAGGAACCTCATTAAGGCCATTAAAAGCCAGTCTCTGGAATGGCGTGGGCAGTAGAGGAAGGTGCACGACTCAGAGGGGCCTGGTGCATGTACCCATGTGGGACCAGCCACACCAGCCCAGTGTCCATAATCCTATAGATGCCCTAGCATTCTCTGTCTTTGCCCGACTGACAATGCCTAGCTTCCAGCTGCCTGGCAGGATTGGGACCACCCATGCCAGGGCCCACCAGCCAAACGCTTTGTGTAAATGTTTTGTTCTGCAGAAAACAACAGAGCAGTCCTGGCTCAGGGAAAGCTGTGCAGAACAGGCTGGAGTCTCACACCCAGGCAGCACCTTGCCCAGCACTTGGGTTCTCACATGTCTCCCACTGGGCAGTGGGTCTGTTACAGTGTTCTGCCAAGAAGCTTGGGGCACAAGAGCTCACTGACTGGGTCTAGGGTGCCCTGCCTTGTGCTCTTGTACCCCTGGGGTGTAGAGCAGTGACTCCTCAAGGTCCCTTCAGCCTGCACAGAGCCCAGTTAGCTGCCCCATGCCCAGGCTGAGTGGCAGTGTCAGACAGGCTCCTCAGTGCAGGCTAAAGCCATGCAGTCATGTGTCTGGCACAACAGGTAGAGCCCTTCTGCACCTTTGAGTTCTCCTGGGCTGTGGCCCCAGGCAGCATGTTCCCTGGCAATGGCTTGGTACTTGGGCAGAACTGGCCACCCTGGTCTGCAGAGGACAGTACAGAATCTACCACCTGGGCTTTCGTCTGCACCCCTGAAATCTGAGCTCCTGTGTGATGGGATTGCTCCCCAGATTGGGAGTCTGAGCAGTTCTTTCAGCCAGAATTGGGGGACTTCACTGAGTAGCAGAAGCCACATGAGAAACATGGCTTTAGGGTTCCAGGAGCTCTGTGGCTGGGTAAGGGGAGGGCCCCTCCAGGCTGGGGCCCAGATGCCTCCTCTTGGCCTCCCGCTCATCAGAAGAGAGTAGCAACCCACTGTGAGTGCCGTGGAAGGGGCAGGCTTCCTAGGGAGATAAAGGGTTCAGGCTGCCTTTTCATCCTGCCTTGGGGCCATTGATTCTGCCTACCCAGCCTCTGGTGGAGAGAGTCAGCGATAGCCATTCAGAGTCCAGAAACAAAGTGCGGGGTACCTGAGCTGCTTCTGTGCTGGTTCTCCAGCTGATCCGTGTGCACTCTGTGGCACTGTCAGCTGAGTGTCCAGCAGCAAGCAACTTGGTTTCTGCAGTAGGAGGGGGTTTTTCCCCTCGTCAAGTAAAGTTTTTTGTTCGTATCCTCAGCAGACACAGACCACTGAGCTTCCTGGTATGTTTCCCAGAATTCTCTTGTGTATTCTCACTTTGCTCACTGATCACCTTAAGCATCGGTGTGCAGTCACTGGCTGGAGGACCAGGCCTTGGGGTGGGGCAGCTACATGAGTTCCACCCTGCAGGGCTGGGACCACCTGCCAGGTGGTCAGCCTCCTCTACAGTTCCTAGGGCCCTGTGCCCAGGCAGTGACTGTGCGAGTCTTGAATGAAAGCCCTGGAAAATGTTGGCCTTGTCTAGGGCAGGCACCCTGCAGGGAGGATTAAGTGGGCAGGACCAGGGCAGGAGTGGGGGACCAGACCTAGGGTGGACAGGGCAGGAGATGGATGGCGGGAGGATGCTCCCTCCCCCATGTGAACACAGCCCAGGCTGACAGCCTGCCACCCATGCACAGTCTGCATGAGCATTCACACACAGAGACACCTATGGCACTCTGTCGCGTGGCAAATCCCCTCCCTGCAGCAGCCCGGGTGTGGGCGTGTACCCTGCTGGTCTACTGACCCTATTCCTGCCCTTGCAGAACCGTGGTCATGCCAATTGCCAACGAGTTTGCCCCGGACATGGTGCTGGTGTCATCAGGCTTCGATGCCGTGGAGGGCCACCCCACACCTCTCGGAGGGTACAATCTCTCTGCCAAATGTAAGTGAGCCGCAGAGCTCACCTTCACACACCCACTCTGCCAAGTTGTGATCCGGTAACTGAAGGGAAGTGGCCTTGCTCCCTACCTCATCCGGGTGGTGCCAGCAGCCAGTCCTCCACCCTGCATCCCCAGGGACACAGAGCCACTGATCCTGGAGCATGGTGCCTCGGGGCCAATGAAGTGACCAGACAGAGGATGACACATCCACCCAAAGTGCCCCACTCCACACACTGACCTTCCTGGTCAGGCCTCTTGGGAGCTGGCATACCTGTTTCCATCTCGCGGGAGCTTTGGTCATCTGTCCAGCTGCAAGGGTGTGCAACCTGGCATAGCAGTCTGGGTCTGCTGCTCAGGCCAGAGCCTGTGGTTCTGCAGGGCTCTCTAGTCAGCACCAGAATGTGGCTACCATGGTGACATCACCAAGTACCATCTGTAGGGTGGGTACTGGACACAGTAGAGGCACTGTGGCACTCAGGATAGCCAGATGGGACATAGAAGTCCCTGCATGGTCAGCACCCTGCATGCTCATTCTGTGGGGTGCAGGTGTGTGCACAGACCACACCAAGTGCTGGGACAGCAGAGCCCTTTGGGGAGTGACAGATGGCACAGCCCTCGGTGGGGTTGCTTCCTGGGCCCTCAGAACCCCAGAAACACTCCTCATGCCCCCCTCCAGAGGGACCCGTGCTGAGTTCTGGGGGACTTGTGGGTGTGGGGTGCTTGTCCCTGCCCACTCCCTTCTGCACATGTGGCCCTTTCCTGTTGCAGGTTTCGGGTATCTGACGAAGCAGCTGATGGGCCTGGCTGGTGGCAGGGTCGTGCTGGCCCTTGAGGGTGGCCACGACCTGACGGCCATCTGCGATGCCTCTGAAGCCTGTGTTTCTGCTCTGCTGGGAAATGAGGTACAGAGACCCAAGGACCTGGGGTGTTCCGCAGCTGTGTGTGCGACCCAACTGCCCTCATTTCTGCTGAGTCCTTCCCACCCCACTTAGTCATGCTGTTTAAGTGCCAGAGCCCTCCATGGTGGCAGGAGGCAGCCAGAAGTGCACTCTGCACAGGCAGCCTGATCCTTGGTACACGTGCTCACTTCTGTGTGCTGCCTGTTGAGAGGCCCACAGCATCTAGGATTCATGGTGGGTGCTTTTTGGTCTACTAGTTTCTGCCATCTTCTTCTTCTCTAGCAGTTCTTCTCTCTAGGAAGTTCTCAGTGGGCCCGGGTGCCTCAGGGCTGAGCCAGGGCCCCCAGCAGCTGGTGCACGTCCAGGGCTGGCTCCCGGGCTTGGTCCCTGATGTGCTCCCTGACGCCACAGGACCGAGACTGCAGACCTGCACAGTTGGCAGCTTCAGGGAATCAGGTCGTACTCAGGAGTGAGCCCTATAGAGCTTTTGCTCCCAGGGCAAGCATGGCATGCTCCTTGCCATCTAGGTTCCCGGAGTGCCAGTCTACTTGGCTATGAGATGCCCAGTCACAGGCTGGGCCTAAGGCAGTGGCTGTGGTGCCCATGTAACTGGGACCCTATGGAGCCCATGTCAGAGCCGAGGGTGCCTTTCACTCCCCCTTGGAGGCATCCCAGATGCAGAATGTGTGTGGCCTCCTTGCTGCTGGCAGAGACCACATGCTCTCATTGTGTGATGAGGGTGTACGGCACGGGTAGAGGAAGGAGTCCTGGGATCTAGAGCCTCTGTCACATAACCACAAGCCCACCCAGCTCTGAGCACCTCCACTAGAGAGGCCTTGGTGGCGGTGGGACCATCGGTCTGTGGGGTATCCCTCATCCTGCCCTACCACGTGCCAGTTGATAGACACCGCTACCACTGACAGTGCCATCTATAAGTGCCAGTTGGCCCTGAAAGTTGCCCTGGCCCCAAGGCTCAGGTGACGGGCAGCAGTGTGTATCCTGCTATGGCTCACATTCAGCTGGGCAGTGATGCCCTGTTAGGAGCCGTCCACCTTTTTAAGATGTACTAGGGTTTGCCCGTCCCCGCCCCATGGGCGCCGACTGCCCACGTGCCCAGGTCAGGGGCAGTAAAGTGTGAGCAGCCAAGCACAGCTCTGCGACCTTCCACACCACAGAGAGCTCAGCTTTCCTCTGGGCCACTCTTCACAATTCTCTCTCCCAATGGGAAACACATCAAAAAGCAGGGAACTCTTTAAGCATCTCTTCAGTGAGTCCGAGTTGGACAAGCCTGTTCCCCTGCCCTGTGGCCTCGGTGAGGTTGGTTCCATGTACTGGTCAGCCCACATACGCACATGCACCAGCTGCATGTGGTCCCCAGTGCCCCTGTCTCCTCTGTTGGTGACTGGTTTTTGGTCTTCCCTTATTTCTCCTGATTCTGAGGACGTCGCAGAGCACTGCTGACTGTGCCTGAGCTATCCCTTGGTTCACATCTAATTTTTGTCCACCCCTGGCCTGCACCATCTCCCCATCCTGGACACAGAGTATTGAGCCCTGCCTGGTCAAAGGGGCCTGTCTCTTCTAAGGGACTTTTGTCCCTTCTCCATCATTTATTTATCCAGCTTTTTCTTTACCACTTCCTGAACTCAGGGGTCCTTGCCTTGTGTACGGATTCTGGCCCTGACCTATAGGAGTTTTTGTGGCTCAGCCTGTTGAGTGTGGCCATGGTGCAGTTGCCATGGCCCCATGTGCCCTGTGGCTCCCCTCTTGCATTTGTCACGTTTGTCCTGCCCCACCTTGCTGAGCCATTGCTCACAGAGCTCCACCCTCTTGGCTGAGAACCGTGTGGGCACCCTGGTGAGTTCACCTGGCCCAGACCCTCCACGCTGTGTTGTGGCTTTGACAAGGTGCCTGTTTCCCAGAGCAAGGCTGGCTGGCCTGTCCTTTGGGCTGGGGACTGCCACTGAGGCCCAGGCTGAAACCAGAGCCTCAGCCTGTGGTCAGCTCAACCTCTGCCAATAATGCGGCCACCACACACCTCACCTAAAAGGAACCTGTCAATATACTCATCTGTGTTCTAGGAGAATATCCTGTGGAGTAAAAACGACACAAAGCAGACCCCAAAGCTACTTGCAGTGTTTCAAGCTGCTTTCTCCTCACTGTGTCCTAACTGCCCTCAGGAGACGCACTCTCTATGAGCCTCCCCTGTGCCTCTCATGTAGATTGCCTCGTCCCCATCATGCTCATGATGTGTTTGTATGTCTCTCCTAGCTTGAGCCTCTGCCGGAAAAGGTCTTACAGCAGAGACCCAATGCCAATGCTGTCCGCTCCATGGAGAAGGTCATGGAGATCCACAGTAAGTTGCCACCACATGGTCTTGGGGACCTCCCAGTCTGAACCAAGAGACCTCGCTGCCCACAGGCACCTGAGCTGGTTTTCTCAGAACCTTCATGATGAGGGCCCATCCCTTACCTCAGAGAACAAGACCTGGGCTTGGTGTGAAGGCACTTGTCCATGTCTTCACTGGCACACATGGCGAGGGCGCAGCACCCCAGCACTGGGTCGGTTCACCTGGGCCATCAAAGAATTATCTTCTCACACTGCTCATAGGCGGCAGGTTCCCCAGGGCTCCAGAGAGGGCATACAGCCAGGTGGCCTGTGCTCAGATGCCATGTCTAATGTGTTCTGGTCTTTAAGATGCCCGGCAGGGTAAGATTACCCTCATGGGCAGTGTACCATAGGGCTTTGAGGCTGGCCCTCAGCAAACCCAGCCTCCAACACACCCCTGACACTCAGGCCTGACTCCTCAGCACCTGCCAGGACCCAGGCAGATGACGTTCAGCACTGCACACCAGCAAGCCCACCTGCCCACAGAGGCAGGTGCAATGCTGCACGTTTTTGGCCAGCATGCGAAGGCTGGGCCTAAGAAGGCCTCTGCCAGGCCCTATGCCAGGCCCGTGCCCATACAAAGAGACTTCTCAGCCGTACCCACTGCTGTGGTCAGAACCTGGCAAGAGGGGTGCCCCTGGCCTAACACGCAGTGGTCCACCCAAGACCTGGCATACCGTAGTCCCTGGTCACCGAGCCCTGTCCTCCCTCAGGTAAGTACTGGCGCTGCCTGCAGCGCTCATGCTCCACGGTGGGACACTCGCTGATCGAGGCACAGAAGTGTGAGACTGAAGAAGCTGAGACGGTCACCGCCATGGCCTCACTGTCTGTGGGTGTGAAGCCCACTGAGAAGAGGTAAGTGAGGGGTGGGACACCTCAGAGTCTGGGCCAGGTGGGCAGTGCCCAGGCCGGTGTTGGCAGTGGCACCCACGATCTGTCCTGCACCTTTCTCCCCACAGGCCAGAGGAAGAGCCCATGGAGGAGGAGCCGCCCCTGTAGTGTCCTTGCAGAGCTGCTGTCCTCATTTGTCCGTCTGTCTCAAAGCTCAGCCAGGAAACTTTCCCGTGTCGCTCGTGCTCTCTGGGCACAGGGACGCCAGGCGTGCAGCGACCGCAGGTCTCGAGTCACACGCACACCAGGCACGGTGGCCTCTCACATGGGACGGCGTGGCAACACGCGGAGGCCAAGCACACTCGGGCAGTCCCCGGGGAGCTGCAGAGAAAGCCGCTGCAGCAGCTGGGCAGAGTCGCTGGTTAGCTGACGCAAGGACAGGAAACTATAAAATCAAAGATCTAATAATACAAAACAAACTTGATCAAAACTGGTGCTTAAAAGTTTGATTCTTACCCACAGTTCTACAGTCTCCGTGTAAACCACTCAGCTCATCTTGTAGCTTTTTTTTTTTTACACAGAAAGTTTTCTATGGCTCTGGCTTGTCCCATGCACCTTGGTGGTGTCCGCGGGCTTGCAGCCTGGTGGGGATGGAGCTAGAGGAACCTTTGAAGAAAAAAACTGGACAGAACAAAGCGTGAGCCTGGGAGTCGCCTGAGCTTCTCAAAGCCATCGGAAGATACGAGTTTGTGCCTTTCTTTACTGCTCTGATGGGTTTTGTGGCTGGGTTTTCTGAAGTCTGAGGAACAATGCCTTAAGAAAAAATCAACAGCAGGAGTCGGTTGGGACCGTTTCCCATGGCCGGGGAGCCAGCGGTGCTGGCCGGGTGCCCCACGGGCAGTGCCACCGCCATCTGGAGCCGCGTCCACAGCCTTGCGTGTCTTTACTGCTGTTTAGGGAAAGTAGACGTTCCAGGAGAGCGGCAAACCCTGTTGGGGGTTTTGAAGTCCGACAGATTTTCAATGAATCCAAAGTGTTCTTTTCTCACCCGTCACGTAGCAGCGAGCATCTCCATTGGTCGTAAAGCATGTCGTAGACACAGCTGCAGTGTTGCGATCGGAATGCTTTTCATCAAGAGCAAGTAGCATGAGTATTGCTTAACTTTAGGTCTAAATAAATATATATATATGTATAATATATATTCCAATGTATTCCAAGCTAAGAAACTTGATTCTTATGAGATCTTGGTAAATATTTATATGCATTTATAGAAAAAAATATATATATATAATAAATGCAGATTGTGAAGGTCCCGGCGTGTGGAGGGCTTGGCATGAGTCCTCGGTGCTTAGGGAGAGCGGTGAGGGCGAGGCCTGAGCGAGCCTGGGCTCCCGATGGGCAGCTTTCTGGTCGCCAGCCCACCCACCCCGGGCAGCTTCCCTACCCATTTGTACTTTAATTTTAATTATTTTCTAACAGAGGCCCTGCCCTCTCCACGCCTCCATGCACATATGTACCTAATGAGTTTTTATAGCAAATGATACAAATTTGCTATTGATTTTTATATGAATTTTTCACAAAGAGATCCTAAATAACCATTGTTTTGTGAATTTTACATTTTTTTCTCACCATTTAGCAGTTTTCTGAATGGTAATAACGTCTAAACTTTTTCTTTTCTAAGTTCTTGATTGAACTTTTTTTAACTTTGACAGTTTTCTATGATTTGTTTGTGTTGATTCTGTGCAGCGTGCAGGCTGCCGCCGTCAGAGCTGATTTCTAAACATGAGTGTCAGCAAGGTCTGGGCCTCTGTGGAGTGAGCTCAGCGCCAGCTCTCCAGCTCTGTCTCAGGAGGTAAACAGCAGCCAGGGGCTCCTCCTCCTGCAGCACAGGGCATGTTGGGGAGTTTTCCTCTCCCCACAGGGCCGGCAACCACAGCGGACCGTCCGTCAGCATTAACGAACCCGCGTGTAGATCGTGTCAATTCTCTGATCACTCCAGCGGGTAGAATCCCAGCTCCAATTTCCCAAAGACCTTTTATGCTGTCAGCAATTCATGGCCCTCATGGGCCCTGTGCCCATTCCGGGGTTTCCGCTGCAGCTGCTGGCCAGGCCTCCTGCTGGCCAGGCCACAGCACGCGCTTCTGGAGGGACGGCCAGGCTTTGTCTTCACTCTTTTTCTTCTTACGGTAACTGACAGCCACTTTTACTGGTAACTTATTTTCTAGCACTTGAAGCCACCGATTTCATTCCAAAGTGTGTCATAGTCGAGACTTGAGGGAGGAGGTTCAGATGCTCAGGAGGGACCCATGCCAGGTTTCCGACTTTGGTAAAGTTTACAGGGTAGACGCTCACTCAGCCAGACTTGTGACCGGATGAGTGCATCCTGGCCTCCCGGGCACTGCTGCCCTAGGCAGCACCAAGATGTTGGTTGGAGAGCAGGGTAGAGCAGTCTTGGGGCACGACTGTCCCCTCCCTGCCAGCGGCTCTTGGCTCCAAAGCCAACCTTGAAAGGAGCCGTCTAGGCCTTTCTCACTGGGGGCACTGTAAGGTGACAGAGCCAGTGCCAGCTCCTCCGGCCTCCGCACCCCTGTGGTCCTGTGCCCGCATGGTGCCCAGCAAGGCCACATCATTTCACTGTGCTTTCAGATGGGGTAACGTGGGCCGCTGGGTGGCAAGGCTGTCACCGCACCACAAAGCCTCCCCGTCTTGCTCAGCGGGGGCCTGGTGGCCACAGGCCTCCCTTGCCAGCACACCCACTCCACAGCGTGCTGCAGCCACTACCGTGTAGCCTTTTTTTTCCTTCAAAGACACACTTGGCCCATGTCCACAGCCAGCATCAGGGCAGGTGGCAGGAGTGGCTGCGAGACAAGGCAGGGAGGGCTGCCATGCGTCTCCCTGCCTGGGCCTGGGGCCTCTGCCTTTTCCTTCTTCTGCAGAGGCCCGGGGGCACTGGGCAGGGTCCAGAGAGCACTTTAAGCCCTTTAGTAAAGGGAAGCCCCTGCCAGTGACGCATGCGGGCATGTGCCCTGACCCGGGGCTTCCCGCTGCACACGTTGTGCCCACACCCCACCAGCAGGTGGCGCCCACCGCTGGGACAGGCCACCGCCTCGCCAGGCTCGGGCTCCGGGGCCTCTCTGTCAAAGTGTTTCAATTTTTCTTTCCTTGCAAACTGTTTCCAAGAGGAAGGGCCGTCGAGTCTGATTGTGCAGCACTGGCCATGGGCCTTATGTTTCCCTTCTCGGAGCATCCCTCTCCTCTCTCCCCAGCCCTGGCCTCGCGCTCATTCCTGGTTTTGTAGACTTTGGGCCCACGTGTTTCATGGGCATTGATACATATATAAATATAGAGATATAAACATAAATATATTTTTTTAAGTTTCCTACACCTGGAGGTTGCATGGCCTGTACGCCCGGCATGTCTTTATATTGTATACAGATTTTGCACGCCAAACTCGGCAGCTTTGGGGAAGAAGAAAACGCCTCCCTTCCCCTCTCATGACATTTGCAGATACAAAAATGATGGTAATTTTTTTGGTAAAACGAAACAAAACCTTGAAGGACAGGAGTTGGGGGAGGGGAGTTTGAGTCTTACTGAACTTATTCTTAAAAATTGTACTTTTTATTGTAAGAAAAAAATAAAAAGGACTACTTACACATTTGTCATATTAAGGAAAAAGTTTACCTAGCACTTGTGACATACCAATAATAGAGTTTATTGTATTTATGTGGAAACAGTGTTTCAGGGAAGGTGGCGCTCTGTGAGCCGCGTGTCCCTCGAGTTGATTTGGAGGCTTGGGTTTGGTTCAGTCTGTTGTTGCCTTTTTTTCTCCTGCCGCGGGGCCCATGCTGCTCGATGCTGCGGGCCCTGTGACCGTTTTTCCTGATGGAGAAGCAGGGCGCTCCGTCCCCTTCCCGGCAGCCGACTCCTGAGCACTTTGGCGCCCGCATGGCGAGGGCCCAGAGCACTAGTGCAGCCTCTGACGTGATGAAGTCCCCTTCAGGGAGGACAGAGAGCGGCCGTTTCTGTTTTCTGGTATATGTGCCCGCGGCAGAGACACTCTTCCGGTTAGGAGGTGGCACGTGCGTGTGATCTCTGCACATCTCCTCCCTCTCCGAGACTCACGGACGTGGCCAGAGCCTGACGCCTGGTGTGCCGCGTGGGCTGCTGGAGATCAGCTGCCTCTGCCGTCTGGACCTTCCGTGGTTTTTCTTTCGCTCAGTGGAGTCGGAGGTCTTGTTTCAGTTTTTTCATTCTTGTTTGTTCTGTGTGAGTGAAGCCTCGCTGGCACGGTGCCTCCACCGGTCAGCTGCTCTTCCCGTCCCTGGAGTCCAGTGTTGGTACCATGTTGCACACTGTCACTCTCGTGGTGTAAATAAAGACTGCGTTCATGCCTCCACCTCTGCTCTGTGCCTCGAGCTCTTTCTCCGCTCTGCGTGCCTGAGACTGAGGGGCCGAGCTCCAAGCCGGGAGGCCTGGGCCGGACCGGGGAGCTGGCAGGCAGGGCGGCTGGGGGGTCTCGTCTCCTTGCGTTCTTTCCCGAATGTTCTGTGAACTGTGGCCGGCGAGGTTGGAGCAGGGCCAGCACCTGCAGGCACCTGCTCCTCTGAGAGGGGAGTCTGCCCACACCCCTGGCAGCACCTGGTTGGCCGGGGCCCTCAAGTCCTTCCTGGCTCTGCACCCCATGACAGGTCAGTTCTGGGGACCCTTCTCACTGCAGCACAGGGAGGGCCCCAGGGACCCCACAACCTGCCTACCACTTCTGGCCTACTGCTCCTCCCACAAGACTGCTTCCTCCCACCCATCCCCCTTGCACCTGGACTAGCAGAGCTGAACTGGCAGGGCCGGGAGAGAGCTTGGCAGAGCCACCGAAGCCCAGGACAGGACATGCTTGGAGCACGCAGTGCCGGAATGGGTGGTGTGTTACATGGTGCCTGCCGCAATGGCTGACTAAACAGGGCAAGTGCAGGAGCTCTGCGTAAGCGTGGTGCGCAAGACCGCGAAAGGAGGGACCCAGAGCAAGAGGGTCTTATGCCTCCAGCAGGGACAGTAAGGCAGCGAAGCCTGAATAGTCTGCAGCCAGTCCAGGGGGTGGGGATGGGACAGGGCGGGGTGGGAAGGTGGGGCGGGCAGCTTTTGTGCTGTCCCCTAGTAGCCAAGTGGGGCTGCAGGACAGACTGGATCATTTTATCTAGAAATTGCTTTTTTAAACATTGTGACAAAGCATTGAGACCTTCCTTGTGAAAGCAGGACTGCTGCTGCATCAAGGAGCGGACACCACAGGCTCACATGCGCCGGCAGAGGGCAAGTGCGCCTTCCCACTGTGCCACCGTCACAGGCCGCTCCCTGCCTGGGCCCAGAGGCTGTGCACCATGGAGTGCTCACAGCCTTCTCTGCGTCACGTCTCCGTGCTTGTTCCTCATGTGCCTTTTGCGGCTTTCTCCTGCAGAAGGCTCAGCTTGCTAGTGGCCCTGGGTGCCGTGTGATGCCCCACAGAAGCCCTCACACTTGCTGACCTGTCTTCCTGGGTAGCGTATGAGTTACCGTTTGTGCCCACCACACACAACAGGGCTGAGTGTGCTGGTCCCCAGGGGCCTGAATGTTTCTTTTGCACATTTGCCGGGTGTAATGTACAGACATTCCCTGCTTAACAAACAAGTTCCATCCCTGCAACCAGGACTTTAAATGAACGGGTCCCCAGCTGAGGATTGGGGCATAGCACCCACATTACAGTAGTCAGCACAAAGAAAAGAGCAAAGGAAACTCCAGCGTGATGGCTTTGCTTTTATTTGCTTAATCCACAGGCAGCACTGTAATAGATGACATAAAACCACAGCTCTGTAATGTGCCCTCCGCAGAGACACTGTGTAAGCAAGAGGCACCGTCCAGAAAGGCTGAGGTGACTGCGACACACAGAAGAGCCAGCAGTTGCTGTGCAGTGAGTGGCTAGATGAGGCCTCTGTCCCTCTGCCATCGCTGGGTGACCAGCCACCCAGTGGCCAGCTGACCCACAGACAATCACAGCCTGGCATGCTTGGTCACGCTGGGGCGCAGCTGAACCAAGGGCCATCCCAGCAGCGGGCAGGCCGTGGAGGGGTTGCTGGCAGCCTGGGGCCTTCCGTGGGCCCCTCAGCCTGGTATATGCCCCACTGGAGATGGCAGCCCCAGTTGGGAGCTGTGGCCCATTTCCAAGGAAGACATGGGGCCAGCTGCAGGCCGAGCTATCTCCTTCACGGGGTGCTGCATGTGGCTTGTTGGCTTTGCTTCCACACAGCCCACAGCCCAGTGCAACTTCTGGGGCCAGGCTCCCCAGCTGTGCCCGCTCGCACTGACATGGGGCCACCTGAGCCTCCCGGCCACTCACCTACTGCCCACGGGCTGCTCTGTGGGTCCTAGAATCAATACAGACCCCTTCTGCCTGGAGCCCGGAGACGAGGACCGGTCCCCTGGGAGTGGCATGGTGTCAGACAGACGGTGGTGCCCCCTTCTTGCCCTCAGGCCTTGTGGGTACCCATCACGTGCAGAACGCAGATGATCTGTCGTGCTGCATTTCAAACTTTTATTTTGAAGGAAGTGTCAAGTACAGTGTAGCTCTCATGGCTCATTACAGCTGCGAGAACAGAACACCTGTGAACATATCAACATGAAATGCAAATCTTCCTCCCTAGTCTGTGGCTCCTCACAGCAAAACTGAGCTGAGCTGCAGGCGGGGCTGGGGCGGGGAATGTGGGGAAAGCCTGTTGGGACCCTGTCCAGGAAAGCGTGCCCATCCCCTGCAGCATAAGCTGTGGTGGCTGCAGGAGGGTGGCTCTGCCCACCCACTTGGCAGTGAGTGGGAGGGGATGGGATTCGTCTCTGAACAACCCAAGCCATCCAGCTACCCTGTTCTGCAAAGGGACAAGCCAAGGGCCTGGGGCTGCCCGCTTCGGATTTCCCGTGCCCCACCCCTGCCCCTGTCCTCTCTTGACTATCCAGCAGAAACAAAACATAAGTGAGGTCTCAACAAAGAAGGGCATGCTACCTGCCCTTTCTGGAGCTCAGCACAGAGCCGCTGGCTTTGAGGCGAGGGCTCCTGTGTCCACAGACAATACAGCCATGAACAGATGAGCTCAGAGCAGTGGGAGCCAACAGAGGTCCTGAGACATGTTCCAACCACTCAATAAACAGCAAGGTGGGGACAGAGACCAGGATGGGCCCGCCCAGGCAGAGCCACAGAGAAGTCCACAGAAACATGGAGCAGAGACATCTGTGGAATGGCCACAGGGTTACCCAGGACACTGCTTGGAGGCAGGCCACTGTGACACTTCACGTCACGCATCAAATCCAGGCATGCCCAGCATGTGACAGCCATGCTTACATTCACACACAAGTGAAGCATGTATCTCTTCACAAGGGCTGGACCAAACACATCTGAGAAGTGACATGGCGCATGGAGAAGGCAGCCTGGAAGAGCGCAGATGTTGAAGTCTGGGATTGCAAACTGTCCAGAGAGCAGTCAGGGTGGATGTGGGGGAGACTGAACTGGAGAAGGCAGTGACTCCACGGGTCGGGTGACGTATAGGGCTTTCATAATATTGTTATAGTGCCTTCTCTGCACTTCCAGAAATTTCCATAGTGCAAAAGGCAGCAATGGAGAGAAGTAAGGGCTCACGAAGGAAGAGCACATGATGCAGTTCAATAAAAATGTCCCAGAGGTGCCAGTCGCCCTGCACTAAGCAGAGGGAGCTTGTGGGACACAGTAGGAAGACACCCAGCCCTGGCCATACACAGGCAACTTACAGAATCGCAGCAGCCCCTGAAGAGGAGACACAATTGTGTGGTAACTGTTTGGATATCCAGAAACCCTCATGAGAGGCGTTAGAACCTGCACAGAGGGAGGAAAGGCCATGCTGGGCCCAGGGTTGAAACTCAAGCTGCCAGAGCCAAGGTGGACAGTGGCCACTCAGCCCGCTGCCGTGGACAGCCCTCAGGACACATTTCTGGACACGTGTCCTGAGGGCATAAATCTAATTATAGCAACACCCAGCACTGGTTAATGAGCAAGCAGAAACACTAACCCGAGGTGTTGGCACTCAAGAGCTCTCAAGAAGGAAAACAGGGTGGGCCAGGTGGCATGGCCCTCATGGCTGGGGGTTGTTGGGCGCTTCTCGGCTTGCCACCCATGTGAGGTCTGGAGCCAGCAGCATGAGCAGAGTCACACGCAAGGGATGGGGCTCACGGGCACCGCAGGAGAAGGCTCAGGGACACGCGGTGGGGCTGGCTCCAGACAGGCACCATGGGGATGGCTCCTGTTGCCTTTGGCCAAGGAGTGTTCCATGCTCAGTTCCCCCTTCTTGCCCTGCCTGGGTCCCTGTCCATTTCCAAGCAGCTCCAGAGAGAGAGAAGCAGGATTTCTGAGCTTACCCTAAGGACTCCTGGAGAGGCAGCCGGCCGCCCGGAGCAACCTGGAGAGGCCTCTGCTGACTCCACAGCAGACCGCGTGCAGCGGCCAGGGCCATCCATGTCCTCAGCTTTCACCACAGCTCTGGGGAAGGTCCGGGGTCAACAGAAGCTCTCAGACCAGACAGAGGCAGAGGGGATACCCCCTGTGCCCTGTAGGCCCAGGCCCTGGCTGCTGCCAGCTCACCACTTGCCCCGGCCCCGCCCTGTCCAGATAGTGCCATTGTCCTGACGTTCAGCAGTGACAGAGGCTGAGCCAAGGCCCCACCAAATCAGGCACATGCAGGTCCCTGCAGGACCCACTGCCTGGATGGACAGGAGCCTGCTCGGCCCAGACAGCCTGCCTGTCTGACTGAGGCTGTGAAGGGCTGAGCTGTGGCCCCTGAAAGGCACATCCACATCTACGTCCCCAGCCTGGAGCGAGGAGGGTCTGTCCATGTCACTGAGTCAGGACCTCGAGCAGATTGACCCTCTGTTGCCAGGTGGACTGAGCCCAAGACTACGGTTTCTGATGCAGATGAGACAGTGGAGGCTGAGGCCAGAGTGATGCAGCCAGCTCTGAATTGGCACCTGGTGGGCAGCCAAGGAGGAGCCTCAGGAGGCCGAGCAGGGCAGTCCCAGCCATGGCACCTGGACCTGGAATGCTGAGGGCATTGACAGAACCTGGGCATGAGCCACAAGGGGCCACAGTCCTGGCCAGTGCCCTCCAGCAGCTCTTCTGTCGCAGACACAGCCAGTCCCGAGGGCCACCTTCCTGTCAGGGCACTGGTGAGAAGGTTAGCGCCCATGGCAGACCAGGGTCACTCTGTGTAGCTGCCATCATATGGGCCTTCACCACCAGGGCTCCTGCTGGGCTGCAGCAGCCAAGACCCTGTCCTTGAGTCTGGGCTCTGGAGTTATGTGTGGAACTCTCTGGAGAGGCACAGCCTTCTCAGACCCAGGCAGCTCCCTGTCTCTCAGGGCGGCTCTGTGGCCCACACTAGTCCTTTCTATCCCCACACAGGCCAGGGACAGGGACAAGGTGTCTCACCTTGCTGCCCCACTGAATGGGAGTGGCCAACAGGAAGTACTCGCGGGCATCTGCAACACTTAAAGTGGGCCTGGCAGCAGCCACTACAGGCTACACAGGCTGGTCACAGACCAAGCCCATGGCCAGGGCAGCCTCCATGTTACTGCCTGCTGGTGGCCTTCTGCCTGCCGAGGCCTCCACAGTGGGACAGACCCCTGCATCCTGGCCTAGCTGGGCTGGGTATGGGGCAGGTTGGGTCCTCCTGCCAACCTCAGTGCTAATGTCCAGGGGCAATGAAAGCTGTGCCCCACCAGGAAGCCAGGGTTCAAAAGCAGAGCAGGTCTGAGGGCCAGGCTGAGCCTGGGCCCATCTCATGGCTGGGCCATGTCTGGTCCTGCCATAGGTGCCCAGTAGTGTCCACTGTAGGCCCCAGCCAGACTCTGGGCACAGAACAAGGATGTGAGGGCTGAAATGCCCTGGGATATGAGTGCCAACCTGGCCAGACCATCTGCTGCCAGCAGCCAGCCACAACCAGAGACCCCACCCCCACCCCAAGACACAGGATACCTGACAGGGACCCATGGGGTTATGCAAATCCTGTGCTAATAGACATTTCAAACAGTGCTCCACCAGCTCCTGGTGAGGGCCGAGAAGGCACTTCAGAGTGGCCAGACCATCACCACTAAGACCCGTCTGCCTCCCTCCCTGGGCCGGGCATCTCTGAAGTCCAGGCCATTCCTCCTCTGGAATAGGCCCTGCTCCTCTCTAACCTCATGGATGCTGATGCCACTGACACAGACCAGATCCCACAGACACCCCATAGAAGCGGGCTCAGGAGAGGAGTGGGAGGCACGGGCAAGAGTCAGACACTGAGCTCTGCTAGGGACCGCCAGAGAGCCAGTGCCACAGCAGAGAGGACTGTCACACCTGGGAGGAGTGAGGTGCTGAGGACCCCTATGCTGCTGGGTTGTGGCTGCCTGAGGAGAACTGTGGTTCTAGCACCACCTGGTGGTGATATTTGGAATTGCAGCCCCATGCCGTCATCCACGGGGGTGGCGAGGACTCCTCAAATCCCAAGCAATGGCACATATTGGAGGCAACAGTGGGGTACCTCACAGGTATCAATCCTGGGATAATGCAAAAGTTGAAAATGTGAGGTGCTCATCTCAAGGGTTCCCAGGGCCCAGGGTGGAGCCCACGAGCCCACAGAGCAGCCTGTGGCCTTCCCAGGCAGTTGGGCCCCTGCACTGCATGCAGCATTGCTTCACTCTCCACGGCCCCCAGGTCGTACATGACACACAGAGCTTTGATCACAGGCCCCGCCTACCAGCTGCTTGTCCAGTGGGGGCAAGGCATGACCAGGTACTGGAGGCACGGCAGGGCTTGGGGCACTGTGAGGTGCAGGACAGAGGAGAGCAGGCAGAGGCCAGGAAGCAACAGGACAGGATGGGCTGCAGCTTAAGCCGGGTGCTCAGAGAGAGGAGGCCAAGGGCCACTGTGACCCGCATCCTGGGCTGCCTGGGTCCAGGTGAGGCTGGATGGAGCAACACACTGAGCTTTCATGTCTATCAGATCTCTCATGGAGGGAAATTAGACTGTATATTGGTGGCTCTGGAGGGCAGGGGGTGGGTTCTGGCTGGAAGAGCCATGTGCATGGTCACCTGAGGCTGGGATGAAACCCTAAACAGGGTGGCACGTGCAGAGGACAGAGGAAGCCCACATCCTCCTTGGGAGGAGGTGAGACACAGGGCCCATGACAGTGAGTAAGGCAGGGAAACCACGTGTGGGCGCTCAGGTCTGGGGCAGGCTGGGGACCCACCGGAAGCCAGCAGACAGTTCCTCCACCACGCTCCCTGCCATACCCTCCTTTCCGCACCCGACGTCGTGGACCTGACTCCTCCGTGTCCACAGCAGGGCACCGGGCCCACCCTCCCTGGTGGGGACACATGTCCCCAGTGGCCATGAACCTGCTGCACAATGCGTGTCCAGGACCAACCACACACACGGCCCCCAGGAGAGGGGCGCCACTTCTTAGGAAAGACCACAGCTCCCAGAGGTCAAGACCTGGCCAAGGTTCATCGACAGCTCTGCTAGCAGCCTGGACGTGGACACCACACCACGACCTTGGTCCCCAGATCAGCTTGCAACCCGCTTCTCCTGCACTGGAAGACTCAAAAGAGCCTCAACGCTGGAGGTGCAAGCACAGCTAAGAGGTCAGAGGGCTCAGGGTGACACCCCACACACACATGGGGACACATGTCCCCACCACGGGCCATGAGCAGAGCAGGCTCTGTCCACAGCTGTCCCCACTGGACACCTTCCTCGTGTTCTCTATTTTCAGTTTTGCTGCCAACCCTGTCAGGAGCTACAAGGTCCCCTCAAAAGACATGTCCACATCCTGCCCCAGAATTTGCAATGTGGCCTTATTTGAAAAGGAGCCACTTGTGTGGCCCAGAGACCAGCAACAAGACACACCTGGAAAAGAGGATGTGGGCAGTCTGGAGGGTGCTGCAGCAAGGCAAGGGCAGCTGCAGCCCAGGAGACAGAGGCAGGAAGGCCTCTCCTGGAGCAGGGGCGGGGGACTTGGACTTGGCCCTGTGCTTCTGTGTCCTGAGACACTGCACCTGGGCTCCCTGCAGCCCCAGGAGGAAACAGCTGAGCAGTGACTTGTGCTGGGAAATTGCAGCCTGCAGTCCCTGGCCTCTTTACAGCCTGTCAAGGTCTTTCAGAATGGGACTATTGTAGGAAAATGTTTCTTTTCCAACTGGTATGGACCTCTGCCTCACAGACATTTAGTAACTAAATCTTTGAATGACTTATTTGTGCATTGGTTAGAAAGCAGAAAAAGACCAGCCTGGGACACCTCTTGGAGCCGCAGTCCCGCAGCTCTGTGGGCCCCAGAAGGAGGCCCAGCTGTTGTCACAGCCACAGCACCCACGCCTCCCTCCCCAGGGCGGGCATTGAGAACTCGTTCTGCCTGAGGCCGCGGTACCTCCCTTTCCTGCCCCTGCAGGTGGCTGTGGCCAGACCAGGTTCTGGGCGCAGCGGTGGAGCCGGCAGGGAGGCTGGGTCTGAAGCAGAGCCCAGAGGGACTGGCCCCCAGGAAGGCACTGCTCCCTGCAGCGGTATAGGGTAGCCGGCTGCAGGCTGCTTGAGAGCTAGACCTGCGCCAGATGCCCCGCTGCCAGTGCCCACCCTCTCTGGACCCCTGCAGCACTATAGCTGGCAAGCAGACCTGGAGAGCGGCTCTGGACAGCAGCACCCATAGGTGCCAGTCTGACCTGCAGCATGGCTGCCGTCCTGTGCCACCTCGGAGGCCACCGTGGCCTTGCAGGGAACCTCACTGCAAGTAGAAGCCCAGGTGCAAGGGCCTCTGGGCAGTGGGTCCAGGGCGTGGTGGGCGCCAGATGAGAAAGCACTGATGAGGCACAGCCCCTGCAAGGCAACTCTGCGCTGAGAAGAGGGTAGCCCTGCACCCTGTAGAAAGCGCTCTGCCAGAGGGCACGGGCATCACAGAGTCGCAGCTGGGACAGGGCCCCACGGGCCAGGAGCATGGCACAGGCTGCTCACCTGCCTGCCCCATGCCCTCTGATCTCCAGCTTGGCATACCCCACTGCTCGCTCGCTGCCCCAGTTCAGGGGCTGGAGGACACTGCCCACTTCTCTCCTGGTTTCTCTACGCTTTCCTACTTTCACTTGTCTTTTCTCCTGCTCCCTCAATGTTAAGTCCTTCCCCGCTTGCTCCAGCCCTGCTTCCGGCTGTAGCTTCTGGCCTCCGGACCTTGAGTGCCATCCTGTCCTCCTGCAGCTGTGTGTGTTGTGATTACTACATATTGTACTTAAAAGTCAGACGTGTGCTCAGTGCTGTTTTTCTCCAGGACGTGCAGCCCTAACCCTATAAGTCAGTAAGTCACACTTCATGGAAAACTTACTGCACTATTCTTTCACTCTTGGTCTCATTAGCCCAAGTTTGTAACATGTGAGAGGGACATTCACGGGCCCCCGCACCTCCTGGTCGGTCCAAGGCCTGGTCCCTGCCACACCTTCTGCCCCTGCCCTGCCCAAGAGTCTGCCTCCCACTGCCCTGTCACCTGCCTTTTGTCATGCATCTTACCTTGTTCATACTCTGAGTTTCTCATATGAGAAATCATGTGCTATTTAACCTTCCGCATCTCATTTATTTCACTTCACGACGTGGTGTCAGGCTAGGTTGAGGACCCATGAAAGTTAGAATTTGTCTCTGGTTTTGAAGTCTGAGCGTAGGTGCTTCTGACTGGAGAGTTCAGAGAATCTCATCTACTGGCTCCCCGTGCAGAGAGACGCAGGTCAGGAGAGCTCATCTCTCCTCTCCTGGCTGTGGGGCGTGTTGCCCCGTTCCCACCACTCCCAGAGCGTGGCAGAAATACTGAGCAGCAGCCCAGACATGGCCCAGCAGCTTCCCCGAGCAGAGGGGTTTCCAGGTACTTGGAGGATCAGGGGGACTCAGTCTCACCTGGGCACATGGCTGCAGGACCTGGTTCCCAGCTGTGAAGCCTGGGCTCCGTGCCCAGGCTGCTCCTCAAGGAGGTACCCAGGTGAAAGTCAGGTGAAACCCCCGGGCACTGGCTGCCTGTAGCCTTTGTGTGGCGCTGTGCATCTGCTGCCACTGTACTGTGTGGACTTCTTTTGTTTCTCAATGTAATCTTCCTGTTGTGTTATTTTCTTTCCTGATTTTATTTTTACTTTTGTAAAAATATGAACATATTTTAGGAAAATGTTTGAAACAAACACTCCTAAATGTTGACAGTCTCAGCAGTGGAAAGGAGAGTTTGTTACATTTATTTACTTATTGTATGTTTAGAACTTATCAAAAAACCAATATCACTAACATCAAAACATTGCGGCAGATTGCCAAAAAAGAAGTTAAAAACCAGGAGGAGCAAAATTGGGATTGGTACGTATAGATATTCAGCAAGATGGCTTGGTGTGGCCGCTACTCGGAGTCCCAGTGGGGTGACAGGCACAGCGTCTCACAGCCTTGCCTCTGCCTCCAGGGTGTTGGCAGGGGCCCTGTCCCTCTACAGTGCCCGATTAAGTGGGCCAGCCTGTAGACAGGTGCTGCGCATGCCCTCTGCCCACAGGTCTTTGGAGCTCTGGTTCTGCCCGTTGCGGCCACATTGGCTTCACCCGGGAGAGCAAGGCTGACCTCACACTTCAGCACAGTTCCCTCAGGACGTCTGGCCTGCAGATCTGCATGTCACTTGGTGCACAGAGTCAACACACTCACCCCAAGTCCCCACCCAGCTAGGGACAGAAGGGACATCCAGCTCCTAGAAGGACATCTCCAAAATCCACCGATGTCACACATAAGGAAGAGGGCGAGTGCAGGAGGAAAGGCCCACCGGCTCCCGAGTCCTAACAAAGCCACAAGATGGGTCAGCAAAAACCTCTTTTCAACAACACTGCAGGACCCTTGGCCCAGCATAGGCAAGAAGTGGATCAGACTTAAAATTGAATCTGAGAATAAAACATGGGAAACTTGGGGGGCCTGGGGTCAGGCAAATCTGAGATTTGACACTAATGCATGGTCCATAAAAAGAAAAAAAAGGTTAACTGGACTCCACCAAGATTAAAAACTTTTGTACATCCTGTGCTTGCTTCAGCAGCATATATACTAAAAACTTTTGTACATCCTAAGACATCATTAAGAAAAGAAAAGAAAAGCCAAAAAGAAAAGACAAGCCACAGACTAGGGAAAATATTTATAAACTTTCCTTCTTACAAAAGAATTAAACCCAGCAAATAGAAAGAACTTCTATAATTCAATAGTAAAAATATAGAGAAGCCAATTAAAAATGGGTGAATGGTAGAAATAGCTATTTCGCTGAAGAAGAGCCATGTATTTTCCCAAAGAAGCTGTGGAATGTCGCTGACGTGGAAGGTGTGCAGTGCCCCTCATCATAGGGCAGGGTACGGGACCCTGCAAGTCGGCACCATGCCCTCAGGAGGATAGGCAGTCAGACCAGGACACAAGGTGCCAGGAACTCCTTGTCGCCAACAGGACTGTGACAGGAGACTGCCACTCTGGAAGATAACTTGGCCACACCTTGAGATGGAACGCACACTCCCACCGGCCAGCAGTCCACCCGAGAGAACCACAGGCACCCACGCGTGGTCACGGCCATGTCCCCCAGGAGGTAACGAGCACCTGAAGGAGAAATGCATGTGCACAGCAGATGTGCACCGCAGCGCCCAGCTCGTGTGCACAGGGGCACTAGGCGCTGAGCAGGGCATGAGCCTGTGCCCATGGAAGGGAGTCCTAGCCTGGAGCGAGGGAGACTGACAAAGGCTAGAAACGGGGCTGGGTGGTGGCTGCATGGCTCCATACTTTGCGAGGACTCATTTCTGATCCCTCTGGCACACTCTAGGTGTGTAAGTTGTACTGCACTAAGTGCCAAGTTTGTGAAAAGGGAAGGTTTCCCTGACCAAGATCCCAAGCAGCCCACTCTGTGGCTTCTCCAGCTCTGCCAGCCTGAGCAGCACTGCTGCCCATTGGCCAGCAGCACCGTCCCACCCACAGTCTCTGTCCCCTTTTAGATCAAGGCAGAGACTAGAGTGGCTCAGGCATTTCGGGAGGAAAGTCGTCAACATGGCTCAGGGTCACCAGGGCCAGAGGGTGCAGTGCCCAGAAGTGCCTGCTGCCTGCCCAGCATCTCCCGTCCTTTCTGCTCTTGCTCAGTCAGGGACAGCGGGAGCCCATCAAAATGAGGTTGTTCCTGGGAAAGGCTGCAGACAGCAATGTCATCCTGTGAAGACGGGGTGCAGCTGGCCACGCCCCCAGAGCCCATAAGCCTCATCCTTTAGGCACCTCCTGAGCTGCAGTGGCCTGGCTTAGCGCCCAGGACCTAGCCCTGCCAGGGTCCATTCCTTGGTGTGGGGTGGCACCTGTCAGCTATTTCTGCTGGGCTCAGTTGACATGAGTGGGCACTACTGCTCCCGTGTGGGCACTACTGGTACTGCAGGGAATCCCTCTTGGGCTTCCTGAGGCCGCTCACATACCAAGCCATGTCTGCCTCCCCAGAGTGATGGTACCACGTCACACACCAGTCTTCCTCTCCCCAGCGCTGTCCGTGTTCGGAAAGTGTGGAGCTGGGGCCCTGCACACACCACTTCCTTCAGTGCTCAAGGCCCAGTGAGCACTGTTACAGACAGGGTGCCATCTAGAGAGTCACCTGCCCCCATTCTGTTCCTCGCCTGCAATGCAGTTGCTTCCTTCATGGCTGTCACCAAGGCAGGGTGACCTCGGACCTGGTGGGGAGGGTGGACAGGGAGCTGCGGTGCAGGGCCTGGGCCAGGCGAGGAGGACACTGCCTCCCCACGCGGCCTCCACTAATGTGTACCCTCCACACTCTGCCCCAATCCCACTTATGCTGTGGCCAGCTTGCACAGGGGCTGAGTCTGGCACCAGAGCCCTGGGCTGCATGGCTGAGGGCAGCATGGAGCCCGAAGCCTCTGGCAGGCTCTTGGTGGTATGAGGGGACAGACAGCCTGTGGGTGGAGCCTCCATCCTGGCCATGCAGAGTGGACCTTGGCTGTCCTGTGTGGGCAGCATCTGGTTCTGGCTGTACGCTGATGGGAGGCTATTCTGAGGCAATGGGGGAAGGTGGCTTGTGGCCCTGGACCCACCTTCCGCTGGCCAAGGCCAGCTGCAGGGACCTGAGGAGACTGGGTGGGGCCTGCCCAGGTGCTGGGCACCATCTACTGAGATGTGGCAGCTCAAAGGGGAGCAGGGCTGAGGTGGCCAACAGGGGCCGGCAACACCCTGGGTCCCGTGCTTCCTCTCCTGCTCTGGGAGGCAGACCTGTTCCCTTCCACCTAGGGTTCCCACTCTTCTCTCTCTCTCTTTTTTTTTTTTTTTTTTTTTGAGACAGGGTCTCGCTTTGTAGTTCAGGCTGGCCCTGAGCTCACTATGTAGCCCAGGCAAGCCTCGAACTCAGCAATCCTCCTGTCTCTGCCTCCCGAGTGCTGGGATTACAGGCATGAGTCATCACACCTGGCACTGTAGTGGATGGTTACTGGGGATCAAACTCAGGACCCTGAGCTTTCAAGGCAGACACTGGGACCACTGAGCTAAATCCCCAGCCTTCTCTCTTATTATTTTTCTGTGGTGTCCTGGAGGCCCCACCTCTCTCTGGAATGGGACTCAACCCCTCCCAAAGCCAGGGGTGGAGGTGAGGAGAAGCCATGTGTGCAGCACAGAGTGTTTGAGCCCCTGGGGTCTCTCAGGGTCTGGCTTTCCTCCTTCTGTCCCAATCCCTGTAGGCCGCTGACCTCCAGGGGGAGTCACAGGGACAGCTGTGAGGGGTGCTCTGGAAGAAGATGAACACTGCACCAGGGGCCCCTTCTCTTCCCATAAATGCTGGACAGCCAGTTTTTCTTTTTCAGCACTAGGAATGGAACCCAGGGCCTTTGCACTCAGCTACATCCTCAGCCCTTTTATCTTGAGACAGGGTCCCACTAAGTCGCTAAATTGTCCATGCTTGGCTGGAACTTGTGACCCTCCTGCCTCAGCCTCCCAGAGTGCTGGATGATAGATGTGCACCACGACAGTAGGTTTGTACAACATTTGCCAAAAGGTTTTCAAGCCAGACCCAGGGATCTGTGTGAAATCCAGGACACTGGCTCTGCTGGGACTATGGGGCTGGGGTGAGGGGTCAGGCCCTATGGGAACAAGCGAGGTGACTGGCTGGGCAGACCAACTCCCGCTCACACAAGGGTGGCAGGCCCGGAGTCAGGCCCTGGCTCCGTGCCTGCCAGTCATCCTCTGAGAGCAGGCACAGGGCTGGGCAGGGAACTGCAGGGTCCCTGAAATGCTGCAGCCGGGCAGGACACTTCAACTGAGCATACTTCCCTGGGGACCTGGCTCCCACCTGACTCAAATAAAGGGGCATAGACAGCCCTGGGCCATGGCACGGATCCCTGCAATACACGGTGACATCCTGGAAGTCCCTGGTCTAGGTTGTAGGCTGGGGTGGCCGCTAGGCAGGGCAGGCCACTGTGCCTTGCGCTGTACTTATGAGCCCTGGGCCAGCAGGCGAGAGGCCCCCACACCCTAACCCTGCCCAGCTCCGGGCCCTGGGGACAACAAGCCACAGCTGTAGCCACCCAAGGAGCAGGCCACATCCCAGCTCCGGGGAGGCGCATGTGGGCAGAGTGGAGCACATACCTTGGTCCTAAAATAGATTGTATCTGGAAAGAAAACAGATAGGGAAGGAAATGACTATGTTTTCATGAAAAGCACAGAAAGCAGCCGCCTGCTTCCCCGCCCTGGAGGAGCCAAGCCCGGGACCTGCTCGCTCAGTGCAGGACCAGCTGAGGAGGCCGGCTGGGGGTGGCATGGCAGGTGCCTGGGCTGGTGCGGGCCCCAGGTCCCTTGTGCTCTCCTGCAGGGACCAGGGCGGGGGCAAGGAACGCGAGGTGTCTGGCTGGGGCCTTCGTCCTGCAGTTTGGCAGGGAGTGGGAAGCCACCAGAATGTGGACGCAGGCTGACTTTCCAAGCTACCTTTGAGAGCCGTAAAGTCACAGCCCTGCACGCTGGTGCTGCCTGAGGCAGTCTTCCTTCCAGACTTCCTCCTGCTCAGCCTGCAGTCCACTCACTCCAAGGCCCCTGCGTCTCCAGGGAAACAGCCTATTGCCAGTGTTCATCTGGGAGTGTCAGGTGTGGATCAAACTTATTTCTTAGGTCCAGATGAACTGAAGATGTGAAGCCAGTCATTGAAGCCAGTCATTGAAGCCGGCTCCCGCTCCTGTCCTGAATATACGGTTTGCCTTAAACAGTGCCCCCTTGTGGCTCGGGGCTGGGAGAAGCAGCAGGACACAGCTGCTCCCCCTCTCCCTCCACAGCATCTCAGGACACTGGGAAATCCGCTGCACTTACATAGCTTTGGTTCGGGATGAGAAAAAAACAGTTTCCATACAACACATGCCAAAGCAAACATCCCAAAGGTTTGACATGCACTTCCCAGGCACACGTGGTGTACATTGTCAGATCCATGACCCGCAGGAAGTGGTCGTGGTGCTGCATGTGTGGCCGGGACAGGGGGCCCAGAACCCAGAGCCTGGCTGAGCTCACTCTGCAGGAAGCTCTGAAAGTCCCCAGTTCAGCAGGAGCATGCGGGCACCTGGCACCGACGAACACAGCTGGAAACCGAGACCCTGGTTCCTCTGAGGGCTGCAGGTCGGGTGCCAGGCCTTCTCCCCAGAACTTAGGCCCAGGGACTGTTCTGAGCAGTTGCTAGCAGTAGCCACAGTCCCCAGAAAGCCCTGGCTCTGAGCCCAGCCTGCCGTGGCCTCCAGGTGTCCAGCAGCTCTGCTCGGCCAGGCCCCCCTCCTGGCTGTGCCCGGGGATGCAGCACACGCAGAACCAGCTGTCCACAGGGCCTGGCATGAGAACACAGTGGTCTTCTTGCTCTCTCCTGCCCATCACACACTGCTGGCGTCGCCATTTACTCCTCCCGAGGCAGTTTACAAACACTGGCACCCTTGTCCCAAGGTGCCATCTTGGTCACTTTTGTCGATAGGACAGAAGACCCCACAGCTGCCAGGGAGAGGAGGCAAGGTTTATTCTGACTCAGTTTCTGTGGTCTCGGTGCCTGCAGAGTCAGCAGCTTGGGAGAGGCTGTGGAGGAGGAGAGCTGCTCACAGCATGGTGGATAGGAAGCAGAGAGAGGGGAGGGGCAGGGAGGGAGAAGCCAGGGCACCTCCTCACCCTGCAGCACAAGTGTGGCTCCAACTCCCATGAGCTTTGGAGGGCACAACCCGCACAGCTGCTGGCACCCTGCTCCAGCCCTGGCATCGTGCTCTTCACTATCGTGATAAGGGCTGTGGATAAATGCTTCCATAACACAGCCAGGAGCACCCAGCCCCATCAGGGGGCCCACATCAGCCCACGCTTCTGCTCGATTCCTGTCCACACCACATGGCACCATTGAGTACATGACCAAAGTGGACACGGCTGTCCACCACCATCGGGGCACAGTGGCCCTGGGCTCCCTGAGAGTGGGAGCTGGCTGGGAGTGAGCATGGCTGGCAGGTCATCTAGGTGGACGTGGGCCTCTAGGGCTATGTCAGGCTGAGTGGACATGGTGGCCCCCAGGTGGCCATTCTGCTAGTGCCCTGGCAGGTCTGTGCTGAGAGAGTCAGCATGGATTCTGACCAGGGATAGTGGCCACATGTCCTCCCACCTGGGTCTTACTTTTCATATATTGTGGCCTTGCATGTAGGTCGTTTGGAACAGAGAGAGGGAGAGAGAGTACCAGAGCCAGACCCCACTGGGCGCCCCAACCCTGCTGTCCTAGGGGCCTGATGAGCAGGAGCCAGTCCCCTCCCTCTCTTCTGGGGGTCACGAGTGAGTCTGTGGGCATTGGGCCACGCTGGATCTCCATGCCACAGGTCACGCTGTGGCCCCAGCCTTTGCTCCAAGTCTGCGTGCTCCCAGCAATGCCAGCCAGTGTGGGCAGAGGGAGAGGCTGAGCTCGGAAAGCTGCAGGACAGGAGGGACCCGGATCTGGGAGGGGCTGTTCTGGGGTCTCTTCCTCCTGAGCACTGTAGTCACAGGCAACTTCATCTGCCAAGCTGTTTGTAGCAGAGTGGTCCAGCCTGCTCTTAGTGGAGAATCCTGTCCTGTGGCACTGGGGAGCAGGTCTGTGTGCCCGAGCACCCTGTGCCAGTCCTCGTTCTTCTTACTTTCCTGTCGGCTCAGAGCTCAGGGAGGGAGAAGTGGATGGGGCCTGCTTCGTTTGAAGGGACGCTGCTGTCTTCCCTCTTGGGAAGGGCGCTCTCTTCCCAAGAGCTTGATTCTGGGCCCTGGCCCGGGACTCAGTGTCCGATGCTTCAAGGAGGTGAGAGGTGGGTGAAGCTCATACTCTGGGAGGTTCTGGCCCTGTCCCATCTTACCTGGGTTCAAATTTGCAAGAGAAAAGACAAGAAAATTATCTTAGGACTGGGGAGGGAGCGGCAGTGTGTCCCAAGGGTGGCTCTTGACGCTTCGCTTTTCACAGTGAGAGCGACACATGGACTGAATGGCACGTGAAAGACACAGGACGGCGGAAGGTCTGAGGGTGGGTGGCAGCGGTGCCACCAGCACCCAGGCTTGGCTGTAGGGTGAGATAACACATCTTTCAGTGTTACCACTTTGGGCTTACTTAAAATACTGCTTTTTAAACTTTCAGCAAAAAACATCTTTATTGCTTTTTAATACAAAGAAGTGTGGCACAGGCAGTGTAGACAAGGTGATGCCAGAGTGGCACGGCCTCAAACAGGCCCTGGTCACATGTGCGTGCAGGAGCCAGCACCCCACAACTAGGCAGCAATGCCCGTCACTAAGGGCTCTGGTGCCACCCAACAGCTGTCTCAGAAGGAGTTCCCTGGGATGACAGGGCTTGTGAGGCTGCCTGGGTGCCCATGGGGAGCTGCCAGAGGAGGAGCCATGAGAAGTATGGAGCAGGGTGGGTGCAGAGCGGCCTGGGCAGCCGGCTGAGGGGTGGAGCTGGCACCTCAGGCCTGCCTGGCACAGAGGCTTTGGTGATGTTTGAGGACCACCTGTCCTGCCCAGACAGGTCCTAGAGGCTCCTTGCCAGTGTGGCCCATGCCACCCAGCTACAGGGCCCACAGGGATGCCAGACCCAGATGCTCAGTGCGGCACAGGCCTGGGAAAGCACAGCTCCCTGTGCAGCAAGAGCTGACCTGACTCTGAGCGCTGCAATCCATGAGGGCCACGGGGTCTGGTCTCTGCAGTATCCACAGGGATGCAGAGGGGCCCGGCGGGAGGAGGTGGCAAGGTGGGAGGATGGGTGGCGGAGGGCTGCTGACATCCCGAGGGACGCGCTGTGTCCCATGCCCGTTTGTGTATGCAAGTTCCTTTGTGCATGTGTCCCCATGTGCTTTTGTGTGTGTATGTGTACAGTTGTGACATCCTCTGCCATCCTGGGACTAGGTTTCCCCCAAGGCTGTGACCCATCAAAGGCTTCTGGGCTCTCCTGGCAGATATGAGCTCTCTGCACTCTGTCCCACCCCGGCCCAGTGAGCCAGCCCCAGAGGCTGTGTGGTGCTGGCCAGGTCCCTCCAGCAGCCCTGGCCTCGGTACAGGCTGTGTGCCCCTAACCTGCCCTCCCCTGGCTACCCCCCATTCTCACCCTGACTTGTCTTGAGGTAGGGAGGGACATTGCTGGCCCAGGGGCCTCTTCCCACCTCATGTCTCCTGGTGTAGACGGGGGGTTCCCCGAGGTGCAGCCCCAAAGCCTAAACCTTGTACTCCGGTTCCCTCCCAAGGTAGGGCCCAGGGTGCAGGCCTGGCTCTGCCGCCCCTGCTGTGCTGTCTGTTGCCCGGGGCTCTGAGTGGGTCACACAGCACCGCTCCGCACCAGCTCATGAGAAGCGCAGGGTCTGAGGTGCTGCTGGCCAGGACTCCAGAAAGGACACCTGGTCCCTGGGCACCGGCCCTGCAGTCGAGGCCAGGGCAGCTGGGCTGCACACAGCCAGGCCACCCAGAGGCGAGGCAGGGTTCTGCTCAGCAGCTTACACACACACACACACACACACACACGCGCGCGCGCCCACACGCACACACACTTGCATGTGCACAAGTGGCAGGAGCCTGGGTTCCGCAAAGGAGCTGGAGGGCAGCTCTCCCAGGAATGGCAGGGCTCAGGGCAGGGACCGTCAGAGACCCTCAGCCGGGGGCGGGGTCCCTGCGCACTGCCTCTCGCCCTGTGCTCCTCTCCCCTCAGCCCACCCATCTCTCCGCGTGCAGCCTGACCTCGCTGAGGTGTCTCCTTGCTCAACCCAGCACAGATGAACCTGCCCGGCAGTGCAGGGAGGATGAGCTCGGGGTGCAGAGGTAGCGGTGTCTCCGCTGTGCTCACCCACCTCCGCGTGCTTCCTGCAGCTTGTCCAGGAGAGTGGGGGACACTGCAAGGTCCCTGCTCCATAGGGAACATCGGGGGACACCAGAGAAGGGTGGAGCCGGGCCTGGAGCCCAGCCGGGGACAGTGATGCAGAGTGGGTGAAAAGGGCACAAGGGAGATGCTCAGTGAGGTGGGTGGGCACAACAGGGCCCAGGGGCGGGGCCTGTTTGCCCTGCACGGTCACACAGCCACCACAGACTCACACAGCTTAGGGCCGTGGCATAGATGACCTCAGGGCACAGCCTCGGTCCGGCCCACTGTGTTGAAAGCTGAGCGACCCAGACTCCCACCGGCTGGGGGGAGTCCTGGAGGAAATGGATGGAAAACATGTCATGTGACATCTACAGAGCTCTGAGTGAGAGGGCGCTGCAGCTGCCTGTGGGGAGTGCCATGACCTATGGTGAGCTATGTCCCTCCTTGGCGGGCAGATGCCACCAGCGTTCCCAGTCCCACCAGGAGCCCTTTCAGCTCCAGCCCACAGGTGGCAGCGACCTCCAACACTGGTTTCCACAGTTGTTGCAGTGACGCAGACCTAAGGCCCGTGTCCCTGCACTACTCCTGTCCGTGAGACCCTGCTCTGTGGAGGCCGGGCTGCAGGCTCACAGGAGATGGGCACATGAGGCTGCCGGCAGCCCCTCTCCAACCCTGCATGGCTTACAGGCCCTCTACCCTGGCCCCCTCCAGCCGCCCACTCAAAGCCCTCGGGCATTACTTTTCCCAAAAACTCCCACTCCGCACCAGCACATCCTGACTTGTGGCAGCCCAGCCAACAGGAGTTGGGTTAGCCCTCCACACCTGTGGCTTTCCACCCCACTGCGGGCCACGAAGCCCTGAAACTTTCCCTAAAACAGAGCCTTGACCAAAACCCACTGAGGCAGATAGGGACCAGCCACTGTGGCCCCACTATCCCCATGCGGTGGACCCGGAGAACTTGCCTGGACCGCTGGGGGGGAGTGGGCTGTGCTGTGTGGCCCTGCGGTGACCCTCCAGGTCCGCCTCCAGGGCGGCTGGCAGGCCAGGTGGGCACCTGAGTCACCGACTCTCCGGTGGGTGCTGCTGGAAGGAGCAGGGCCTGGAGACAGCTGGTCTGGAGAGCGGATTTTGCTACAGAATCAGAACCCACTTAGCTTCAGTTTCAGCGGCAATCTTCTATCACTTAGAATTTAAAACTCTTACTTATTCCCGGTATTCACATTTTAAAATATTACTGATGGAAATTCAAGATATGTTTTCTCAGGATTTCGTCTTCTGAACAAAGCAGGCCAGGGCTGAACCCACACTGTGCTACGGGCTGCCCGCCAATCCAGAGCCAGCGTCGCACTCAGCCTGCGTCCCGGGGCGTCATATCTGCCTCAGGAAGAAGCATCCTGGCTCTGGGGGGTGCACAGCTCTTCTCACATGCACAGCCCGGTCTGTGCAGTGATCCCACGGACATGAAAACCCATGGTGCCTCCGGCTGCTCTCTCCCACTTTTAAGAAGCTATAGGAACTTTACATGAACAAGTTCCCTTTTTTTAAAATCAGTCACATAAATGTCTGTTTAGGAGGAATAAAATGAAGCGACTGAGGTCACCTCTAGTCCAGCCACTCCGGTTTGAGCAGGGCAGCTGTGGGTCAGGGGCTGTCTGCTGGCATCCCGCTCCTGAGGCTGCTCTGTACCAGGCTCTGTCTCCTGTGTCACCGAGTCCCAAGCAGATGCTCGAGAAGCAGATTAAATGATCCCAGACACCTGATGGCGTGGCGGGGTCGCAGTGCCTCCACCTGGCCCCGCAGTGCTCCGCATGCCAGCCTCTCCCCCAGCCTCCTGTGTCCCTCTGGCCTTAAGCCACCCCACTGAGTGCTGCTCTCTGTGAGACCTGCTGGTCATCACGATGGGGGTGGGCCAGGCTGGGGGGCAGGGGCCTCTTGGCCCTGGGAATGGACCTGAATTTCCTGCTGAATTTCCTAGAGGAGAGACAAGACGTCTGAGGATACCAAGGGAGACCCGCCAGGCAGGGCTGCGCTCACTGCCCCCTCTGCACCCCGGAGCATCTGTGATACGTGTTCCAGGAACACCTCCAGCTCAGCCGAGGAAGCTGCCAGGGAGACAGGCCCTCTGGAAAGAGTGCATGTCCTCCTGGGCAGTGCAGAGTCTGCTCTCCTGAGGACACAGATGGCCGCAAACGCTCCCAAACCAAGGTCCCTAAGCGCTGGTCCTTCTGTCATTCACGCTTTTATGCAAAACAGAATGAGGTTCTGTGTCCACAAGTCTGGGAGATGGTGTAGAGCCTGCTGCTCCCTGGGCCTCCTGCCTGTTCTGCCTGCCCAGCTGCTTGGGCTGTGTGGACACCTCAGGCCCAGGCCTCTCTCTCCAGCTTGGGAGGGAACGCAGCCACTGACCGGGACAGTGCTGCTTCTATCTGGGCAGGCAGAGCACTGGAGCGGGTGCTAGCTTCTTACTCACCTTGTGGGGAGAGAGGGCCTCTGGCAGCACCTGACGGTCCCAACAGCACTGAGTAGCACCCAACAGCACCCATGAGCACCCTGCTCATCCTTGGTTTAGTTTGTTCACTGGGAAGCTGGCCCATGTCTCCCTGTTCTTCCCCCAGGGGAGAGGAAGGAGGCAGAGGCAATCAGCACCAGGTCCAGCACGTCTGAAGCAGGGGAAGGCTATGGCCAGCCTGCTGCCTACCCAGCTGGGAAGAACCTGTGGAGCCCAGAGTCCTGTCCTGCGCCCTCTACCTGCAGAGCCCAGCACTGCATGCCAGCTAAGGCCTCTTTCCAGGGCCCAGCTCCTAGCACAGGGCAGGCAAAGGAGGGTGGGCTGGCGAGAAGCGGTGATTCCACCCCACAGACGCATCTATCTGTTATTCAGCACTGCACTAATGCACTTAGAAACAACCAGCAAAACTTCTGCATGAGCAGTTCTGCCTGTTACTGTTTATTTTATTTTGTAATTTGGTTTTTATGACGATCCTTGCTGGGAAAAAGACTGATTATAAAGTCACATAGATCCAAATGGGAGGATACTGTATTTATTAAGTTATGCATTAATTTTCAATCCCTTGTATCAACTGTGTGAGCACTTTTGTTAAAATTGTGTCTATGGGGGCCGGAGGGTTAGCTCAGTGGTTCCGGCGCCTGCCTCGCAAGCGTAAGGACCTGAGTTCGATCTCCGGTTACCACATATAATGCTGGGCGTGGTGGCTCA